>CM066031.1:21105060-21340138 GCA_033557465.1 Ichthyophis bannanicus | reverse complement strand
CTGTTTGCAAAGAGGGAAATAAAAAGCTTTACAATTTCCTATACTCTTGACTGTAAATTCTGGGAGATGTTAGTTATACAGAAAGGCCTACCAGGCCTACACGAAAGCCTGGGCCCACCCCCCCCCCCTGCAAAAGAACCAACCTCCCTCCACAAACAAACTTTTCTCCTCTCTGTCCACGCCATTCTGTCGTGCCACGCCATCACCAATAGGGGGGGGCAGTGTGACAGTCCGGTAGGGGGACAACTATAATGTTGGATCCCTGTGTAGGGTGGACCTGCCACTTCAGCTTGCACCCCACTGATTCGCCCTGCATGACGTGATTGCACTAATGTGTAGCACCATCAAGGACCGAAAACATTATGGACGTAAGGACTCCAGGGCATCCTGACAGGCCCTGCATAACTTGGCCCAAAACAAGATTGCAGCCCCATGCACACTGGGGGTGTTCCAGGGGGAGGGTGCAGTAGGGGCAGGCACTCCACAACGCACCCTATAAGCGTATGCGAGGCAAACCTGTTTTGTCCATCAATGGGGTGGTGATGCTGCAAGCACTGGCACTGCAATGGTGTATGACTTACCTCATTTGAATACCAGTGTGTGAGAGGTGACGTGGTTAGACACACACTGCATCGCGTGTGATGGCACCAGTGTGGTACGCAAATTTGTGGCCATCCAGCTGGATACCCCCTCCCATCCTGGAACGCTTGGGCACGCCTTTCTGGTGGTTCCATGGGTGGCCAAAATGGCCAAGTCACACATCCAGGGTGAGGGTGTGGCATAAAGCATTTCAGCCATCCCTAACCAGGTTCAGGGAATTACAGACTGTGGGTTTGGATGCCATACTGTCCCATCACCCCCCTGCGACCACTGGGTCTGAGACAGGGAACCTGTCCCTGCGGGGGACCTGTTACAGACGTGGGTGGAGAGGGTACCAAACCTAGTGGTTTTGAAGCATGGGGCATATGTGGATCATGTGTCTCTGTACCGCCTGGGGCTTGCAGGGTGTCCTTGCAATCCACAGAATGTCCTTGGGGACATATATCGGGTCTGCCCCCAAGCTGTGGAGAGGGCAAACCCTAGCATGTCATCCATGAGCCGGAACAGAGGGAACGCTATAAAACGTTGTGTTAACGGTGGCATGTGACACACCTGTAGAAACGCTCTATATCTGCATATCCATAGGAGTTACGATTCATCTGCTGAGGTGGTACATGTGTAGGGTCCATGTGTGCGGAGCACAGCACTACTGATTCTGTTGGAAAAGATATTTGACATTGCACATGGAGATGGACCAGCCAGGAGATGGGTTATGTTGCTCTGTTGCCAACCGCCCCCAGTTTACGTGCCGTGATGCATTCTGACCAGAGAGCCGGTGACACTTTCATTTCGCCACCTGTGGGACATGGCTACCTGATTGTCTGAGTGAACTAATCGTGTGTTGCCCTATCAGGGCGGGTTGAAGGTCTGGTGGGGACAGGCTCATTGCGACCGAAGGGCCCACAAATGTCTGTCATGGGATGGACTCCCCTGGACCTCCATGTGGCTGTGGGTGAGGGTGTCTCAATAGATGAGCCAGGCCCACCACACCTTGACAAGCATATGTTGGTGAGGGTGTGCAGTGGTGTTGTTTGGGCGGGACAGGGGTGCCGCCTTCCCACCGTTGTGCTGCTTAACGCCCCCAGTCCAGGGGCATGTGTGGGGTTGTCTGCAATCACTCTTCCAATCAGAGTGACAGCCCTGTTGCATGCGTTCCAGGGGGAGGGGCATGAGCATTGGGTTAGTCCCAGTGCAGGACATGCATAGGGGGACACATGCCACGTAGCTGCATGTGCCCCAGCTGCTGGAGCATCTATCAGTACGACAGGCGCGTTGCTTGTAGTGGCCATGATCACAGTTGCATAGATGCAAGTATGGCAAGGCTGCGCAGATGGGTGGTGTCAGTCTTCTACGATACCTGTGCTAATCTGACCTCCAGCGATTGGTTGTGAGTCCGGAGTGATGCCCTGCAAATCTCTGGGGACGGCATACATCTTGCCATGCACGTGGTGTGTGGAGAGGGAGAGTGGACCGGCCCTCAGTCCTTTGGGCTCTGGCCAGATGGGCCACTCGTCCAGGTGTGGCTATACACATCTCTCCCTTGTACGTGCAAGGGCAGCTCCCCCAGCCATGCAACCTTGTGCATACTCTGGGTGCTGCGTCCGGCACCAGGGGGTGGGCTTTGTAGTGATAGTGCCCCCCGTGAAAGCCATAATCCAGTATACTTACGGGGTATTTGGTGGCTGTGCACATGGGTGTAGGCATCCTTGGGTGAACTGTGGATGGGGGCCAGTCAGGGCTGTGGGGTATGTGGATAGGTATTCTATTTCATGACATGTGTAAATCTCTATGAGGCATAACCTGACCCAGTTTTGTGGGATCGCAGATGTGTCTGTGCCCTCCTGTTGTTGTCTCAGTTATGTGGAGATAGGGGCTGTGAAACACACAAACCCTGTTGTGGAGGTGTTTTCACTTGTAGCCCTCCTGAACTAGGTGACGCTTTACCTCTGGGACCATTTGGGGTGTGTTTGTGGGAACAGACCTTCCGTTCTGTTGTGGGAAGGTGTGACTTCAGAAAAGTGGCCCTGTGCACCTCCTATGATGGACAGCGTCTAGGTTCCGATTGTCTGTCTCACCATCCGTGCATGCGGTCACATTGAATCATGGGATTGTGGACATATGTTTTACGTGGATGGCCGGGTGGGCGACATGTACCTTATCAAGGACTCCGAGGCCCTGTGAAGGCTGACTCTGCTGTGTCTGCTACATCAGGATGGCGCGCAAATTTGGTGACTATGTAGATTAGTGAAACCTTTTCATCAGATTGGGCAGAGGGTGGTCCATGCTGGGCATATGACTGCTAGCATCCGTTGGTTGTGGGCATGGAGGTGTCTTTGTCGCCTTTCCCCTTTGCAGGGATTGCAGATCTTGGACAGCTGTTCAGGGTGGGCCTGTCAGCATCCACCTCTTTGGATGTTTGCTGCCACCATGTCCCTGACAGGTTGCAATGAGTACAGGGGGTGTAGCAAGGTTATTCCTGTATACAGTGTTCCAGTTCGGCGGGCTGCCAGCAAGGCACGTGTCCATGACACAATGGCAATGGCGAAGACTCAGCCTGTGCCCTCCCACACCGGTACAATGGTAACCCGTTGGCAACAGTTGGCTTTGTGTGGCCATGCCTGACAGGTGTACATATACCCTTCCTCCTGTCATACTGGAGGGGCGGAGGACGTTAGGAGGTATAGATGTGGTGCGAACTCCATCAGAAACCGTAACCATGTACATGATTTTGGACAATATCCTGGATGATAGCAGGGATGCATGGCAGGAACGGCAACCCATGGCATCTACATTAGTGTGCCCCTGCCAGAAGGGTTGACGCCAAGACATCTGTCACAGGATATTATAAACATAGAGAACCGCACCTCAATAGAGTGCATAGGGGGCTCTGTTGTTTGGGAGGCTGGTGACGCAGGTCTCAGGGTAGATATTATCCTGCTAGTGGCCATATGGGTAGGTTTTGAGAGGTGTATCCCATCCTTTCTCAGTAGATTATCCATTACGTTCTGATGCCCTGTCAGGGTTGACGCCACCCTTTGCGTCAGGGGAGATTGGTGATTGTTCTGGATCCTGTGCCTTGTGCTATGATTCTGTTGCCACAGGACGGTGTGGACCCTGACTACATGTCTGTGCAAATCCTGGTGGGACATATCCTCAGGCGATGGCAATAGACTCATGGGACATGCAGGCCCCTCCTGGAGACTCACATTAGTGCCCTCGGAGCTGTCACAGTCATCAGGCCCTCAGAGGATTGGACATATATTGTGCGGGTGCTCAGGTTTAGTGCGGTTCTGGTACTGAGAGACGTGGGTACATGGGTGACATGGTACCAGTGTATCACAGACTGCACCCATCAGCGCTGATGGTCCGTTTGCCCATGCTGTTACCCAAAATCTGTGTGGGTTCCGGTGACACAATGTGTGTGGTCTGTGGTGGTAACGGGGACCTGATGCCCCAGGATAGACGCAAAGACAGCGTTTGGTGGGCCAGCATCTTCTGCTCCAGTGACACTGCCTATGCCTGTGTTTTGTTACCGGCCCCAGCCAGTACCCAGGAGCATCGGCCAAGGGGGTTCAGACGAGGTTACGGCCTACAGACCTTGATGTGGCCCACAAAATGGCCTGTGGAGACTTGGGATCCCTCCAGGGCTTTTTGGCCATAGTGCGTTCCACAGGGGCAACGCCGGGGCATCCCGCTGTTTGGATGGGGTAGGACCCTCTCTTAACCGGCCAGCTGTTGGTTTGGCTCCATGGCATGCACAGGGGGGAGGTCACTCCCCTGGTGACATGGCTACCACCACAGCCATGTCAGTGTGGCCGTGGGTATTGAGATGTCTGCTCAGTTTGGCCAACCACTCTTGTATGCAATACCACAAGTCAAACAATCAGACATGGAGTGAGTGGGCCCTAGGCATCTGGGACAGCAAACATGGTTGTCAGTGACAGAGGAGCTACCGGCACATTTGGCACATGTCTTCAGACACATGGATTGATTTCCCATGCTCACAATGGATTTACGGCCTATGCACAAATTGAGGGAAGACGTGCAAAGGAGTTTTTCACTCTACCCCTGGTATTTTGTTTGGGTGGGGTCAACACAGCTCCTAGGAATGTGAATTAACATACACCATTGCTACCGGTAGGGAGGATGTCGGCAGCCGCAGTCACAGGAGTGGCAATACCATTGAGGTTTTTTGCGCTCACAGGAACAGTTTGCTGCTGGTTTGCACTAACATGATGAGCTGGGGAGCACCATTTGGGAGAGGCATCAGGGCAGCACTCAGGCGCTGTGTGATGTTCCCATATGCTTCTCCATTGGCCGCTGTGGAGCGGTCACACACAGGCTGCCACAGGGCAGACAATACCGACATGTGATAACTGTTAGCTGTTTGTCCCTGGGGATTAGCTGTCCCCAGTGCCACCTGCATGCATAGCTGTGGGTCTGGGCATGTGTGCAGTGACACCTATGTGCTTTGGCCGTGGCACCCTGTCCACACCAGTCCATTCCCGTGGCCCCCTTGACTGACAGGGGTGAGCCCTGCCAGGTTATGGTTGTCAAACATGATGTCCATCCTTCTCCACCCCTAACCCTGTATGTATTTTGTACACATTTGTGGTGACATATCTAGACATGTCATCCAACACACACCCAGTGGCAAAATGTTATCCCAGCACACATGGGTTATGTGACCATACAGGGGACGTTTGGTGGGTGGCCCTATACACCTTACCAGGTGCCACGGCCATGGCATGTGTCTTTCTACAAGTCCATGGATAGTAATGTTTGAAACACTACAGGCGCTGTGTGACCTGTGTGTCGTGGGGATGTTAGGTACCTCCGACCTATTTGGCCGCTGTTGCACGCAGCATACTGCTCATGGTGGACGTGCATCTTTCACATCTAGGCCTATCGGATGTTGTTATGTTCCTCTGTCCTGGGCCCTCGTTGGTTATGGCAGGTGTGACTGCAAACACTACAGGCCAGAGGCCTTTGCAGCAGCTATGACCTGTTGCCACCTCTGCTCATGTCTGGGTTTCAGTCTGTGGTGTGCAACATAAACAGGTGCATGTATCCTTCCAACAACATCTGTGTTATTCATCTGCAAACAGGTGTGTGCTGCCTGGGGGCTGGGCAGATGTGTGACCTGACTAACCATGCATTGCTGGGGACATGTCTCTGTTATAGACCTTCTCAATTGGATATCTTAGTTAATGTGGGTGTGGTTTTGTTCATGCACATCCACATCTGCATCGAAATAATCATCTGGGTACATCTACGTTGTGTGTGCCGAGCTGAAGAGCCCATGGACTGTGCGAAATGTGCAACCTACCCACCATAGCCTAGGAACATATCTGATTGACATACCCTCTGTTACAGTCAGCTCTCGGGCCCCCTGGGTCTTGGGTGTCCTATAGCACCTCAGTAGCAACATACAACATAGCAGCAGGGTGTTTCCACGGAAAGCATATGCAGGTATCAGGGCTCCTGGAGATGGGGAGAATGGATTCAACAGCATAGGCACACTGCACCATATCACCAGGGTGAGAGAGAGCCCACTCTGATGGGCTGACTGTACTCCTGGGGATAGGGGGGATGTGTTAAACAACATTGGCAAATGACCCCATAGCACCAGGGTGACTTGGGGCCCACTCTGATGGGCTCCCTGTACTCCTGGGGATAGGGGGGAGGTATTAAACAACATTGGCAAACGACCCCATAGCACCAGGGTGACTTGGGGCCCACTCTGATGGGCTCCCTGTACTCCTGGGGATAGGGGGGAGGTATTAAACAACATTGGCAAACGACCCCATAGCACCAGGGTGACTGGGGGCCCACTCTGATGGGCTCCCTGTACTCCTGGGGATAGGGGGGGAGGTATTAAACAACATTGGCAAACGACCCCATAGCACCAGGGTGACTTGGGGCCCACTCTGATGGGCTCCCTGTACTCCTGGGGATAGGGGGGAGGTATTAAACAACATTGGCAAAGGACCCCATAGCACCAGGGTGACTGGGGGCCCACTCTGATGGGCTCCCTGTACTCCTGGGGATAGGGGAGAGGTATTAAACAACATTGGCAAACATCCCCATATCTCCAGGGTGACTGAGGGCCTACTTTGATGGGCTCTCTGTACTCCTGGGGATAGGGGGGATGTGTTACACAACATTGTCAAACAACCCCATATCTCCAGGGTGACTGAGAGCCTACTTTGATGGCCTTTCTGTACTCCTGGGGATAGGGGGGATGTGTTAAACAACATTGGCAAACATCCCCATATCTCCAGGGTGACTGGGGGCCCACTCTGATGGGCTCCCTGTACTCCTGGGGATAGGGGGGGGTTGCCTTAAACAACATCGGCAAACAACCGCATAGCTCCAGGGTGACTGAGGGCCTACTTTGATGGGCTTTCTGTACTCCTGTGGATAGGGGGGATGTGTTAAGCAACATTGGCAAACATCCCCATATCTCCAGGGTGAGTGAGTGCCTACTTTGATGGGCTCTCTGTACTCCTGGGGATAGGGGGGATGTGTTACACAACATTGTCAAACATCCCCATATCTCCAGGGTGACTAAGGGCCTACTTTGATGGCCTTTCTGTACTCCTGTGGATAGGGGGGATGTGTTAAGCAACATTGGCAAACATCCCCATAGCTCCAGGGTGACTGAAGGCCTACTTTGATGGGCTTTCTGTATTCTTGGGGATAGGGGGGATGTATTAAACAACATTGGCAAACATCCCCATATCTCCAGGGTTACTGAGGGCCTACTTTGATGGGCTCTCTGTACTCCTGGGGATAGGGGGGATGTGTTACACAACATTGTCAAACAACCCCATATCTCCAGGGTGACTGAGAACCTACTTTGATGGCCTTTCTGTACTCCTGGGGATAGGGGGATGTGTTAAACAACATTGGCAAACATCCCCATATCTCCAGGGTGACTGGGGGCCCACTCTGATGGGCTCCCTGTACTCCTGGGGATAGGGGGGGTTGCCTTGAACAACATTGGCAAACAACCGCATAGCTCCAGGGTGACTGAGGGCCTACTTTGATGGGCTTTCTGTACTCGTGTGGATAGGGGGAATGTGTTAAGCAACATTGGCAAACATCCCCATATCTCCAGGGTGAGTGAGGGCATACTTTGATGGGCTTTCTGTACTCCTGTGGATAGGGGGGAGGTATTAAACAACATTGCCAAACATCCCCATATCTCCAAGGTGACTGACGGCCTACTTTGATGTACTTTCTGTACTCATGTGGATAGGGGGGATGTGTTAAAACAACATTGGCAAACATCCCCATATCTCCAGGGTGACTGGGGGCCCACTCTGATGGGCTCCCTGTACTCCTGGGGATAGGGGGGTTGCCTTGAACAACATTGGCAAACAACCGCATAGCTCCAGGGTGTCTGACAGACCATGTGATGCACGTTTCACAACCCCTGCGGATTGGCCATATATGTTACCCTGCAGACGCAGATCCTGCCATCAACACATGATGTTTCCAGACCCTCCTTAGGCAGATCTATGGGCTAGCTGTGTTACAGTGTGTTGTAGCACATCAACAGCAGCAGATGCCATGACTCCAGGATGGCATCATGCTCTCTGTGACCACATCAGTCAACACCTGGGTACATGGCAAAACACTCAGATGTGCTACATAAGGATTTCTACATGTGGTTTAACCTGCTGCACTTTACTGATGTAGACTACTGTGATGCAGCAGACCAGTAGGGCATAGAAGAAAATGTTTTAAACATGGAAAAAGATGTGCACAAGCTGCAGTATTTGCAGGAGCCTGATAGGGGGAGCAAGAGGGACCTCTGGAAGACTGAGGATCCACGCCCTACAGGGTGTAACCTAAAACCAGCCAGCCTCCAATCCAAGAAGACAGGAACTCCTTTTAAAGGAAGTCAGGAAGACAGGAAGGACAAGGAGGACAGGAGGAGAAGTAGGAGCAGTGAGAGCTCTGGAAGAAGTGCTTGGACGAGCAGAAGTGACTGGAAAGGCAGAAGTAGCGGTAAAGCCAGGAGCAGCAGGGAAGGCAGCAGAGAAGTTGCAGAGCCTTCAGAAGCCGGAGGAGCGGCAGGAGCTGCAGGAGTGGCAGAAACTGCAGAAGCTACAGACACTGCTGGAGTGCAGGAAAGAGGTATAGGCCAAAGGAACCTGAAAGGACAGAGAATACAGAAGGGTCCAGGAGATTCAGGTACGCGAAAGCTGCATTGTGATTGCTGTGGGCAGAACCCAAGCCATATTGCAGGAGCCAGGCAGAACCTCACTAAGAGTAGGCCACAAGCCTCGTCCCCAGGAAAGAAGCAAGAGTTACAAGGTAACCCATATTGTATTGGAAACAGCCTTCAGAGGGCTAGCCTATGGAAAGGGCAAGAAACAGAAGCTCCCTGTACATGTCCCACTGCTCAAAAGAAAAGGTATGAAAAGTTTTTATTGAATAAGAAACTTTTAAGTAAGCCAGGTTTGCAGGAAGTGTATGTAAACCCTTGGAAGAAAGAAAGATGTTCATACTGTAAAAATGCTCATGGTCGACGCCCCACGCTAAACTCCAGACACTGGGAGGTCATACAGCATTTGGGTGAGAAACCTGACTATAGCTTGCCGGGAACTGTTGACTCTATCTCAGATACGTTGCAGGAGGAACCGATGCAAGTGGAAGAGGTAGAATCCCTTTCAGAGGAAGAAATGGATTGCAGCTATTGCACCACGGGAAACGTGGAATGCTTGTGTAATCAGTGAGCACTAAAACCGGTGTAAATAGAAATGCTTGTTTTTGTAACCTTTCTGTGAAAAGAACAGTTTTTGTTTTGAACCTGAGTTGTGATTTTTCTGACCTGATGTAAGGACATTTCTGTTGGTGTTTGAAGCCGATCCTTTGTGCAAACCAAGGGAAATAAAGCCTTATTTTTCCCTACACTCGAAGACCTTTTGTTCTCTGGGTATTTTTGGTAATACAGGACGCTACCAAGGCTATACAACCTTGGGCCCTAGAAAGAAAAACATACCAAACCCAACTTTACTTTTATTTATGTCCGACCTGCCTTGACCACCATTAACCACCAGGGCGGCGTTGTGACACTACCTACACACAGCAGCATGGACAGAGGGCAAGCAACCCTGTCGGTGTATATGTTTCTTATGACGTGTGGCTATACACTTACCTCCCTTTGGTTTTCTGCAACACGGTTAAAACGCCTGGTGATGCGCTCGCAGGCCCTCCGTACCTTCCCTATGTCCCTTCCCCTGGAGGCCCCAGGGAACAGCTTGTGCAGCTTGGGCCCTATTAATGTCGCCAGGTGGCGCAGCTCTTGGCGGCTGAATGCCGGCTTCCTAGTACAGGACGCCATTTTCCTGTCTGCATGTGTAGACGCGGGGACGCACGCGACGCAACTTCCGCATTTGCGCATAGCGGCTCACGCACATGCGCTCCGCATGGCTATGCGACAGAGAGAGGTGCGCTATGGCGTTCCGCATGGCTGCGTGGCAGGAATTTTAACATTGCAAATGCATGCATCTTTGTGCCGCACTGGGTAGGGTGTCGACAACACTCTGTCTACTGATCTATGCAGCCACACATAGCACCGATGTGTCTCTCATGTACAAAAGAACTCTTATATTATTTTGAATTATGCTTGTTTACACAGTGTGGTCTTGAACCTCTGGACACATATCCACTGATTGCTAGTGCATTGTCTGATGAGGTGTGCTATGTGTGCCACATAGCAGGTACTGCCAGGACACTTATAACAAGGGGTGCTGACAAACCCTCAACGTCGGCAAACAGACACCCTGGTAATCTTGGGTTGTGTGTGCCACTGGAGTATGTTCATTGGTGCATCTCCATGTGTGCCCTGCAAGGATGTGGAGGTTGCCATAGGGGGGTGGGGGAACCAACATATTTGAACATTGCACATGCACAATAGGTTGCGTGCTGACCGTTATGAGGTGATGTAGGTCGGCATGCCACCTTACTGCACTTTATCCTTTACTATGTGTGCTGGCATACAGTCCTGGTGGCTGAGGTGTGGCACAATGGTTGTTACATTGACTGATAAACCAGGGGTCATGGGTTCAATTATCCAGTGGGGCTTGGGATTACGTGTCTCAGGCAGCACACATTATTATACAGCAGTGCCAACTTAGGCATAGTGCTTTTAATGTACATTGGTGCTGCGTGCGGCATATATCTTCTTACGTTGCAACAGTGTAAAATGCGGCAGTCTCCTTTCTACATTACATATGTACTGGCAGGGGCAACACCCTTACAGTGCTATACACGTCATGTGCAGTGAAGCATTATTCCTACTGTATCGACTCACCCCTGATGACACACAGGCTGCAGGATTGTCTCTTTAGCCAGCCAGGCATCTGTTCTCAGCTATAGAGCTGTGTCCCACAGCTCACCTCGCTGCCTGTGAAGCAAGGAGATGTGTGTTTCCATCCACAGTGGGGTTATTTGTGGGTGCAGCCAGTGACAGGTTTGTAAATGGAAATTTGGGGTGCCAGCTCTAGGATCCTGACAGTGCTGTAAGCCTCAGGTGTCCCAAAAGCCACCTTATAGTGCAGCCTAGGGTTACAGCACTGTGATGGTTTTTCTGTTGGCAGTACTACATGACATTACACACATACTGCCCCAGGCAGACCCCATGTACCCTGTAGAATAGTTATCTCCATGTTACAATGACCTGTTAAATGTATGGCCAGTTTGTGCAAAGTGTACAGCACTGATGCTGACTGGCACAGTATATGCCTATCTAAAAAGGTTTGCTGGATAACCACAATAGGGATTTGAACCAACACTCTGTTGCTTCACAGGCATTGCATTCACCACTGGGCTACAGCTCTATATGTGTGAGGAGAGGTCTGGCTGGCTACAATATGACGTCTGCAGACTGTGTGTTGCGCTTATCAGGGTAGGGGTACTCCACTCGCACCCATGATGCACTGCACATGCAAAGCAGCAGTCTACAGATTTTCCGAGGATGGTGTGTGCACCCACACAGCACCTAGGCCTAGTGGTGGGTACAGACCTTCTGTGTTGCTGCAACAGAGTGGCTACAGACCGTCTCAGTGTGGGGGGCCTGTGCTCACCCTGAGGGTGAGGTGGGGCGCACATCACCTGTCCTGACTGAGATGGCCTATACTTCAGGTCCCATTTGTGCCAATGTTTGATAGGTTGTTCTATCAGACACACCTATGGTACACCTCTGTCCATCTATGTATCCCAGTCCCATCTGGGCCTTGTGGACTACGATGCCCATGGAATAGTGCATATCCTGTGTGGGTGCCATGGCCACATGATTATATGTGCGAGAAAGGGAGCTCTATAGACACCTAGGCAGAGTGTGTCAGCCCACCAAAACTGCCCTCTGGAACCCAGGATCCCCCAACAACAGATCCACATTCTATACCCCTGCAATGATGCCAGCAGCAGACAGGGCCATCAACCTCAGTCCAGCTGCAGTTTAAGGAACGCACAGAGCACCTTCTACAGTTCTGTACACATCCATACTTCAAGCGCAGACAGACGCTAGGCCTTGAAACGCCCCACCACCATCTGACATTTTCCATCAGCAAGCACAGTGAGTCACCAGCTGCTGAACCCTGTGAGGTGTTCCAGCCATCATACACACACTAAATGCAGACAGTCCACTAGCCAGTCCATTGTGCATGCTACCACAGGACATGTGTGCACCCATAACTGGGATGTGAGCACACCCACCAGGCACTCAACTCAGTGATTGGGCCCCATAACTACAGAAGCCATATACATCACATGAGAGACCTACTATATGCCACAATGGCGGAACCTAGCCATGCCGTGGTCACTGCTCGGTCAGGGTGAGAGTGACCTCACAGCAGGACATGCTATGGACACCATGTCTGTGCAGGTGGTGGCTAGGCACTGCAATGTCCCAGCCATTGCCCTATGCCCTATGCCCGGTGCAGTTGCATCCTGCTCATGCCACCCTGTCAGGGCTATTCCCACAGTGCCTTGCTCCTCATTATGCACATTGGCAGGCCAATAATGGAACAGTGCTATCAGCTTGGGCTGCAGAGGGTTTTGTCAACCACCATACACTGGATAGACCAGGAGTGGGCAAACCTGGTCCTGGAGGGCCGCAGACCAGTCAGGTTTTCGGGATATCTCTAATGAATATGCATGAGATATATATGCATTAGAGATATCCTGCCAACCTGACTGGTTTGTGGCCCTCCAGGGCTGGATCTGGATACCCCTGCCTTACACCTCTGTCATTTAAGATTGTGAGTGGACAAGGTGCAGATGTCCAAGACATCAAAAAGGTTAGATATAATTTGTCACAGTCCTCCTCACTTCTCACCACCACCAAAAAATTGTCTATTAGACAACTTTTTGGTGGTGGTGAGAATCGAGGAGGAATGTGACACATTCTATATACCCTTTCAATGTCTAGGACATCTGTACCTTGCCCACTCACGATCTTAAATGACAGAGGTGTAAGGCAGGGTTCTCCAAATCCAGCCCTGGAGGGCCACAAACCAGTCAGGTTGGCAGGATATCTCTAATGCATATATATCTCATGCATGTTCATTAGAGATAACCCGAAAACCTGACTGGTCTGCGGCCCTCCAGGACCGGAGGTGCCCACCCCTGGGATAGACAGACACATACTCGCCACACCTATGGCAGCATTGAGCACCTGTAGAAGTATTTGGCAGCCCTGGCAAACGCGCCATTACTGGGCACAGTGCAGGCATGGCTATGTTAGGCGGAACCGTTGGAGTCATTCTCCAGGGTGGTGGTCTCTGTCAGACACATGACCTTTCGCACATTCCACAGACATCAGAGAGGTTGGTATGATACAGCTCAATGAGTTGATTGTGCTTAACTTTGGCACTTGTGTGCCACGATTCATAGCAGCCTTTTGATATCTATGTACCGTATACCCGTGTTTACTGTGGCATTGCTAATGTATGCACATGCTAGTATTGGGAGATGCACACAGGGCCCACAATCCTGCCTCTGCATTTGACTTAGGATGATTGGGCCTGCAGGTGCAGGTGTTTCTGCCCGTGTTGGCCGCTGCTTTAGGGCAGAGGTTCCCAACTACAGTCCTGGTGGCCCAAACACTGTTCAGGATTTCATGATGTCCCTGATGAATATGCCTATGGTACCTCTGCATACGATAGGGCCGGGGCCGGGACCTGGACTTGCAGCACAGGCATCTTTATTGGGGACTGCATCCAACCTGAGGTATTTTTTAGCCTCCAGGACTGCATTTGCGGGACTCTGCTGTAGGCAATGCATATATTCATGTGGTGTATGTTATTTAAGGAAAGATATAAGTGTTTCACCCACGCTTATGTCCTCCGCATTAAGGGTTCTGTCTTTACTATCATGTTTTTTTCCATGTGTAAAATATGGGTACTATTATGGCAGGTGCCCCAGCTGGGCTTTGAACCGGTGACCTTCTGGTCTGAAAGGCACTGGCTGCATCCACTGCACCACTATCTTAGCACAGAAACAGTGCATTCCCTGGTGTGTCCATGGCTGCTTGTCACACAGGGACTGTCTTTTGGGGTGCACTAAACCCACGTGAGGGGGCTGGGCCACCACCTGCTGTGAGCAGCACACACTGCCCCCTCTGCCACCGGTAGACCTCTGCCACCATGCTGACATTGCCTTATTTTGGAGACAGCATCACAGCTGAATGATATGTGGCCCTCCAGGACTGCATTTGGGGGGCTCTGCTCTGTGTGTTGTGCATGTTTCTGGTGTGTGTGCTCTTTATGGTAACAAAAGTGTGTTTGAACCATGCTTATGTTCTCTGCAATATCGGTTTGTCTTCACTATCATGTTTTCGTTGTGGGTATTATATGGGGACTGGGTTGGCAGCAGCACCAGCTGGGCTTTGCACCGGTAACCTTCTGCTTCTGAACATGCTGGCTGTGTTCACTGCACCACGCTGTGGCCACAGGGAAGATGTAGTACCTGGAGATACCATGGCTGTTTGACAGACAGCACCTGTGTGTTGGGGTGCACTGCACCCACGTGAAGGGGGCTCAACCACAGTCTGCTGGGGCCAGCTGCCACTGCCCCCCTCCACCACCGGTACCCCTCTGGCAACATGCTATTCTGCACCATTGCTGTTTACATTGCACAGCCATCTTCATTAGGGGCAGCATGGAACCTGACTGGTGTTTGGCCCTCCAGGGCTGCCTTAGGGAGACTCTGCTCTAGGTACCGCTTTTTTATGGTGTTTGTGTTCAATGGAGTAGAATATATGCATTTGAGGCATGTTTCTGTTCCCCGGAAAAACTGCCAGTCTTTACTACCATGTTTTCTTCATGTGTAAAATAAGGGGATTGGGTTGGTAGCTGACACAGCTGGGATTTGAACGTGTGACCCTCTGTTCCAACACACACTGTCTGTGTGCACTGCACCACCGTGTTGCCACAGGTATGCTGTGTTCCTTGGGGAGTCCATGACTGTACATCCGACAGAGCCTGTCTGTGGCGGTGGATTTTGCCAGCCTGCACAGGCCTAGGCCACTGTCTGCTGTGGTTTGCAGCCACTGCCCCCTCCACCACCTTTACCCTTCCGCCAACATGCAGACATGTCCCTATCTGGGTAAAACATATGACCTGAGTGAGTTGTAGCACTCCAGGACTGACTTTGGAGGACTCGGCTGTAGGTAATGGCCATTTTATTGGTTTGAGTGTGGTGTAGGGTAAAATATAGGTGTTAGGTCCATGCTTATGTTCTCTGCAATATAGGAGTGTCTGTACTCTCACTGTTTAGTGGTGGGTAAAACTATGGGGACTGGGTTAGCAGGTGCCCCAGCTGGGATTTGAACCTATGACCCTCTAGTCCTACAGGAACTGGCTTTGTCCGCTGCACCACACTGTGGCCACAGAGAAGGTGAAGTCTCTGGAGATAGGACACCTGGCCGCACGAGTCAGACACCCTGCTCTGCACAATTTTACTGTGGCCTTATTTACCTTGTATGGGGACAAGGGTGCACCAAAAACATCTAATATGCCCTCCACAAAAGGGGAGAAAAATAAAAAACCAAGCTGCGCAACAGTGCCACCAATGAGCAAACTGACATACACTCCCAGGAAAGCTCCATTACAATGCAGTGCTTTTGGAAGAGTCTACGGAGCATAGACCCTTCCAGACCTCATTTCTTTTTTTGGGGGCTTTCGTGGGAGTGTTTTTTATTGTTGCCCATTAATATCACTGTTGCCCAGCTGGATTATACTTTTCTTAGAAATTGTGGTCGTCATTTTCATATTATATTTGCTATTTTGTTCTGTGCACATGTATCACACTGCTCACGTTTTTTAGGTTTCCCCGGTTTAGCTGTACATTGCTGACGTAAATGGTTTCACCTCCCTTTATATGCGCTCTACCGTGAGTGTTTCACTCGCAGTAGTTTTCACTTGAATATTCGGCCCCGCTCCTGTACGGGGAGCCTCTCCCCTCCCACTTTCCGCCCATTGACCCCGTCTCTCCGCCCCTCGGGGCCCTCCTCTGCCCTCCGTTCGCCTTTCCCCGCCTCTATCGCACGTCAGCGCACCGCAAACGTGCGCGTGTTCGTCGCACGTGAGCGGGGCCCGTTAGTGTGATGCGTACGCGTGCGCGGCACTTAAGAGCACTTAAGTGCATCATTGCCGTGCGCTAAGGTGCGCAGCGCACGTGTGCGCGGTTTAGTAAACATACCCCTAGGACTCTTCAGCTTGGAGAAGACGAACAAGAGGAGATATGACAGAAGTTTATAAAATCATGAGTTGGGTGGAACAGCTAAACAGGGAACAGTTACTGTATTTAATCTTTCAAACAACAAAAAAAACCCTAGAAGACATTTCATGAAACCAATGAGAAGCAAATTGAAAACAAATTGTGGAAAGTATATTTTTTTTCCACGAAGCACATAATTAAGCTGTGAAATCTGTTGCTGGAGGATGTGGTCAAGGCGACTGTCCTGACCTGAAGAAGGTTTTAACCTTAAAAAGCTAGTCCAAAAATGATTAAGTTATTCCAATAAAAAGGTATCATCTTATTTTCCTTTTCTATTTCTCCTTTTATTTAATAACCTACAGTAGCAAAGAGATTTTGACAAGTTCTTGGAGAAAAAAATTCATTAACTATTATTATCTGGGTGGATCTGGGAGAGCCACTGCACACTGGTAAAATTAGCCATCAGGATCAGGTGTGCATTATGGGATCTGCTGGGTGCTTGTGACCCAGTTTAGCAACTGGCAGAAACAGGATGCCCTAAGTCTGACTCAACTTGACATTTCTTATCTGTTTATTTATCTAATGAATATAAAATTGATTCATTCACATTAACCGTTTTTTCTCTTGTTAATCTAATTTTACAAGCATTAATTCTGAAACAAACTGAATAAATCCAGAAATTAGCCAGAAAAAAATAAAAAAAAAGATCTGGAAATAAACCAGAATTTTTTTCCATGCAATCTCTCCTACAGAGGTGCCAAGTCTCACTCGTTAGGAGTGTGTCCCCCTCATTTGAAGGCACACTCTTTGAGCCCCTTCCCTCAAACATTAGAGCCTCAGTATCAGTGCCCAGCCAGTGAGAAGAAATCCGAGCCCAGAGTCCTCTGTATTGCCTCCCCCAGTGCCAGTCCAGGTGCTGTGAAACCTCGGCACAAGGTTTTAGCCATTGAGTGAAGAACAATTTTCAGCCCAGAGAATTTACCCATATTGCCGCCCCTATGTCTATATCCTTTCAGAGGTTCCAAAGGCAAGCAAATATTTTATGCTGTTTTTCTTTTACATTTGGAAAGCAATATGACATTTAAATCTTTCTAGATTTATACAGTGGATACACCATTAGAAAAAATCTCACTCTTTGCAGTTCACTCTCTGGATGGTTCAGCCTTGGTATCTCTATTCATATCAAGCAGCTATGTACCATGTGACAAGCGAGAAAGAACGGGATTATACTTTCCTGTGTCAGAGACTGTCAGAATGGGGAACTGGGCCATCTCACATGAGATAACTCTCAGAGCCATGTATCTGGCTGGAAAAGACAACGTCCTCGCAGACACACTGAGTCGTGTTCTACAATCACATACCGGAGTGGAGAACCTCTTCCCATCTCCTCTGAACAGGAAAGTTCCCTAACCCTCATCATGCAGCTTCAGGGAGCTCTGCTACTTCCCAGCATCAGGACCATGGTCCTCACGGCCTGGATGCTGAGCGGGTAACTGCATGATAATGGTGGGTATTTTAGAAACACCTCATGTGTAAATGGCAGCATTTACATGTACACACTGGCACACATGTGTACATGCCATTTTACAACAGGAGCTATGTAAACGTGGGGATGCTTAGTATGTTTAGATGTCAAGGGGTGTGGCCAGGGCAGGGAGAGAGAGTGGTTCGGCAGGTCTAAAATATAGACATGGATTCCCTACTTCAAATAGGGAATTGATATCTCTAGGAAAAAGCATAGATATTGGCATTTATAGTTTTTATTTATTTATTTATTTAGACAGTGTTTTGTGTCTTATCCTTCAATCAAAGTGGTCACAACACAAGTGGGGGATACATTAAACATGCGGGGATATGAGACACATACACTAATACTTACAGGGAACATGGACAATGGAGAGTTAAGTGGCTTGCCCAAGACCACAAGGAGCATCTGTAGGACTAGAAAACCCAGTCCTTCTGGCCCAAGGTTGCTGTCATCTAGTGGGATTTGAACCCCTGACCTTCCAGCCTGAAGTACCTTGCCCCAACCACTAGGCTACTCCTCCCTCTATAGTTGCCCCAAAGCACGTATAAGTGCCTATTGGAAGTCCACCATCCCCCAATTACCACTGCCAACATCCAATTCCCTCTGGACCCTTCTTGAGAGGCAACTGCCCTGACCACTTCGGTCAGCATCCCCCCTCCCCCAACCCTTAGATCCAATCTTCCTAGCCGATTCCACTGTGGAAAGAATCACCCGCTGGAAGCTCCCCACCCTCTATTCCCATCCTCTGCCTTACTGGGTGTCCCTCATGCAAAGTGGAGCAGGAGAATTCCCCAGTCGCTCCTGATCTTGGTACCAGAACCCCCAGACATAATCTCATGATTTTACTACTAGGAGTGGCCTAGTGGTTGGGGCAAGGTACTTCAGGCCGGAAGGTCAGGGGTTCAAATCCCACTAGAGGACAGCAACCTCGGGCCGGAAGGACTGGGGTTTCTAGTCCCACAGGTGCTCCTTGTGGTCTTGGGCAAGCCACTTAACCCTCCATAGCCCATGTTCCCTGTAAAATAGTTATCTCCAAGTTATAATGCCCTGTTCAATGTAATTTCAGTTTGTTCAATGTAAACCGCACTGATGCAGAATAGCGCGGTATATAAGAGAATGTAAATAAATAAATAAATAAATAAATAAATTATCTAGGGAAGATCAGACAGTCTAAGGGAGTGTCCGAGGGATTCAGATGACAGGGGTACTGGTGTTGCAGGATTGGCTGCCTGTTTACAGGAGGAGCAGTAATTTTACAAGTTACTCCCACATATATAGTATCTGAGGGCTATTTCTACGTTTTTTGCTCATGTGCAGTTTTCTAAAATCACTGCTTCCACTGGATGTGGAGAGATATACACATGTAGTCCTGCACCGATTCTACAAGAGCCTCTCTATTTGGCACTGTCTCCTGTAAAACACTATGGGGGTGATTCTGAACCACGTATAGCTATTCGTGCCAGCTTCAGCCCCTGACTAACTAACCTGCCGGTTGTGCGGGGAAGTTAGTCAGAGGGGGATAATGGGTGGCCTGGGGGCAGAGAGTGGGCAGACAGCGGGCGTTTGCCGGCCCTGGATATACCGGGCCAATTCTAATGTCGGCCCAGTACGTCCATGGCCGGTGAAATGGCTAGGGAAGTTATTCCACCTCTGAGGTGGAATAACTCCCCTGGATGTTTTTTTTTTTTTAAATTCGGGGTGTGGAAGGGGTTGGGAGGGCCAGGGAACATTCCCCGCAGCCCGATCCTGGACTTTGGAGGCCAGAGCAGGGGTAGGACTGTGGGGAATTTACAGTTTTAGTTGGCAGCCAGCATTGTGGCTTTTAAATGGTGCCATGACGCCTTGACTCCATTTAAATGCCCTGACTGAGTTATCGGGTACAGTCCTGCACCAGCAGGCTGGACAAAGTCGCTGTCCCAGGCTGCACGTGCAGGTCTGTTCGCAATTCTGATCTTGTGGGGCTAGACGTGCCCGGCAGGATCAGAATCGCTGTCCCAGGCTGCATGTGCTGGACTGTTCGCGATTCTGATCTTGTGGGGCTAGACGTGCCCGGCGGGATCAGAATCGCGATCCCCTCTGTGCATCCAGTTCACACCAGACACACAGACAGGATGGAATTGCGGGACAGAATTGGGCCCTATGGGAATTCTCCCGGCCCTGACTTGAACATACTTATTCCCCTGGGCTCCGATGAAAAGCATCACTTACCTGTGAGGACTTATATTTTCCATATGTGAGAACACAGAGTACAGGTAAATAGAGTGCATTACTCAGCTGTATACTGTAATATTTCCTATTACCCAGAACAGTATTTATTATAACTCACCTGGGTATGAGTCAGTAACTGTGATTCCTGAAGATCCCAGACATTCGGCTCTTCCTCTTCTTTAATCCTTGATAATATATCAGGATTGATTCCTTCAAAGCCTGTTTCCAGGAATTAATATGAAAAATGAGTTATGTTTCCCTTATAGTCACTGAAAAATACAAAGCAGTCGCTCTCAGGGAGCAGCACATGATGGGGGAGAGGAGGAAAGGTCTACTACTGGCGTCCACACATAAAGCAGAAGAATCTGGGGAGGTTACTATTCCTCACTTCGAGTATTCTGGTAGTGGAACAAGTCATATATTTTTATAATAAATAACTTGAATCACTGAAGAAAGGGAGGCTGTGATCGTTTGATATTGACTAAATAGATTTTCAAGAAACTGCACGTTATGAGGTCCCTTGGTATTAACAGTTGATTTAGGAAGCCCCAGTGACTGTCTTGTGGGATGATTGCTGAGCTCTTCATCACCTTCACCCCTCAGAATCAGATGCAAGATTTTACACACCATCACTGTGAGAGTATGAAATTCTATGAGAATTAAAGAGGAGAAACACCTGCTGATGAAAGGGAAATTGTGGCCTAATGAGGGCAGGGTTCAAATTTTACTCTCCCCCCATCATTCCTTCTGACTTCAGGGAAGTCCCTTTGGGAGTAATTTTATAACCGCTGACATTAGTGAGAAATATATGCTTTGCTTTTCAAAAGTATCACTTAAGTGCAAACTCCTCCCTCAGAAATCCCTCCTCAAACAGCAACTTAATTTAGGTACATACAAACCATACAGATGTAACTTTACAAAGGGGGCACAATCACAGTATATAAAACCCATTTCCACAGTAAAAGCACTGCTTAATACAAGGAAATAGCTTGGACAATTACCCTCCCCTATCTCCCCTCACCTCAAGTGCCCACTTAGATTGTAAGCTCAGTGGGGTAGGGACAGAATGTATCTCAATTATAAAAATGCTGTAAGTTCCCTTGAGCTAAAACTGGAAGGGGAAAACTCGTAGGATATATAGGATGGCCTTATGATCCCTCAGACCTGGATCTCATCCTGCCATCTTAAGACAGTCGGTAGGACTGAGAGAGAATCCTGCTCATATCTGCAAGTTCCTGGAGTGGAGGATGTACACAAAAACATCTCCTATTCTTGTGTCTGCTAGAAATACAGATTCAGTCCTTACCTAGGGAAATCAGGGTCTCATAATTCTCCTTCATCACCGCCCTGTACAACTCTTTCTGTCCTTCATGCAAATACCTCCACTCCTCTTGGGAGAAAGAGACAGCGATGTCCTGAAATGTCACCTGCAGCTGAAACACAAACCAGAAACACTCAGGAGCAAGAGAAGGTGCTCAGAATGCCTTAGATTTCAGCTGGAAAGGATGGTGCTTCAGTGTTACATTTTCCATTGCAGGGGGCAGCCACAGGCAGGATCTGTGGGACTCCTGTGGAACTGCCTGTTCCTTCAGACTGAAAATGTGACATTGATGCACCATCTCCACCACCAGGAATGTGGGTGCAGGACCCATGCAGCTTAGTGGATGTTTTGGACGTGTGTTCCCCTGTGTGTGGTCCTAGAATCCATTTCCCCCTTCGGCTCCCAGGTTTGCTAATCTACTATAACTATAAAAACATCTCAAATATAGGACAAATAGAATATCAAATGTCATTGCCTAGATAAATCAGCATGAAATAAAACCAGGGCCAGAGCTTTCAAGTCCAACTGCACAAGCCAAAGTAAATGCCCCCTTCCCACACTAGTTAAATCTAAATTTAGCACAGGATTCAGAAATTCAACTGTCATTTTCTGGTGCATCTGACAGTTTCAAAATTCACCCTGTGTCAAATCTAAAAGAAACATTTATGGGAAGCATTAATGGTGGTACTGTGTGGCCACAGGGAGGTAGATTCTTAGAATGCACTAATGCCATAATTGAAAGTGAGCAATAGAGAACCAAGGAGAGCAGCAAGTACCTGCACTCTGACACAGGAGACCAAACAAACAGGTACAGAAAGGAGACTGGCGATAATCCAATCCAAATATGACCGCGTTTTGTGCAGACTTCAGTGTTTGCTGCAATGTTTCAAAGCAGCAAACATTGAAGTCTGCACAAAATGCGGTCATATTTGTTTATTACGAGACAATAAAAAGGTGTGTCCCTCCAAAGACCCCCTGAAGAAGGCTTTCCAGCTGAAACGCGTAGGGGTTAATAAAAGGGGGTTTACCTGAATTGGGTTATCGCTAGTCTCCTTTCTATACCTGCTTGTTTGGTCTCCCATAATAGAAAGTGAGCACATAATCTCCCTTATGACATAGGTGTACATGCGTTGGAATGTGTGCGTGTAATAAAGACCTAGATGAGAAAGTAGGAGCCTGTGTAAATATGCAATAGGACTAAGCAGGATGCCTTTTTTCTCTGTTATTATTCAGTTTACAAATTAAACAAATAGCCCCTTCAGTAAATATTTGGTTACAAGTTTTAAGGAACTACATATAGAATTTTATTATTTACTGTTCTTACTAATTTTGAGCAACTTTGCAAAGCCAGCAGCAATGGTAAGGAAGATATTTGATGAATATAGCAATAAGTCCATTGATGAACAAATGAGAATTTTTAACTCTAGAGCACAATTTCAATACGTGCTTGTCCTGGTTAGCAGTGGAAGAGCTGCAGGCTGAAGGTGTGAGTTTACAGTTCTTCCTTACAGCTTAGCTCGATAATATGAAAGTACGACAGATTTGTACTGTGAGCTCTATAAGAGCACACTGAGTTAAGGTACAGACAGAGTAGTGAGGACATTTTAATAAATTCATTGGTAGATATTTCTCTGTTCTTGGTATTGAGCTACATTTGAAATATTTCAGCTCCCAACTTTTCTGTACTTTTGGCTGATTGGAAACAGAAAGGTTTAAACTTTCTTTTTCATTTACAGAAAGATAAAGCTTTTTAAATTATAGTTTGCTCATATTACGTTAAATCCCAGTTAAGCTGATCTACTCAGTTCTATGTACGTTTAAGTTAAATTATTATCTGTAAACCACCTTGGCAATCTGATAAGGCGGTATATAAACCAGTTAAATAAATAATAAATGACTAATGTTGTGATCTGAAATTCAAAATCTATCTGCCTTCCTATACTGCTATATATTATTTTTAAACTTAAGCTCTTATTTTCTCAGGGTTCACTCAAAACAGTGCAGAAAGGAAAGAAAGAGGCAGAGAGGAAGGAGAATCTAGAGAGATGAGATGAAGCAGAAAGTGAGGGCATAATAAAGCCAGAGAGGAGAAGAACAAGGAAAAAGAGCCTCAGGGGCTTTTCTGGATTGAACAGTGTCTGGCACATTTCTTCTGTTTTCTCTATGCAGCGTGTGTGTATCAAGGGTGGATGGCATTGCCTGGCACTGCGTCCCTTGCTACCCACCTCCTGCCAGTCTTCTACCTGCTGAGCAGAAAGCCCTGCAGCCATTCTCCTGCTCTTCCCACAGCACCAACTCCAGCCCTGACTCTCTGCAGGGCCCCTTAGGCTGCAGCTTTGGGCTTTGCAGGATCAGAGTCCACTCTCAACTTCTCTCTGGTGTTGCAGGTTATCAGCACTGAACAGTACAGTAAGCACCGCCCCTTCCAGGAGGAGGTGATGTCACAAAGGCTGTCCTACAGTTGAAGGCATGGATGCTGGGAAATGTAGTTTAATTGTGCTCTTTAGCTAAAGGGAGACTGTGAATGGTGAAAAATGCAGTCCTCTAATATTTTAAATAAAAGCTAAATCTTACTGTGGCGAAAAGGAAGAAGGGGAGAGATGAAAGAAAGTAGAAAATGGAAAGGAGGGGAGAGAGAGAGAGAGAATTCCCAGAATGAGAGAAAATCAAAGAATGAGCATTAAATACTCTCTATAATCTTTGCGATAAAGAGGCGACATAGCAACAAAATATATTGTATCCTGTCATCAGGCAAGAAATATGAACTGACCCAGAACAAATATCAAATTTCTACTTGATTTTACTTTAACCTACTACTACTATTTAGCACTTATATAGCGCTACGCACGCAGCGCTGTACAGAATACATGTAAAGACAGTCCCTGCTCTTCAGAGCATACAATCTAGTCAAGACAACACAGAGTAATAGTCAGTTCGGGGGAAAAACAGGATATGGCATTTACAATTCGGGGCAAAACAAAATAAGGCATTTACAATTAAGTCATGACAAAGGATGGGAGTCAGGTCAAGACAAAGGCTAAAAGTCATGACAAAGGATGGGAGTCAGGTCAAGACAAAGGCTAAAAGTCATGACAAAGGACAGGAGTCCGGTCAAGACAAAGGCTAAAAGGATCTGAAAGAGACAGTCAAGAGGTGGGTTTTCAACCTGGACTTGAAGAGGGTGAGGGAGGGTGCCTGGCGTATAGACACAGGTAGGTTGTTCCAGGCGTAGGGTGCAGCAAGGTGAAAGGAGAGAAGTCAGGAGTTAGTGGTGCGAGTGAAGGGCCTAGATAGAAGTAATTTGTTAAAAGAGCGAAGTTCCCGAGAGGAGGTGTAGGGAGAGATAAAGGGATGAAAGGTAGTGAGGAGCTGAAGAGTGAATGCAGGAGGAGAAGTTTGAATTGGATGCAGAATTGGATAGGGAGCCCGTGAAGCAACTTGAGAAGAGGAGTAATGTGTGCATGGTGAGGCTGGCGAAAGATTAGTTGAGCAGTGTAATTTTGAATAGATTGAAGGGGGAAGAGATGGCTCGCAGGGAGACCAGCAAGGAGTAGGTTGCAGTAGTTGAGGCAAGAGGAGATTAAGGAGTGGACAAGCGTTTTAGTAGTGTGTTCAGAAAGGAAGGTGCAGATTTTGCTAATGTTGTAGAGAAAGAAGCGGCAGGTCTTAGCTACGAGCTGGATATGTGTGGAGAAAGAGAGAGAGGAGTCAAAGATAGCTCTCAGATTGCGGGCTAAGGAAACAGGAAGGATCATAGAGCCATCCACAGAGACTGAGAAGGGAGGGAGAGGAGGGGAGGAGTTGGGGGGGAAAGATAAGGAGTTCAGTCTTGGCCATGTTCAGTTTCAAGTGGCGGTGAGACATCCAGGCAGCTATGTCGGTAAGACAGGTAGAGATCTTGGTCTGGATTGCTGGAGAGATATTAGGGGTAGAGAGGTAGATTTGGGAGTCATTGGCATAGAGATGGGATGAGATAAGCATACCAAGGGATTGGGTATAGAGAGAGAAAAGGAGCGGACCCAGGATGGATCCCAACATGGAGCGGGGTGGGAGAGGAGGAGGAGCCACCAGCGCATACACTAAAGGAGCAATAGGAGAGGTAGAAGGAGAACCAGGATAGTATAGAGCCCTTGAAACCAAGTGAGGAGAGGGTGTCGAGGAGACGTTTGTGGTCAACAGTGTCAAAGGCGGCTGAGAGGTCGAGAAGGATGAGGACAGAGTAGAGGCCCTTAGATTTAGCCAGGAACAAATCGCTGGAGACTTTTGTAAGAGCTGTTTCAGTGGAGTGTAAGGGACAGAAGCCGGATTGTAGAGGGTCCAGGAGGGCCTGAGAAGTGAGGAAGTTGAGGCAGCGGCGGTGGACTGCACGTTCTAGTAGTTTAGATATGAAGGGAAGGAGGGAGATGGGTCAATAGTTAGAAGGACAGGTGGGATCGAGTGAGGGTTTCTTGAGGAGAGCTGTGACCATGGCATGTTTGAAGTTTATGGGAACAGTTGTAGTGGAGAGTGAAAGGTTGAGAATAAGAGAGATGGCAGGGACAACAGTGGGGAAGATGGGGTTCAGGAGGTGGGTGGGGATAGGATCAGAGGAACAGGTGGTGGGTTTGGAGGACGAAAGAAGGAGTGAAGTTTCATCTTCAGAGATCGTAGGGAAGGAGGAAAGGGTAGCAGAGGAAGTATGGATGGGGGGGAGGATTGGGGGGGTAGATGAGGAGGTGGGGAATTGGAGGGTAATCTTGTGGATTCTGTCATGAAAGTAGTCGGCCAGTGCAGAAAGGGAGGGCGGGACCAGGGGCAGGGGCGCCTTGAGGAGAGAACTGAGGGTATTAAAGAGGTGGCGAGGATCAGAGGCAAGAGAGTTAGTCAGATGAATGTAGTATTCTTGTTTGGCAAGTGCAATGGCTGACTGGAAGGTGCAAGCATGAATTTGAAGTGTAGAAGATCTTCCGGAGAGTGGGATTTGATCCAAGCACGTTCAGCAGAATGGGCACAGATGTGTAAATAGCGAGTTGTGGATGAAAGCCAGGGCTGGTGTGCAGAACGTCTGATAGGATGTGGGGTGAGTGGGGCAAGAGTGTCCAGAGCCGAGGAAAGTGCAGCATTATAGGAGGTTACTGCCTCGTCGACGGATTTGGAGGACATAATGGAGGAAAAAGATGGAGTAATGGTGGAGGTGAGAGTCAAGGGATCAATATTATGAAGGTTTCTAAATATATCGGAGGAGACAGGATGAGGTTAAGACAGCGGAAGCTGAAGATTAGAACTTAAAAGGTGATGGTCAGATGAGGGAAGAATTGAGTTGCGGAAGTTTGAGGGAGAGGAATTAGAGAAGAGTATTAGGTCAAGGCAGTGGCCGTGCTGGTGGGTGGGGGCAGTAGAACAAAGTTGGAGGTCAAACAAGGAGGTGAGGGCGAGGAGCTTTAAAGCATGGGGATCAGAGAGGTTATCAACATGAATGTTAAAATCGCCAAGAATAGGAGTGGGGGAAGAGGGATCGAGAAAGACGGAAAGCCAGGAGTCGAAGTCGGTAAGGAAGGTAGATGCGGATTTGTCGGGTGGGCGATAGATAACAGGAGGGGAAGTGGTGAGAAGAGGTGAATGGAGTGGACTTCAAAAGAGAGAAAGGAGTGAGACTGAGGCAGCAGGAGGGGTTGGAATTGGCAAGATGGAGAAAGTAGAAGCCCCACACCACCACCGCGGCCTGTGGAACGAGGTGTATGGGAGAACTGGTAGCCCCATGACAGAGAGCAGCAGTAGATGCGGTATCATCTGGGAGGAGCCAGGTCTCAGGGCGAGAAGATGTAGAGCATTAGAGATAAAGAGATCATGAGTAAAAGCAAGTTTATTAGAGACTTTGTGCGTTCCATAAGGCACATGAGAACGGGAGAGTGGAGGTGGAAAGGAGAGGGATATGGATGAGGTTGGACAGGTTATGTGAGGATTTCTTTTCAGAGGTCTAAGGGGGTGGTTATGTGAGGATCTCTTGCCAGGGTAAGAGTAAGACAGAGATCTAGAGGAGCCAGGGTAAGGGTGGATATCTCTGGATGAGTGAGCCTTCCATGAGGCACGGAGAGGGAGTGGAAGGGGAATGAAGGGGGATATTGATGATATTGGACAGGTTACATGTAAAGAAGTCAAAGATCATGACAACTGGCATAATCAACAGGTTCATCGTTGAAGGAGAAGAAATTGAAACCGTGAACAACTAACTGCCGCTATTTACCGTTGTCAGTATTTACTCTCTCTCCACTGTAGTTTACTGTTACCACTTTTTACTGTAGCCAGCATCTACTCTCATCCTACTGTATAATGTTGCCATCAGTTACTGTAGTCAGTATCTACTCACATTCTGCTGTAATTAATGTTGCCATTTTTTACTGTAGCCAGTATCTACTCTCATCCTACTGTAATTAATGTTGCCATCAGTTACTGTAGTCAGTATCTACTCACATTCTGCTGTAATTAATGTTGCCATTTTTACTGTAGCTAGTATCTACTCTCATCCTACTGTATTTTACTGTTGTCACTATTTACAGTTGCCAACAGCTACTCTCAGTCTACTTTAATGCTACTGTGGTACCTTCTTCTATTGACAGTAATCACTACCTTCACTCAACAGAGTTTACTGTTGCCAGTACCATTCAATTTTCACTGTTGTTTCAATTATTACTGTGGTCAGTAGCCTCACAGAAAGCACCAGAATCACAGAATCACCAGAATCACAGAATCCCTCACAGAAAGTTACCTCATCCACTTCAACAAAACCCCCAATGGCTCTACCATTTAATACCCTGGCGATCTGCCTCTTCCTTCTCACAAGCTGGCTCAACGAAGCCCTAGCCTTATATCACACACGGCTCACCAAATTCCAATACTTCTGAGTCATGGAAAAAGAAGGGCAGAATCTTCCTATCCCAACTCAAGAATGGAGACCCCCACACGCCACTCTCACCTGATACATATAGCCCTTCAACAACCAAAGAAAAATAAGCAAGAGGAACCCCCTCAACCCTTTTACTTAAACTGTGCTCTCATAAATGCACGGTCTATCCGCAAGAAATGGCCAATCATCACTGACACAATTTCTTCTCATAATCTAGATGTCCTCATGATAACCGAAACCTGGTTATCTGACGCGGATAATGTAATCCTTAACCAACTCATACCCCCCAACTTCTCTGCCCATTCCCAACATAGAGAGAGCAAGAGAGGAGGAGGCATTCTCATACTTACCAAGAATGACCTAAATTTCCACACTGTGGACTCCACAAGCTCAAACAGCATGGACGTATTATCCATCACAAATGAACAATGCCTCATCAATTTAATTTACAGAGCGCCCTCACCCTCCACGGACGACCTGCCTTACATTCTAGACCTAGCAGCTAACTCACGCAAGCCCAACATTCCCAACTGGATATTAGGAGACCTCAATCTCCCAACACTACATCCCAGCCACGCCTCAGCCCTTCTTGAAGCAATCAACGAACTGGGATACAAGCAAATTGTTGACACCCCCACGCACGAGAGAGGAAACATCCTTGACATGATCTTTGCCCCTCTTACAGCTCTCGACTCCAACAATAGACTTGACAACTCTGTAACCCCAGTACCTTGGTCAGACCATAATTTAATCACCTTCCCCATCCTCATCAATGGCAAACAGTCACCACACAGAAACAAAAATTCCATTGACTCAACAAGAGTATCATCTCGGAAATTCAAAACCCTCAACAAAGAACATATAGTTATGGAAACCCTCCCTCTCCTACATGACACCTCTCTCAATCTGGAAAATCTGATCACATCCTGGAACAGCACTATCAGTACCATTGCACTACAACCAGTCCAGGGTAACAACCCAAAGAAAAGAAAATCTTCTCCTTGGTTCTCCCCTGACCTAGGAGCCTCCCTCACACACCTAAGAAAACTGGAGAAACGATGGCGTCGCTCACACTCCTCAGAAGACCAAGCAGCCTATAAAGCACATCTATCTGTGCACAGGGAGTCAGTCATGGCCAAGATGAAACAATTCCATACCGATACGCTGAAAAGATCACTAAATAAACCACGCGATCTTTTCAACTTAGTCAAAACCTTATCTAAAGAACCTTCACCAAAACATCCTGAACCCATCCATCCCCAAGCATTCGCCGATTTCCTGCAATCCAAGTTGCTTCAAACCAACAACATTGCAACAATCTCCTCTCAAGTCACCATATGCATATCAAACCTATCCATGTTCTCCACACCATCCAGAAAACATGTTGAAGACACCATCGCTGCTCTTAACACGACTACTGCACAAACTGACCCTTGCCCAGCCCACTGGATAAAGGAACTACGCCAAGATCTCAGCCCCATCATCACTAAAATGATGAACTTATCCTTTACAACCGGCTCCTTCCCACCAGCCCTCAAGAGAACATCCATAAGACCCCTCTTGAAAAACCACAAACTCGACCCACAAAAGGTTGAATCTTATAGACCCATAGCTAGCATACCCCTACTAGCGAAAATAATTGAAAAGGAAGCTCAAAGACAGTTACAGGACCACATTGACACCGTCTCCCCCCTGGACCACTGCCAACATGGCTTCAGAGAGTTCCACGGCGTTGAAACCCTCCTCACCACTCTCTGCAACAACATCATCACAGGCATTGATAACATCCGCCAAGGCTTTGCTCTCATCTTCTTAGACATTGCTGCGGCTTTTGACTCTGTACATCACGATCTGTTAATAGGGCGACTAAAAGAAAAAGGCATCGATAACACTGCCCTGGAGTGGTGCAAGTCATACCTTGATCAGAGATGGCAGTACGTTACCTCAGGGACCACAACATCCACACCTTACCACCAAAAGCAAGGCGTACCACAAGGATCATCCCTATCCTCACTCTTTTTCAATATATACATACAACCGGTTTGCAATATCATCAGGTCCTTCAAGGTTGAATGCTTGATATACGCAGATGACATCCTCCTATATATGCCTTTCTCCACAGTTCATATGGACCTTTTCCCGCTAGCTAAATGTTTTGATGCAGTATCCGAATGGCTTCAATCCCAGAACCTCCGAATTCAACACAAAAAGACCGAGGTTCTCTTAATCACCAGGGACCCACTTTTCACCCCCCCCCATCCCATATAAAGGTGAAAGAAGCTGAGCTCCAATCAAAACCTTCCATTCGCTACCTTGGAGGCACTTTTGACCAACGCATGGATCTGAAACTACACATAACCAACGTAGTCAGAGCAATCTACCTCAAGATCCGGACTCTTCGACATCTTCGCCCCCTGCTTGATCCTGATGACTTCAGAACTATATTTCAAGCCTTAACCTTACCACACCTTGACTATGCCAATGCCATTCTCCAAGGCCTCCCACACTCCACATTAAACCCTTTGCAACTCGCCATGAATACTGCTGCTAGAGTCCTCTACGGAGCATCAAGAAGGGACCATATAACACCCATCCTAGAGCAACTCCACTGGCTCCCCATACATGGCAGAATATTATTCAAAACATTACTACTAACATTCAAGGCCACTAAAAGCATCACCTCCTCCTCTCTAATAGACCTCATTCAGGCCGTCCCACCCAACAGATCCAGGAGAACGATATCAACAAATACTCTAATCATCCCAAAAGCAGCGACAAAATGCCTATCAGTGACATCTAACAGGGCCTTCAGATTCTATGCCCCTAAGTACTGGAACGCTCTACCCCCAGAGATTCGTGCTATCACTGATCTATCCCTTTTCAGAAAGGCACTCAAATCCCACCTCTTCCCCCAATATTACTTGACCAACTAACCAATCTTAATCTAACCAATCTTAATCACTACCCAAACTAAGAACAAATCCTGTTATGTATACTTGTAAATACTCTTGTAAATACTCTTGTAAATAGTTGCAGTAATGACGTCCCATGTTTTATCCAAGTTCTCTGACCTTGTTCTCTGTAAAACCTAACAGTTTGTTGTTATGGTATGTTGTTATATTGTGAACCGCGCTGATTCTGAATAGAGCGGTATATAAGAGCCTGTAATAAATAAATAAAATAAATAAACTTTAACCTACTTGGATCAACTATCAATAAAGAAGCAACAAGCAGTCAAGAAATCAGACGACGCATTGCTCTTGGCAGAATGGCTATGAAAGACCTAGATAAGATTCTCAAGAGCAGAAATGTCTCTCTCCATACAAAGATTCGACTTGTTCAAGCCATGGTATTTTCAATAACATCATATGGATGTGAAAGCTGGACAGTGAAAAAGATAGACAGGAAGAAAATTGATGCCTTTGAATTATGGTGCTGGCGGCGAATACTGTGTATACCATGGACTGCCCGAAGAACAAACCAGTTGGTACTAGAGGAGATGAAACCTAAGTTTTCTTTAGAAACTCAGATGACAAGACTTCGGCTTTCATACTTTGGACACATCATGCGAAGAGAGAGATCATTAGAGAAAGACATCATGCTTGGCAAGATAGAAGGTCAACGCAAAAGAGGAAGGCCAGCAATGAGATGGATCGATACAATAACAGCAGCTACGGGTACCAGTCTGTCAACAATGAGCCACCTGACTGAAGACCGAACACAATTTAGGATAGCTATCCAGAGGGTTGCCATGAGTCGACTCCGACTCGACGGCACTTAACAACATGTGAGGATCCCTTCTTAGAGTGAGACAGAATTATAAAGGGGCCTGGGTTGGAGTTGTTATCTCTGGATGAGTGAGTGGCGCATGAGGGAGGGAGAGTGGAAGGGGAAAGGAGGGGGATATGGATGAGATTAGAAAAGTTACGTGAGGGACTCTTCTTAGAATGAGAAAGAAATCGAGGGGGGCCAGGGTTGGGGTTGATATTACCTGATGAGAGAAGAAGAAGGAGTAGTAGAGAGCGGGGTAAAGAGGAGGCAGTACGGCGGAAGCGAGGGTGGGGTTGCCTTAAGGAGAGAGGGGCTGGTTGAATGAGGGAGAAGGTGTGATGAAGCTCAAGAGCAGATGCTAGGTTAGAAGACAGAATGGAGGGAGAAGTGAGGAAGGTAGACTCTGAATCTATTCATAGTAAATTTTGAATTGTAGGTTTTTATCTGTTCCTTATTAGTAGTAGTAGTATTTTACTATTACTATGCACAGTCTACTAGATATTAGTGACTGGATTTGGTTCTCTGAGTATCAGATCTTTCCTAATGGTTTGAGATACTTAGAGGTCAAACTGTCGTAGGAGATAGGCTGTACTACTATTTGTAGCTGATGGCTGGAAATTTTATTGACAACTAATGTGTTTACGTGGTGGATTCGGTCTTTGGGGATTGTACCCAGGGCGCCAATTACTACTGAAACTACTGTTGTCTTTTTCCTTCACAGTCGCCCAATTTAGATTTTTATATTAGAAGCCTGTCCCTTTGCAGAAGTGATCCCCTTATATCCTTCTCTTCTTGTATTACTGCTACTGCTCATCATTTGCATCGTGCTATGAGGCGTACAAAGTGCTGTACACAGACATGTAAGAGACAGTCCCTGCTCCACAGAGCTTACAGTCTATTCAAGAGAGACCAACAGAACAAACAGGGGACGAGGCTTATCTTTAAGGGAAATGATTTAAAACACTTAAATTAAATAGAATCCAAAAACAGCCTTGAATAGGTGGGATTTTAGCCTGGATTTGAATAGGCTTCTTCTCAGGTAATGGAATAATCAGGGCTCCAAGGAATGAAGGTAGAGGAAGGGAATTACGTGTAGGGAAGTACTGTTACTTAACAGATTTTTTCTGTATTCCCCTATTAGCATTTTTGCAGTGATCCTCACTAAACAAATATGCATTAAACATCTAACTTCCTGCTAATCTTTTTCACTTTCTTTCAGATTCACTTTCATTCAGACTGGAGCAAAATTCTTTCCTGCAGCTGTTCCATATTGATTTTTACATCAATCATTCGCCTTACTTATCAAACAGGTTACTCCTCAAAAGACAGAACTATCATGAGGATTGACACCTGTGAAAGAACTTTATTGTTGGCTGCTGTTAAAATTCACTTTTAAATCACTTTTTCCTTACATTTTTTTAGGAAACTCTTTAAAATCTAGCAGCTCCTTTAATACATCTCTCTTCTGTCCAGAGCATCCAACTGCTTAGTATAGCTGTCACTTTTGTCCCTGACTCGAGACATCTGATCATCTGTTGCATGGAGACAGAGGTCTGACAGAGGGACTCCTTTTCTTGCTGCATTGTCTTTCCAATTTCCCCAGGACCTTTTACTTTGTGCACAATTCCCTCTGTCTTCCATCTCCCCACACGAGATCTCTTGACATCACTGCTGCCCCTCTATGCCCAAAGCCACCCAAGGCTCTTGCTCCTGGTTCTAGCACCCTCAAGTCTCCCATGGTGGCCTGATGCCCTTTGTGACTACCACTGTCCCCATTTCCATTCTTAGAGCAACAGGAGCTTGTTCAAGGCCCCAAATATTGCCACAACCTCTGCTGCATTCATACTGTCCTAGGCCACAGCTGCTCAATACTCTATGGCCATGACACTCACCTTTCCGGCCCCAGCTGTGAGTCTTCCTGCTCATGGTCTGATATCCTGGACATATGCATCTGCTGCCTCCGGCTCCTTTTCCTCACTGTTACTGCAGTGCAGCCTCAACCTTCACAGTCCTTCCAGGTTCCTGGTGAGCTGACAAGGTTAAGGCCACAGTCTCATTCTTTACTCTGTGCTTCCCAGCTAGGCATGTGCAGGGCCCTAAAACCCTGTTTTAATAAAAAACTGTAGGGAGTTTTTAATGTTCATCACAATTGCACACAAATCAATTGTGTGCCTACTTCCATCAGCACTACTACATCCTTCTCCACTAGGCCCAGCAGTGTTGTCCTTGGCTGAAATATGCACTGTCTGTGGGATCTTCTGAGAATGTCTCGAGCCCGGCTGCCCAGCCCTCCTTTCTCCTATGTCACTGGCATGGTCTCTTTTGTCTCCACTTTGTCTTTCTTATTTATCTTCAGCCCTTCTTCTAACCCTCAGCCACAAGAGGCAGAGAAACAGAAAAAATAAAAGTTGGAGCTAGTGCAAGCAAAGAAATTGTCATAAAACCTTCCCCAAAACTAGCCACATAAAAACGAGCTAGCTTTTCATTCCTCCTCAGACCACGAGCTAAACTCCCAATGTTAGAAAACCACATTCGGTAATAGCTAATACCTTCATCGTCACTGGATTTAAATAAACAGCAAGCTAATATCAATGATTTATTTATGCACAGTTTTCTTGTGTGCTAAACTCTTATGTGGGTAGGATGGCATGTCAGAGCTTTTTTTGCTTATTCCTTTGCAGCAAGTCTTTGATTTTCTCAGGCCAAGTTAGCTAGTTCTAGGAGGGAGATTAAAAGACAATATAGGACTTAATTTTCCACAATTCCAGGATCCTCTTCTGACATCACAGCAATCTACTATCCGCCCCATTCCTAAATCTACCTCATCCAATGGTATTGACCCTTCAACATACCGCCCAATATCCAGCCTCCCATTCCTAGCTAAAATAACTGAAAAAAATTGTAGAGACAGCTCCAAGATCACGTTGATGAATTTGCCCCACTAGATCCCCACCAGCACGGATTCCATCCACAACATGACATTGAGACACTACTAATACACCTATTCAATAACATAATCAAAGGAATAGACAATATAAGACAGGGCTTCCTATTAATATTCATCGATATATCATCAGCATTTGACACAGTTTCCCATCACATCCTATTAAAGCGCCTAATGGAAATTGGACTACAAGATACCACAATAAAATGGTTCCAATCATACCTTGAAGATAGACAGCAGAGTGTAAAATCGGGGAACCTCACCTCAGAACCCTTCAAGACTACACAAGGAGTCCCCCAAGGCTCAGCACTATCAGCTCTTCAACATCTATATTCAGTCCATATGCAAAATATTTAACAAACACAAGATACAATACACCATTTATGCTGATGGCATAATTGCATATGTCCCTATCCAACTAGATTCCCCAGACTATACCACTATATCAACCTGCATTCAAGAAATAACAACCTGACTAGCCAACAACAACCTAAACTTCAACATAAAAAAACTGAAGCAATTATCATCACCAGAGACTCCAAATTCATTCCTCCAACTGCTATCAACATATCCAATACACCGATTACAATAAAAGATGAAGTCTGATACCTATGAGTGATTCTAGACAAGCAACTCACCCTCAAGGTTACAAGCAAACGTGGACTGACGAGATATTTATAATAACGGACATTTTAAACAGGGGACAGAAAGCGACATACAAGATACATGATTATGAGAGTGAAGCCATATAAGGTTCTTTTTATCCTGAAGAATTGCTAAAAGTCACCCCGCAACAGGACAGAATATACCGTATCGATAAGGTTCTAAACGTAAAAGGATGTGGCAGGAACAGATTCTACCTTGTGAAATGGAGGGGATGGCCTGTTAAATTTAACAGTTGGGTTAAAGCATCAGAGATTCAAGACATATGATTTCTTTTTTTTCTTTTGAAGCAGCATTAAAATAAAATAAAATAAAAAAGAATGATGGTGGCTTTTATATGTAGAGCAAGTATGGAGCAGACAGAGCTTAAAGATCCCAATTTACCCATGTCTAACAATAGCCAAATTAACATGAATAAAATACATTCTCTAAAATGCTTGTATGCAAATGCTAGAAGTCTAAAGAATAAGATGGGAGAGTTAGAATATATAGCACTAAATGAAAGGTTAGATATGATTGGAATATCAGAGAAATGGTGGAAGGAGGACAACCAGTGGGACACTGTGATACCTGGGTACAAACTATATCATAATGATAGAGCTGATCAAATTGGTGGAGGGGTTGCGCTCTGTGTTGGAGAGGGCATTGACTCAGAAAGGATTAAAGTTTTGCAGGAAACAAAATCTGCTGTAGAATCTATATGGATTGAAATTCCATATAAAAGGGGGAAGGCGATGGCAGTGGGGGTGTACTATCGAGCACCTGGCCAGAATGACCAAATAGATGATGAAATGCTCAAAGAAATCAAGGAAGCTAACAAATGTTACAGTGCAGTAATAATAATGGGTGATTTCAATTACCCCGGTATCGACTGGGTCAGTGTCACGTCAGGACATGCTAGGGAGATAAAGTTCCTAGATGAAATAAATGACTGCTTCTTGGAGCAGCTGGTTCATGAACCAACCAGAGGGGAAGCCATATTAGACCTAGTCCTTAGTGGAACACCAGATCTAGTGCAAGAGATAAGGGTGTTGGGGCCACTTGGCAATAGTGATCATAGCATGATCGCCTTTGATTTAATTAGTGGAGGAGGGATAGTAAGGAAATCCACAGTACTACCTTTTAACTTTCGAAAGGGAGACTATGATAAAATGAGGAAAACAGTTAAGAAAAAACTAAAAGGAGCAGTTGCGAAGGTTAAAGACGTACATCAAGCTTGGGTGTTGTTGAAAAATACTATCTTGGAAGCCAAGACCAGCTGTATTCCACGCTTTAAGAAAAGTGGAAGGAAGTCCAAAAAACTGCCAGCATGGTTTAAAGGTGAGGTCAGAGAGGCTGTTGTTGCCAAAAAAGCATCTTTCAGGAAATGGAAAAAAGAGCCAAACGATGAAACCTGGAAACAGCACAAGCACTGGCAAGTCAAATGCAAGGCATTGATAAGGCAGGCAAAGAGAGAATTTGAGAAAAAGCTTGCTGCGGAAGCAAAAATGTGAAATAAAGACCTTTTCAAGTACATTCGTAGCAAAAAACCTGTGAGAGAGTCAGTTGGTCCATTAGATGATAAAGGGGTTGAAGGAGCACTAAGAGGCGACAAGGCGATAGCGGAGAGACTGAATGAATTCTTTGCTTCGGTCTTTACTGAAGAAGATGTAGGGATGTTACCCATGACTGAAGTGGTATTTAAAGGTGCGGAAGAATTGAAGGAAATATCGATACATCGGGAAGATGTCTTACAACTATTAGATAAACTGAAGAGTAGCAAATCACCTGGGCCGGATGGTATACATCCAAGGGTGTTGAAAGAACTGAAATATGAGATTGCAGACCTGCTATCAGTAATCTGTGAACTATCATTAAAATCATCTCTAATACCTGAAGATTGGAGGATCGCCAATGTAACACCAATTTTTAAAAAGGGTTCCAGGAGTGATCCGGGAAACTACAGACCGGTGAGCCTGACGTCAGTACTGGGAAAAATGGTAGAAACCATCATAAAGAATAAAATTACTCAGCATGTAGATAGTCACGACCTAATGGGAGACAGCCAACATGGCTTTAGACAAGGAAGATCTTGTCTTACTAATCTGTTATGTTTTTTTGAAGGAGTGAATAAACAGGTGGACAAAGGTGAGTCGGTTGATATTGTGCATCTGCACTTTCAGAAAGCCTTTGACAAGGTCCCTCATCAGAGACTTTTGGCAAAACTAAAGAGTCATGGGATAGGAGGCAGTGTACTATTGTGGATCGGGAACTGGTTAAAAAATAGAAAGCAGAGGGTAGGGCTAAATGGCCAATTTTCCCAATGGAGAAAGGTGAATAGTGGTGTACCCCAGGGATCTGTGCTGGGTCCGCTGCTTTTTGACATATTCATAAATGACCTGGAAAGTGGAATAACGAGTGAGGTTATCAAATTTGCAGATGACACAAAACTATTTAAAGTTGTTAGAACCCAAGAGGATTGTGAAAAATTGCAAGAGGATCTTGATCAATTGGAAGACTGGGCATCAAAATGGCAGATGAAATTTAATGTGGACAAGTGCAAGGTTATGCACCTAGGGAAGAACAACCCAAACTATGGTTATACGATGCAAGGTTCCACATTAGAAACCACCACCCAGGAAAAAGATTTAGGCGTCATTGTGGATACCATGTTAAAACCCTCGGCCCAGTGTGCAGCGGCGGCCAAGAGAGCAAATAGAATGCTAGGTATGATAAGGAAAGGAATGGAAAATAAAACAAAAGATATTATAATGCCTCTATATCGTTCCATGGTGAGACCGCACCTTGAATATTGTGTGCAATTCTGGTCGCCGTATCTTAAAAAGGATATAGCGATTTTAGAAAAGGTACAGAGAAGAGCCACCAAAATGGTAAAGAGGATGGAAGGATACTCCTATGAAGAAAGGTTAAAAAGGTTAGGGCTCTTTAACCTGGAAAAGAGACGGCTGAGGGGAGATATGATATAAGTCTATAAATTCATGAACGGAGTGGAACGGGTAAACGTAGATCAATTTTTTACCTTATCAGAATATAGAAAGACTAGGGGACATGCAATGAAGCTACAGGGTAAACTATTTAAGACTAATAAAAGAAAATATTTTTTCACTCAACGTGTAATCAAACTCTGGAATTTGTTACCGGAGGATGTAGTAAAGGCTGTTAGTGTAGCTGGGTTTAAAAAAGGTTTGGACAAGTTCTTGGAGGAAAGGTCCGTAAACCATTATTAAGAAGTGACCGAAGATATCAATGCTTGACCCAGTACAAGCATTGTGGAACTTGTGTCTCTTGGGGAAACTGCTAGGTACATATGACCTAGATTGGCCACTGCTGGAAACAGAATACTGGGCTTGATGGACCTTGGTCTGACCCAGTATGGCATATCTTATGTTCTTATATCACACTGTCTAGCAATGCCTCAGCAGGAGTGTTTCCCCGAAATACTAGCGCAAATTTTACCATACAGCTTGCAAGGCCGTTGGACTTACAAGGACCGTGGGAAGTAGGATTAGTGGAAATACAATATCCCAACACTTGGAAGAATATTAAGGAAGATCAAAAGTATGTTGTCACCTCCATAGCAGGAAATATACAGCAGCACTTGACAGTCAGGAGAGGACATTACGCGACCATGCAGAGTTTAGTGGAATCCATGAATCAGGACATTAGCAGCATCTATAAATCCAAAGCTCCCTGTTGCTTTTGGGTCCTAGTAAATGCACTTCAATAAGGTTTCCTTCATGACTGCGGTGCTTTGACTATTCTTTTTATTTTGCCAACATCTTCAGAATGGATTTATTCTACAAACCCTATGTGTTTTAAAGTATAGCCTGTTCTTTCTACCAATCAAATGTGCGGTCACACCCTAGAGTTTTGAATCTCTGTGTTAAAATGTTCCCCCACACCGGACACACAGCCTTACACCAGCAGCATGCTCAGAACACCTGGAGCATGCTCAGAACAGACCTCTTGTTTCAACCAATCACGTGTTACCACACCCTAGAGAGGCATGTTTAGACTTGTTTTTTTGTATTGGTTTTTTCAAAGCCACTAAAAAATAGCTGTATTAGGGGGATTTGAACACAGCTCTCTCTCTGCAAAAAATACCTGTATTAGGGGGATTTGAACTCAGGTTTAACCATGAGGTCTTAAAAGCAAAATTCTATCACATGGACAGCACTGGTTTCTCTAACAAAAGATGTGTTAATTGAGGTTTAACATTTGTAAAGAAAAGCTTCTACCCTGTCTGTGCCTCTGTGAAAAGCCCTGTGCTAAGAATCTTTTGTGAGAAAAAAGAACTGGGGCAGTGGGAGAGAGAGAAAAGCATTTTTTTGTTTTCCAGGGTTCCTGCTTTTTGCAGATGTAAACATTAACCAGAAGCAAAACACATTTCCGGAGTCAGTCACTCTGCTTCCGCTGAGGTCATTGGAAAAGGACACGGTCCATTTCTGATGACACTCTGTTTCCGGTGATGTCAGCAAAAAGTGACAGTCCATTTCTGATGACACCCTGTTTCCGGTGACGTCATTTCCGATGATGTAGGCAGGGGGTGGTTGAGGGTGGGAGGCTGTGGGTGTGGCACAAACCCGGAAGTGGGTGCTGATTGGCTAATGCCATATTGTGGGGTGGGGCGTGGGTGTGGCACAAACCCAGAAGTGGCCGCTGATTGGATGATGTCATCCTTGGGGCGGGGGTGGAGGCGTGTCAAGTGGGGGTGGTGGCCACACCTGGGGGTGGGAGTGGGTGGGGCTAATTCACCATTCACTTCTATGGGAGGGGGCGTGGACTAAGGCGGGACATACACTGGAAACTCCCTGGTTACCTTCCACCAGGTGCCTGCCTCACTTGCTGCTGCCTGTGTCTGCAGCACTGAAGCACCATCAGGTCTGGTGCAGGACCTTGAGCATCCATGCATGTGCAAGGCCAGCTGCATTCCCATCCTGTTTCACAGGGGGTGGGTGGCTGCAGACCTTGAGCATGTGCAGATGCTAAAGGTCCCAGACTGACCAGACATTTGTCTAGTGCCACTAGTTTTACACTGGCCATGCCTAGTCTAGTGCTTAGGCGGACCATGGCCAGGATGATTGTGCAGTCCTCCACATCTAGCAATAATAAGACTGACCAGAATGACTATCTCAAGCATTGTGCAGATGCAGAAGGCAAGTCTCTTAGTATCTCTGTATTCATTAGGTTTCCCCATTACAACTCTAATGGAAGTCCCATCAGTATGGGACTACCACATGATGCTTGTAAGGAGTTGGCCATTGATGGCCCAATGTTGTGGCATGCTCGCAAGAGTTAATTGAAAGACAATTGCATCTTGCTTAGGAGAGGCAGAAAGCTTAACCCTGTTAAGAGGCTCAGTTATATTAAGATGTATTGTACATGAATTAATTTTTTTTTTCTGTTAACAGTTAAGTTCTTAGGTTTAGCAGAATATAAATGGTGTGCATTAACTTCATTTGGAGACAACTGTTCTTTGCTCCCTGTTAACGGGTTTTTAACCAGTAACTTATTTTAGCAGTTCCCATCACCCTCACTTGGTTTGCAGCTTGTCGTGCTGTGAGGGCTTGCGTGCATCAGTGATGCTGAGAGCTAAACTATCGGTGGTTTAACTACTGGCAGGGTCTCCCAAGATGGACAGGTCTCAGCTGAGGTGCCATGAGGTTCTCATGCAGCCCCATCTATTTGGAATTCCCTTCCGGAGGACCTACGAACTATAACCGAAATTATGGAACTCCGTAAAAAACTAAAAACCTATCTATTCTCCATGCACTACGGAAACATAGATAACCCCTTGATACACTCAGATAAAGGCTAAAAAAATCCTCACTGAGTAATACTATTTCCAACAACTTAACAGACAATACACTATTCTAAAAACACTATGATTCAATTCTAAAGTACCTACAACTTGTATTTGTATATAGTTTATTGTACACAATTTACAAGCCAGTTTTGTGCTGTTATGCATTAGTTCATGCTGTTAACCATTACTTTTTATTGTTACAAAATGTTCGATGTAAAACTAAGCTCTTGCTTTGTGGACTGTTGTTTTATTGTGAACCGCAACTGAACTCTGGAAGATGCGGGTTATAAATGATTGTTAAATAAATAAATAAAAATAAAGACAAACCACCCATCTGGGCAGCAGCAGAATGGGATAGTGTTGACGGCGGAGGATCACATTTTTTGTGACAATGGCAACAACACCAAACTTAAACTGCACGGAAGAAAGGCCTGGCAATCTACTTCTGTATCTTGCCATGAAAACCCAATGGATAGTTACAACAAAACAAATTGTGCTATGGTGTTGGAAGATGAGACCCCCAGGTCGGAAGGCACTCAACTAGCTACTAGGGAAGAGCTGAAAACTTTTCAGAGTAAAGCCAGCATTTATGATGTGGTTGGATCAAAGCCCTCGGGAAGTCTGACTGCTGATGTAGCTGCGCATGAAATGAGAGTCAGAAGCTGTAAAGATGTCTTACACATTGGAACATGGAACGTACGAAGCATGAACCAAGGGAAGTTGGAGGTGGTCAAGAATGAAATGGAACGTGTACAACTTGATCTGTTGGGTGTCAGCGAACTGAAATGGACTGGCATCAGGCACTTTGCATCAGATGATCACATGGTCTACTATGCTGGAAATGAAAGACAAAGAAGAAATGGTGTTGCATTTATAATAAAGAAGAAACCTGCAAGAACTGTAATGAAATACAATGCAGTCAGTGAACGCTTAATCTCTATTCGTCTACGAGGATTGCCTATCAACACAACTATAATTCAAGTATATGCCCCAACAACAGCTGCACAAGAGAATGAAATTGAAGAGTTCTATGAACAAGTACAAGCTGAAATTGACAGAACATGCAAACAGGATATCCTGATAGTCATGGGTGACTGGAACACAAAAGTTGGCAACAAAGAAGAAGGCAAAGTAGTTGGAAAATATGGACTTGGCAACAGAAATGAAGCTGGAGAAAGACTGATAGAATTCTGCAAGACCAATGATCTATTCATCTCAAACACCTTCTTCCAGCAACACAAGCGGCGACTGTACACATGGACTTCACCCAATAGATTGTATAAAAATCAAATTGACTACATCTGTGGAAGTCAACGATGGAAAAGTTCTATAACATCAACAAAGACAAAATCTGGAGCTGACTGTGGTACAGATCATCAACTACTAGTATGCAAACTCAAGCTAAAGTTGAAAAAGAGCAAACCACTCATGAATGCAGCAAAATATGACCTTGAGAATATACCACTAGAATTTAAAGACTGCCTGCAAAATCAATTTGCTGCTTTAGATACAAATGACAGAGCTCCGGAAGAGTTATGGAATGACATCAAGAAGGTTGTGTTGGAAGAAAGCGAGAAGTCTCTACAAAAGGTGAAAAAGCAAAAGCGGCCATAATGGATAACGGAAGAAACTCTGAAAATTGCCCAGAAACGCAGAGAAGCTAAAGCCAGAGGAGAAAGAAAGACAATCTCAGAACTCAACAGAGATTTCCAACGTGCAGCAAGACAGGACAAGGAAAAGTACTACAATGACACTTGCAAGGAAATAGAAGCAGAAACTATTAGAGGAAGAACAAGATCGGCTTTCCTAAAGCTACGAGAGTTAAAGAAAACGTTCCAGCCTCAAATTGGAATGTTACAAGATGCTCAAGGTTCTATGTTGAATGATGCTGAGAAGATCAAGAAAAGGTGGAAGGAATATACAGAGTTTTTATATGATAAAGATCAGATGGACCAACAGCCGTTTCAACCTGTACCTTATGATCGGGAACCATTGGTGATGAAAGAAGAAGTTGAAGTAGCATTGAAAGCCTTATCAAAGAACAAAGCACCAGGCATTGATAGCATTCCTATAGAAGTATTGCAGCAATCAGATGCAGCTGTTACCATACTTACAAGGCTCTGCCAAGAAATATGGAAGACAACATCATGGCCAACTGACTGGAAAAGATCTGTGTTTATACCAATACTAAAGAAAGGTGATCCAACTGACTGTGGAAATTATCGAACAATCGCTCTGATCCCACATGCCAGCAAGATTCTACTGAAGATTATTCAAAAGAGACTACAACCATACCTGGAACAAGAACTACCTGAAGTGCAAGCAGGGTTCAGGAAAGGGCGAGGAACGAGAGACATCATTGCAGATGTGAGATGGATCCTTGAAAAGACTAAAGAATACCAAAAGGATATCTATTTGTGCTTTATCGACTATAGCAAGGCTTTTGACTGTGTAAACCATGAAAAACTCTGGGCCACATTAAGAAGCATGGGTATACCAGAACACCGGATCATTCTCTTGCGCAATCTGTACATTGATCAAGAAGCAACAGTTCGAACGGAACAAGGAGAAAGAATGGTTTAAAATAAGCAAAGGTGTAAGACAAGGCTGCATACTTTCCCCCTACCTGTTTAATTTATATGCAGAACAAATCATCAGAGAAGCAGGATTGTATGAAGACAACAGAGGTGTGAAGATTGGTGGAAGACTCATCAACAACATTCGTTATGCTGATGATACTACATTACTGGCTAAAAGTGAAGATGATCTGAAACATTTGCTTCTCACAATCAAAGAACATAGTCTCAAAATGGGCCTGCACCTTAATGTAAAGAAGACAAAGATCATGACAACTGGCATAATCAACAGGTTCATCGTTGAAGGAGAAGAAATTGAAATTGTGAACAACTTTAACCTACTTGGATCAACTATCAATAAAGAAGCAACAAGCAGTCAAGAAATCAAGCGACGCATTGCTCTTGGCAGAACGGCTATGAAAGACCTAGATAAGATTCTCAAGAGCAGAGATGTCTCTCTCCATACAAAGATTTGACTTGTCAAGCCATGGTATTTTCAATAACATCATATGGATGTGAAAGCTGGACAGTGAAAAAGACAGACAGGAAGAAAATTGATGCCTTTGAATTATGGTGCTGGCAGCGAATACTGTGTATACCATGGACTGCCCGAAGAACAAATCAGTCGGTACTAGAGGAGATCAAACCTGAGCTTTCTTTAGAAGCTCAGATGACAAGACTTCGACTTTCATACTTTGGACACATCATGCGAAGAGAAAGATCATTAGAGAAAGACATCATGCTTGGCAAAATAGAAGGTCAAAGCAAAAGAGGAAGGCCAGCAATGAGATGGATCAATACAATAACAGCAGCTACGGATACCAGTCTGTCAACAATGAGCCGCCTGACTGAAGACCGAACACAATTTAGGATAGCTATCCAGAGGGTCGCCATGAGTCGATTCCGACTCGACGGCACTTAACAACAACAACACCAGAAGTGGACGCTGATTGATACCTGTCAACAGTTTGGGGGCGGGAGTGGGCTGGGCTAACTCACCATTCACGTCTATGGGAGGGCGTGGCCTAAGGCGGGACATACACTGGAAGTGAACGCTGATTGGCTCCTGTCATCCTTATCTCACCTGTCAATCAGTTTGACAAGTAGTGTACCCATTATACTACTAACAAGTGTGGTAAGACAGGCTAGTTCCCCATTTTTGGGAGCTCTACAAATGTAACATTCCAGCTCTGCTAATGTATCCTTCCATGACGTATATTGTACATCTTTTATGCTATATACGAGGTGTGACAAAAAAGAAACAAAACTGTCCCATAAATGTTTTATTGCAAAATCTACATGAAAATTTGCAACAGAGTGGACTCCCCTGAGGGAGTGCATAATATGAGGAGAGATCTACAAAAGCTGGAAGAATGGTTTAATGCTTGGCAGTTAAGATTTAATGTAGTGTCATGCACTTGGGAAGCAGAAATCCAAGGGAAAAATATGCACTTGGGAAGCAGAAATCCAAGGGAAAATTATGCCATAGAAGGTGAGAGGTTGGTGTGCACGGACCAAGAGAAGGACCTTGGTGTGATTATTTGTGAGGATCTCAAGGTGGCAAAACAGTGTGACAAGGTGGTGGCAAAAGCCAGGAGGATGTTGGGTTGCATACAGAGAGGAATTACCAGCAGAAAGGAAGAGGTACTAATGGCACTGTATAAGTCACTGGTGAGGCCTCACTTGGAATACTGTGTTCAGTTTTGGAGACCATATTTCAAAAAGGATGTAAAAAGACTGGAAACTGTTCAGAGGAAGGTGACCAAAATGATTTGGAGCCTGTGTCAGAAGACTTATGAGAAGAGACTTGAAGACCTAAATATGTACACTCTGGAGGAGAGGAAGGACAGGGGAGATATAATTCAGGCCTTTAAATACTTAAAGAGTATTAATGAACAAACAAACCTCTTCCAAAGATGGGGAAACTATAAAACTAGAGGGTATAACATGAAGCTGCAAGGGGGTAAATTGAAAGGCAATGCTAGGAAATACTTTTTCACTGAAAGGATGGCCGATGTTTGGAATGCCCTCCCGATGGAAGTGGTGGGGCGAATACTGTAACAGAATTCAAAATGGCATGGGACAGACACAGAGGATCCCTTTTTCTCTAAATACAGAGAAATTACGAATTGTCCCCTGCAAAGTAATGCCCCCCAGAGTTAATGCACTTCTGCATTCACTTCAGCCACGTACAGAAGCACTCGGTAAAGTCCTCCTCCTTGAGGTCCCTCAGCTCCCTCATCACAGTGACCTTGATCTCTTCTTCAAAGGCAAAATGAGTTCCTTTGAGCACAGTCTTCAGCCTTCAGTACAATTAAACAGTCTCTCTCCCGTGTGGGTTCTATGATGCTGCATTAGTTGTGCTTTCGTGACGAAACATTTCCCACATTCAGTACAATTAAACGGTCTATCCCCAGAGTGGGTTCTATGATGCAGCACAAGTTGTGAGTTTCTGAGGAAAGATTTCTCACATTCAGTGCAGTGAAATCTTTTCTCAGCCCTGTGGATTTTCTAGGTGCATTGTTACAGATTTCCTAAGAGCAAAATTTCTTCCACATTCAGGGCTTTTAAAAGATGTAGAAGGCCTCTCTGTTGGGGTAGTTCCCGCTGCTGTGTGGGATTCCAGGTGGCTTCTTATGCAATCGCTATGATTGAAACCTCTCTCACACTCAGTACATGGAAAATGTCTCTCTTGCGTGTGAGAGTTTAGGTGGAGTGCTGGGTGCACCTCGTGTGTGAAAGAGTTTCCCCATTCTTCTCTTCTTTTCCTTTGTGACCCCGTCACCTGCTGGACATAAAAAGAAGGCACTAATCACATATTGGGACCACAGAGGTATTTCTGGGTCTCCTGCTCCCAAAATCGCTGCTCTGGGATTATCCCACATCTCTGACCAATCAGCTGTGATTAACGTGACAGAGGGAGAAAGTTAATTTCTTACTTGATTTCATTTCATGATCTCTTGATGTCCCTCCTTTCATACAAAAGAGCAAAGCAATTTGCATTAAAATTAAATAATTACAAATTACTGGCCAGTATTCAAGGCACTTTTTATAAGTAAACAAAGAAATGTGATGGCAAATAGAGACCATACGGCCTCTCCCTTCTACCCTTCCATACCATATTTGACTCTACTCTCTCTTTCTCTGCAGCATCCAAATGATAGGTAAAACCTGTCACTTCTATCTCTATAACAACATCAGAAACATTTATGTACACACTCATGTAGTTTATTCCAGGCATAAGGAGTAGCAAGGCGAAAGGAGCATAGTCTGGAGTTAGCAATTGAAGAGAAGGGCACAGATAGAAGAGGTTGGCAAGAAGAGCAGAGTTCCCGAGGACAGGTGTAGGGAAAGAAAAATAGAGGAAAGGTAGTCAGGAGCTGCAGAGTGAATGCACTTGTATTGGGGCAACCAGTTGCTTTCCTGGATCTCCTTTAAGTATGGTTTATGGACCTTTCCTCCTGGAACTTCTCCAAACCTTTCTTAAACCCAGCTACACTAACAACGTTTATAACAGCCTCTAGTAGACAAATTCCAGAGTTTGGTTATGTGTTGAGTGAAAAAAATATTTTCTCTTATTAGTTTTATATAGGTTACACTGTAGCTTCATTGCAAGTCCCCTAGTCTTTCTATATTCTGATGATGTAAACAATCGATCTACGTTTACCCGTTCCACTACCTTCATTCATTTATAGACCTCTATCATATCTTCCCTCAGCCATCTTTCTTGCGGGTTTAAGAGCCCCAACATTTTTTGCCTCTCTTCATAGGGGTATCCTTCCATCCTCTTTACCATTTTGGTGGCTCTTCTCTGTAGCTTTTCTAATAACACTATATTCTTCTTAATATACGGTGAACAAAACTGCACACAATATTCAAGGTGTGATCGCACCATGGAACGATACAGAGGCATTATAATATCTTTGTTTTATTTTCCATTCCTTTCCTTATGATACCTAACATTCTATTTGCTCTCTTGGCCACCGCTGCACACTGGGTAGAGGGTTTTAACATGTTATTTATGATGACACCTAAATCGTTTTCTTGGGTGGTATTCCTAATGTGGAACCTTGCATCGTGTAACCATAGTTAAGGTTGTTCTTTCCTAGGTGCATATGTTTTCACTTGTCATCATTAGATTTCATCTGCCATTTGAGCATTCAGTCTTTATATTTATCAAGGTCCTCTTGCTATTGTTCACAATCCTCCTGAGTTTTTACAACTTTGAATAATTTTGTTTCATCTGCAAATTTGATTATCTCACTCATTATTTCCTTTTGTAGGTCATTTACGAACATGTTAATAAGCAGCAGACCCAGCACAGATCCCTGTGGTACCCGACTATTCACCATTCTCCATTGGGAAAATTGGCCATTTAGCCCTACCTTCTGCTTTCTATCTGTTAACCAATTCATGATCCACAATAGTACACTGCCTCCTATCCAATGACTTTTTAATTTCACCAAAAGTCTTTCATGAGGGACCTTGACAAAGGCTTTCTGAAAATCCAGATACACTACATTGACCAACCCACCTTTGTCTACCTGTTTATTCACACTTTCATAAAAAGCGTAGTTACTCACCTGTAACAGGTGTTCTCCAGGAGCAGCAGGAATCAGTCCTCACTTATGGGTGACGTCGGCGCCGACGGAGCCCTCGCGGAGCAATTTTCCCCAGCTTTCAAAGAAAGCCTTTGGGAATTGCAGCGCGCATGCGCGGTCGTCGTCTTCCCGCCCGAAGGTGCCATCTTAGCCAGTCAGATGACATAGCTAAAAAAGACAGCATAAAAATTTGCAAAAAGAACATAAGCAGACGATTGCAACTCCAAGGGGAGGAGGGAGGGTAGTGAGGACTGATTCCTGCTGCTCCTGGAGAACACCTGTTACAGGTGAGTAACTACGCTTTCTCCAGGACCAAGCAGGAAGTCAGTCCTCACTTATGGGACTCCCAAGCTCAAGGCTACCGGAGACCCTAAGCACAAAAATGAGCTCCCTCTAGCTCAGCAGCACAGAAGGAAAGAATCTTCGCTGAATTATCACCCACCGGTAGCCCACATCCGGGATGGAGGGTAGGAGTTGCTCAGACCTCAAAGAGAATACGGAGGACTGCCTGTCCGAAAGCACTGTCCCTACGGGACTCCCTCTCGAGACAGTAATGGACCGCAAAAGTCTGGCTCGAAGACCAAGTAGCGGCCCGGCAGATGTCTGCCAGCGGAACAGAGCGGAGGTAAGCCACTGACGTGGCCTTTGCCCGAACACAATGAGCCGTGACTCGACTTTCTAAGGAGAGTCCGGCTGCCCCATAAGCCCAAGAGATACAGTCCGCAACCCAGATGGACAGAGTACGCTTGGAGACCGGGAGCCCCAATTTATTGGGGTCAAAAGACACAAAAAGCTGAGCAGCTTTACGGTGCTCCCGCGTACGGTCAAGGTAGAAGTTCAATGCCCTTCTACAGTCCAGGGTATGGAGGACCGTCTCAGCTCGGCTGGAGTGTGGTCTGGGAAAGAAGGTTGGAAGTACCACCTCCTGATTCATGTGAAAAGGGGAGACCACTTTAGGCAGAAACTTAGGGTGAGTCCGTAGGACTACCCTATTCTTGTAGAACCGAGTGTAGGGGGGATCAGACACGAGGGCCTGCAACTCACTCACGCGCCTAGCGGAAGTGAGGGCTATCAAGAACAGCGTTTTTCAAGACAGAAAACGGAGGGAACAGGTAGCCATAGGTTCAAAGGGCGAATAGGTGATCCGCTGCAAAACCACATTCAGGTCCCAGTCAGGTGCTGGCGGGCGCAGAGGTGGTTTAAGTAGAAGGAGACCTCGGAGAAACCTCGCTACGAGAGGGTCGTTGGAGAGAGGTCTGCCGTCCACCGGCACATGATGTGCTGAAAGAGCACTGAGGTGAACCTTGACGGAGTTGGACTTAAGTCCCAGATTAGAGAGGTGTAGCAAGTACTGTAAGATCACCGACACCGGGCAGGAGAAGGGATCCTGAGACTGTTGGGAACACCAGATTGCAAAGCGACGCCATTTAAGGGCGTAGCATTTGCGGGTAGAAGGCCGTCGCGAAGCCAAGACGACCTCCTCCACCTCCGCCGGCAAGAGAAGAGGAGCAAGGACTACCCTCTCAGCAGCCAGGCCATGAGGTTGAGAGACCTGAGGTTGGGGTGCAGTAGGGACCCCTGATCCTGAGTGAGGAGATCCGGTTGTACCCCCAGAGGGAAGGGATCCTCCACCGCCAGTTGCAGCAGGAGCGGAAACCACGGCTGCCTGGGCCAGCGAGGGGCCACCAGGATCATGAAGGCTTTGTCTCGGAGAACCTTGAAAAGAGTCCGAGAGACTAACGGGATGGGAGGGAAAGCGTACAGAAGGCTCCCCGACCATGAGATCAGAAAGGCGTCCGCCGCAACCCGAAGGGGGTGTGGCTGACGGGAGCAGAAGCGAGGAAGCTGCCGGTTGTGAGGACTGGCAAAGAGATCCACCGTGGGGAGACCCCACCTGAGGAAGAGCTTCTGAACGATCAAGGGATCCAGACGCCACTCGTGCGGCTGGAGGACCCTGCTGAGTTTGTCTGCCAGGCAATTTTCCTGGCCCGGGAGATAGACTGCCTTGAGGAGAATGCCGTGACTGACGGCCCAAGAGCAGAGTTTCTGTGCCTCCCGGCAGAGGAGGAAGGAGCCCGTGCCCCCCTGCTTGTTCACGTAGAACATGGCAACTTGATTGTCCGTCTGGACAAGGACGGACTGTTGGGAGGTCAGGTGGGAGAAGGTTTTGAGAGCTAGGCGGATCGCCCTGAGCTCCAGGAAGTTGATCTGCTGAGCAGACTCCCACTTGGTCCAGAGGCCCTGAGTACGTGCCTCTTGGCAATGTGCTCCCCAGCCCAGGAGGGATGCATCGGTGGTCAGCACCCGGGTCGGCTGAGGTGACTGGAAAGGCATTCCTAATATCAGGTTCGGCTGCCGGAGCCACCACCGGATAGACGAGACCAGCGGCTCGGAGACGCGCACTAGGTCTGCTAGGCCGCCTGTGGCTTGTCGCCACTGCCGGCGGAGACACCATTGAGCAGGCCGCATATTCAGGCGGGCATTGGGGGTCACATGGACGGTGGAAGCCATATGGCCGAGCAGTCTCAGGAAGCGCCTGGCGGAGACCAGGGGCTGGCTGCGAAAGCGGCCGGCTAGGTCCATGAGCCGCTGAGCCCTGTCGAGCGGTAGGTACGCTCGCGCCTGAGGAGTGCGCAGTCTTGCGCCGATGAACTCGAGATCCTGTGAGGGGAGCAAAGTGGACTTTGCGAAGTTTATGACAAAGCCCAAGTGCTGCAGCAGAGTCACCGTGCGGGACGTGGCGTTGGTGACCTCCTGAGCGGACGCTGCTCTGATGAGCCAGTCGTCGAGGTACGGAAAAACATAGAGGCCGTGAAGCCGGAGATGGGCCGCCACGACCGCGAGACATTTTGTGAAGACTCGCGGTGCGGAGGACAGGCCGAAGGGCAGTACTCTGTACTGGTAATGATTTCCTGCCACCACAAACCTTAGGTATTGGCGGTGGCTGGGGTGGATGAGGATGTGCGTGTAGGCATCCTTTAGATCCAAGGAGCATAGCCAATCTCCCTGCTGGAGGTAGGGCAGAAGGATTCCAAGGGTAAGCATTTTGAACTTCTCCCGCACAAGGAACTTGTTGAGGTTGCGCAAGTCCAGGATGGGTCTGAGGCCTCCTGTTCTCTTTGGTATCAGAAAATACCTTGAATAGAAGCCTTGACCTCTCAGGTGGTGTGGCACCGGTTCCACCGCCTGTTCCTGCAGAAGACCTGCTAACTCCTGAAGGAGCAACTCCCTGTGCAGAGGGGGGCGCGGAGGCTCTCCCGGAAAATAGGAGGGAGGGATCTGATGGAAGTGGAGGAGGTAGCCCTCTCGCACGACCTGAAGCACCCAGGCATCTGTGGTGATGCTGGACCACCTGTGGGCGAAGTGAACCAGCCGGCCTCCGGTGCTGGGGGGGACCAGCGGGGGGGGAGAGGCTATGCTGAGCGAGTCAAAAGCCCCCACCCTGCTGAGCAGGGGCTGGTGGTGCAGGCTTGGGGGCTTGCTGCCTACGGGACCCGTTACCCCGTCCCTTGGCCTGCTGGCCCTGTTGGGGAGCTGCAGGGGCCTGATAATGGGGGTATGGTTTGTAGGCAGCTGCCTTCCTCGGGTAAAAGGGCTTTTTTCCCGAGCCCTTCTTTTTCTGGGAAGGGGCGGAGGTCTTCCTAGAAAGCCTGGTCCTAGTGAGAGTCTCAGTCTCAATTTGTGCAGCCTTTTCCGCCATGGGCTTGCCAAAGAGGTTTTCGCCTCGGCAGGGGACATCGACCAACTTGTCCTGTACCCAGGGCTCAAGGTCGGACGACTGAAGCCAAGCCTGTCGGCGGGCACCGATGCCGGCTGCGGCTACTCGAGCCGAGGCTTCAAAGCCATCATAGGCTGCTCGGGACATGAACTTTGAGCATTCCCGAATACCCGTGGACAAGGCTAGGAACCTCCGCAAGGGCTCCTCGGAGAGACCAGCGGAGAATCCGGCTAGCTCTTTAGCCAGATCCCTGAGATACATGCCCATGTATAGCTGGTAAGTCTGGACACGACAGGCGAGCATAGAGCCCTGGAAGCACTTCTTGCCAAGGCCATCCAGGTTACGGGCCTCCCTTCCAGGAGGCACCGAGGAGTGCATCTTCTGGCTCTTGAGACGATGCATGGCCGATTCCACTACCATGGAATGGTGTGGCAGCTGTGCCTTTTGAAAGCCAGGGCTCTTGCGGACTCGATAGATAGAATCGACCCGCTTGCTCAGGACCGGCGAGGAGGCCGGACTCTCCCACATGCGGAAGAGTAGTCGTTCCAGCATAGGAGGAACCGGCACAGTAAAGTGTTCCCTCGCGGGAGAGTCATACTGGAGGGCGTCGAGCTCTTCGGCTCGAGGCTCCTCCTCGGGATCCGCAGGGAAGGCCAAAGCCTTGGCCATATCCCTAACGAAGTCCGAGAACCGGGCATCCTCCGGGGGGGACTGCTTCCGAGGCTCGGACTCCGGAGAGTCCGATGGGACACACCGAGTCCGGAAAGAATCAGGTGACTCTTCCTCCTCAGACTCCCAGACCGACTCCGACGAGGACTCGGTGGGGTCGGCCCGGGCAGGGAGCGGCGCCAGCCGCCCCGACGCCGAGGGAGTCGGCGTCGGCGACCTCGGTCCCGAACGGGAGGCCGAGGGCGACCTCGACCGAGGATCGACTCGAGTTCTCATCGACTCGAGGATCGGCTCGGTCTCCGGGGTCGACTTGGACGTCGACGTCCCGGCGGTCGGGGCAGCGACGCCAGCGAAGCCAGCGAGCAGTGCCCGCTGCTGGTCCATGAAGGCAGACAGTCTGCTCTCCAAGGCCGTCAACCTGAGTCCGAGCTCAGGTGACCCAGCAGCCCCCGACTCGGGCCCCGACGGCGTCGGGCCCGACGTCGGCTGTCGCGGAGGCGAGTCCAGAAGGACTACAGGACTTACCCGGGCAGGCATCTCCGACTCCAGGCGAGGTCGCTTCGGGAGGTGTTCCTTCTCCAAGGACCCGGGGCGGCTGTCGGGGCTATGCGACCTGGCCCTCGCGGAGCCAGGAGCGTCCACCGACGCCGCCCTCGCGGGTTTTTCCTTCCGACGATGGTCCCCGGAGGGAGAACCCCGGTCGGAGGAGCTCCGGCGACGGTCCGAGCTGGAGCCCTTTGACACGGAGGCCTCCGACGAGGTCCGGGTACGGCTGGGGTCAGCGAAGATTCTTTCGCGCTGATGCCGCCGACTTCTCAACGCCTTCGAGGACAGTTTGCTGCAGGGCCCACAGATCAATTCCTCATGATCCGGGCCCAAGCAGCGGAGGCAAAGGTCGTGTGAGTCGGTTAGTGACATATTTCGGTCACACCGACCACACCGCTTAAAGCCACTGGCAGCCATCGGGGGAAAAAGGGCCCCTGCGAGGTCAAAGGACCGGGCTGCCAGGGAAAACGAAAACGAAAGCTGACTAAGTCAGAAAAACCGAAAAAACGTTAGAGGACTCGAGACCGGCGTCGCGAGTCCGGGCGGGAAAACGATCGGCGTCGAACCGAAAGAAAAAATTATAAAATAAGAGTAAAATCAACTTTTTCGCGGGGACAAGACGGGGACGTCTGCAGGGCTCCGCGGAAAAAAGAAGACTGGCTAAGATGGCACCTTCGGGCGGGAAGACGACCGCGCATGCGCGCTGCAATTCCCAAAGGCTTTCTTTGAAAGCTGGGGAAAATTGCTCCGCGAGGGCTCCGTCGGCGCCGACGTCACCCATAAGTGAGGACTGACTTCCTGCTTGGTCCTGGAGAACCATAACAAATTAGTAAGACAATGACGTTCCTTGGCTAAAGCCATGTTGACTGTCTCCCATTAAACCCTGACTATCTACATGTTTGGTAATTTTATTCTTTTTATAATGGTGGAGGAGTAGCCTAGTGGTTAAAGCAGCTGCCATCTACCCAGAAAATCAACAGTTCAATTCCCACTAACACTCATTGTGACCTTGGGCAAGTTGCTTTATGCTCCGTTGCCTTGGAGAAAAAGGCTGGCAATGTACGTCCAGTGATACATTGCCAAGAAAACCCAGAGGTAGCTGGGTGGCTATGATTCAACACTGATGTGATGGCACAAAAAAAATGGTTTATACCATTTTTCCTGGTACTGATGTCAGGCTCACCAGTCTGTAGTTTACCGGATCACCCCTGAAAGCCTTTTTAAAAATTGGTGTTACATTGGCCATCCTCCAATCTTCAGTTATTTCATATGATTGTAATGATAGTTCACAGATTACTAATAGTATGTCTGCAATCTCATATTTCAGTTCTTTCAACACCCTTGGATGTATACCATCTGGTCCAGTTGATTAGCTACTCTTCAGTTTATCAATAGTTGTAATACAAGTTCCTGGTTTGGATATTGGGCCCTCTGTTTTTAGTGCTTTGTCTATTGGTTTTGGTTGTTTGTGTTTAGTAGAGTTTGTAGATGGCAGGAGGATTGGTTGTTGATATTTTTGAAAGTTAAGAATGGTATTTAGTATCTGATGTGGCTTTGCAGGGGAAGCTAGTGGAGTTGTCACAGGATAGGGATTATGCTGTCATATTTTGGGGCTCCTTGAATGATGCATGCAGCTGTAGGTAATGCAATATGTAGTGGAAGCAGTGTTGAATTTTTTGAGCCATATTAAATTGAGTTACAGTAATCAAAGTGTGGTGAGATGATGGCCTGGAATGCCGTACAGAAGTCCTGAGGTTCCAGTGGGGGGTGCAGGTGTTGCAGGGTTCAGATTTTGTGGTAGATTGTCCAATATCTCAGGGAGTCATTAGCAGGAGGGGAACAGCTGGGGATGTAGAAAAACAGTGGGCAAAACTGAAAGGGGATATTTTAAGGGCAACCAACCTTTAAGTTAAAATGATAAATAAAGGTAAAAGGAAAAGGAGACCACTATGGTTTTCTAAAGAAGTAGCTGAAAATGTGAAGAAAAAGAGGGAGGCCCTCATAAAATACAAGAAATCACAGAGAAAAGACAAACATCTGTATTTGAAAAACTTAGAATAGCTAGCAAAATAGCCAGGAAAGCAAAGATTCAAAAAGAGGAGGAAATAGCCAATGCAATAAAATGGGGAGATAAGACATTTTTCAGATATGTTAGTGAGAAGAGGAAGGGCAAAATTGGTATTGTCAGACTCACGGGTGAAGGGGAGGAATATGTAGAAGCTGATGAGGATAAAGCGGAATTGCTTAATAAATATTTCTGTTCTGTGTTCACAGATGAAGAACCAGGAGCAGAACCTCAGAAAACACTCACAAACAGGAACAGAAGTGAGGGACATCTTGAAAAATTTTCAGAAGACTGTGAGAAACTAGCTAAACTTAAAGTAGACAAAGTGATGGGACTGGATGGGATACACCTGAGAATACTGAGGGAACTTGGGGATGTTCTAGCAGCTCCACTGAGTGACCCTGTCAATGCTTCGCTGGAGTCAGATGTGGTGCCAAAGGACTGGAGAGAGGATCATGTGGTCCCTTTACACAAAAGCGGAAGTAAGGATGAGGTAGAAAACTACAGGCCGGTTAATATGACTTTAGTAGTAAGTAAATTATTGGAAGCTCTCAACATCACTGATGCACACAAGCCCTCACAGCATGACAAGCTGCAACCCAAGTGAGGTTTGAATAGTTTAACAGGTATGAACAGTTTATCAAGCTTGTCATGTCTAGTACAATGGGAAAGATTACCAAATCATTCTGCCACACTTTCTTGGTCTCTGACTGCACCTCCTGGTATTCAGGATCTTCTTCCTCTCCACGCAATTCAGAGAATAATCATTTGGAACAGACACCTCTATTATCAATATTGTTTATATATTATTCAAGACTACCAGAATGTCAGTTTATTCTCCCCAGTGTGAGTTCCATGATGTCTCACTAGTCTTCATTTTGTGCAGAAATATCTCCCACACTCCACTGTAGGTTTTACGATGCATCACTAGCTCTGAGTTCCAGTGGAAACATATCCCACATTCAATACAACTATATGGTTTCTCCCCTATCTGGGTTCTATGATACAGCACTAATTGTGATTTTGTGACAAAATATTTCCAACATTCAATACAACAAAAAGGTTTCTCCCTGATGTGGATTCTATGATGCCGCACTAGATGTGTTTTCATGAGGAAACATTTTCCACAATCGGTTCAAGGAAAGGTTTCTCCCCTCGTGTGGGTTCTATAATGTCGCACTAGATATGATTTTGTGAAGAAACATTTCCCACAATCAGTACAACTAAAAGGTTTTTCACCTGTGTGCATTCTGTGATGCAGCACTAGTTGTGTTTTCCTGAGGAAACATTTCCCACAGTCAGTACAACTAAAAGGTTTTTCCCCCGTGTGGGTTCTATGATGCCGTACTAGATATGTTTTCGTGAGGAAACATTTCCCACAATCAGTACAACTAAAAGGTTTCTCCCCCGTGTGGGTTCTATGATGCTTCCGTAGATCTGAGTTTGTGATGAAACATTTCCCACACTCAGTACAACTAAAAGGTTTTTCCCCTGTGTGGGTTCTATGATGCAGCACTAGTTGTGCTTTTCTAATAAAACATTTCCCACACTCAGTACAACTAAAAGGTTTCTCGCCTGTGTGTGTTCTCTGATGCAGCACTAGTGTTACTTTCGTGATGAAACATTTCCCACAATCGGAACAACTAAAAGGTTTCTCCCCTGTGTGCGTTCCATGATGCCGCACTAGATGTGTTTTCGTGATGAAACATTTCCCACAGTCAGTACAACTAAAAGGTTTCTCGCCTGTGTGTGATCGCTGATGCAGCACTAGTTTTGCTTTCGTGATGAAACATTTCCCACAATCGGTACAACTAAAAGGTTTCTCCCCTGTGTGCGTTCCATGATGCCTCACTAGATGTGTTTTCGTGATGAAACATTTCCCACAGTCAGTACAACTAAAAGGTTTTTCCCCTGTGTGGGTTCTATGATGCCGCACTAGTTGTGCTTTCGAGAGGAAACATTTCCCACAGTCAGTACAACTAAAAGGTTTTTCCCCTGTGTGGGTTCTATGATGCGTCACAAGTTGTGCTTTCTTGAGGAAACATTTACCACAGTCAGTACAACTAAACGGTTTCTCCCCTGTGTGGGTTCTATGATGTGTCACTAGTTGTGCTTTTGTGATGAAACATTTCCCACAATCAGTACAACTAAAAGGTTTCTCGCCTGTGTGTGTTCTATGATGCAGCACTAGTTTTGCTTTTGTTAAAAAATGTTTCCCACATTCAGTACAACTAAAAGGTTTCTCCCCCGTGTGGGTTCTACGATGCTTCTGTAGATCTGAGTTTGTGATGAAACATTTCCCACACTCAGTACAACTAAAAGGTTTCTCGCCTGTGTGTGTTCTATGATGCAGCACTAGTTGTGTTTTTGTGAAGAAATGTTTCCCACATTCAGTACAACTAAACGGTTTCTCCCCCGTGTGGGTTCTATGATGCCACTCTAGATGTGCTTTCGTAATGAAACGTTTCCCACAATCAGTACAACTAAAAGGTTTCTCACCTGTGTGTCTTCTATGATGCACCACTAGCTGTGCTTTTTTGAGAAAACATTTCCCACAATCAGTACAACTAAAAGGTTTCTCCCCCGTGTGGGTTCTATGATGCTTCTGTAGATCTGAGTTTGTGAAGAAACATTTCCCACACTCAGTACAACTAAAAGGTTTCTCGCCTCTGTGTGTTCTATGATGCAGCACTAGTTTTGCTTTTGTGAAGAAACGTTTCCCACATTCAGTACAACTAAAATGTTTTTCCCCTGTGTGGGTTCTATAATGCGTCACTAGTTGTGCTTTCGTGAGGAAACATTTACCACAGTCAGTACAACTAAAAGGTTTCTCCCCTGTGTGGGTTCTATGATGCGTCACTAGTTGTGCTTTTGTGATGAAACATTTCCCACAATCAGTACAACTAAAAGGTTTCTCCCCTGTGTGGGTTCTATGATGCGTCACTAGTTGTGCTTTTGTGATGAAACATTTCCCACAATCAGTACAACTAAAAGGTTTCTCGCCTGTGTGTGTTCTATGATGCAGCACTAGTTTTGCTTTTGTTAAAAAATGTTTCCCACATTCAGTACAACTAAAGGGTTTCTCCCCCGTGTGAGTTCTATGATGCTTCTGTAGATCTGAATTTGTGATGAAACATTTCCCACACTCAGTACAACTAAAAGGTTTCTCGCCTGTGTGTGTTCTATGATGCAGCACTAGTTGTGTTTTTGTGAAGAAATGTTTCCCACATTCAGTACAACTAAAGGGTTTCTCCCCCGTGTGAGTTCTATGATGCTTCTGTAGATCTGAGTTTGTGATGAAACATTTCCCACACTCAGTACAACTAAAAGGTTTCTCGCCTGTATGTGTTCTATGATGCAGCACTAGTTTTGCTTTTGTGAAGAAACGTTTCCCACATTCAGTACAACTAAAGGGTTTCTCCCCTGAGTGGGTTCTATGATGCCGCATTAGATGTGCTTTCGTGATGAAACATTTCCCACAATCAGTACAACTAAACGGTTTCTCCCCCGTGTGAGTTCTATGATGCCGTACTAGATATGCTTTCGTGAGAAAACATTTCCCACACTCAGTACAACTAAAAGGTTTCTCGCCTGTATGTGTTCTATGATGCAGCACTAGTTTTGCTTTTGTGAAGAAACGTTTCCCACATTCAGTACAACTAAAGGGTTTCTCGCCTGTGTGTGTTCTATGATGCCGCATTAGATGTGCTTTCGTGATGAAACATTTCCCACAATCAGTACAACTAAAAGGTTTCTCGCCTGTGTGTGTTCTATGATGACGCATTAGATTTGCTTTTCTGATGAAACATTTCCCACAATCAATACAACTAAAAGTATTCTCCCCTGTGTGGGTTCTATGATGCTTCTGTAGATCTGAGTTTGTGAGGAAACATTTCCCGCAGTCAGTACAACTAAAAGGTTTCTCCCCCGTGTGGGTTCTATGATGCCGCATTAGATGTGCTTTTGTGATGAAACATTTCCCACAATCAGTACAACTAAAAGGTTTCTCCCCCGTGTGGGTTCTATGATGCCGCATTAGATGTGCTTTTGTGAAGAAACATTTCCCACATTCAGTACAACTAAAAGTTTTCTCCCCTGTGTGGGTTCTATGATGAATCACAAGTTGTGAGTTTCTGAGGAAAGATTTCTCACATTCAGTACAGTGAAATCTTTTCTCAGCCCTGTGGATTTTCTGATGCATTGTTACGGAATTCTTAAGAGCGAAATGTCTTCCACATTCAGGGCTTTTAAAAGATGTAGAAGGCCTCTCTGTTGGGGTAGTGCTCTCTGCTGTGTGGGTTTCCAGGTGGCTTCTTATGCAATCACTATGATTGAAACCGCTCTCACACTCAGTATGTGGAAAATGTCTCTCTTGCGTGTGAGAGTTTAGGTGGAGTGCTGGGTTCACCTCGTGTGTGAAAGAGTTTCCCCGTTCTTCTCTCTTCTCCCTTCTCTTTTTTTCCTGTGTGACTCCGTCACCTGCTGGACATCAAAAGAAGGCACTAATCACATGTTGGGACCACAGAGGTATTTCTGCGCCTCCTGATACCAAAATCCCTGCTCTAAGATTATCCCACATTTCTTACCAATCAGCTGTGATTAATGAGACAGAGGAAGAAAGTTAATCTCTTACATGATTTCATTTGATTTCATGATCTCTTGATGTCCCACCTTTCATACAAAAGAGCAAAGCAATTTGCATTAAAATTAAATAATTACAAATTACTGGCTAATGTTCAAGGCACCCTCTATATGTAAACAAAGAAATATGACAGCAGATAAAGACCATACGGCCTCTCCCTTCTGCTCTTCCATAGCATCTTTGACTCTGCTCTCTCTTTCTCTGCAGCATGGCTGAAACCTGTCGCTTCTTTCTCTATAACAACATCAGAAACATTTGTCCCTTCCTTTCTACTCAAACTACTGAGAACCTCATCCACTACTACTGAACATTTTTTATAGCGCTAGAAGACATACGCAATGCTGCACAGACACATATATAAAAGACAGACCCTGCTCGTCAGAGCTTAAAATCTAGTCAAGACAGATAACACAGTAACTGTAGACACGGGATACAGCTAGGGGGGGAATGGTAAGGAAACACAAAGGAGACCAGGCAACTCAACCTACAAAAGTGGCATCGAAGAGGTCAGTTTTGAGCCTCATTTGAGAAGGGCCAGTGATGGCATCTTACATAAAAACTCAGGTAGTTTATTCCAGGCAAAAGGAGTAGCAAGGCGAAAGGAGTGAAGTCTGGAGTTAGCAATAGAAGAGAAGGGCACAGATAGAAGAGGTTTGCAAGAAAAGCGGAGTTCCCGAGGGGGGGGGGAGGATGGGTGTAGGGAGAGAAAAAGAGAGGAGATGTAGTGAGGAGCTGCAGAGTGAATGTACTTATAGGTCAGCAGGAGTAGTAGTTTGGCAATGAAGTGACTTGAGAAGATGGGTAATATGAGCATGATGAGGCTGGCGGAAGATTAGCCACGCAGCAGAGTATTGAAGAGATTGAAGGAGAGAGAGATGATTCGGAGGGAGACCAGCAAGGAGCAGGTTACAGTACTCTAGATGGCAGATGACAAATGTTTTATTATTCTAAGACTGAGAAAAGAGATAGGGGAGACGAGGGTTAGAGGGAAAATATGAAACAATTTCAAGTGGCGGTGAGACATCCAAGCAGCAATGTCAGAAAGGCAGGCAGAGATCTGGGCCTGGATTGCTGGAGAGAATTCAGCTGTAGAGAGGTAGATCTTGGAGTCATAAGTGTAAAGATGGTACTAAAAGACTTGGGAAGAGATGAGTGCACCAAGGAACTGGGTATAGAGAGAGAAAAGGAATGTGTCCAAAACAGATCCTTGGGGTACAGCAACTGAGTGCGGGATAGCAGCAGAGGAGGATCCACCAGAACAAACACTGAAAGATCAATCAGAGAGATAAGAAGAGAACCAGTACAGTACAGAGCCCTTAAAACCAAGCAAGGACAAGGTATCGATGAGTAGCAGTAGTAATACTTTGGAGGAAAGATGTCAGAGAGGAGATATGGCAGAGATGTTTAAATATCTCTGTGGTATAAATGCTCAGGAGGAGAGCCTCTTTCAATTGAAAGCAAGCTCTGCAATGAGGGGACAATTTATTTTATTTATTCAACAAGTTTTTTATACCGCCTTGTCATACAATCAAAACAGTTTATGTTAAATAAACCTTACAGAGAACTCAATGTGTAAACTTAGGAAGGGGTGATATGCAAGGTTTGCAAAGAGGCAAAACATATACATTGCAACATATATACAAGAGTTAGATATTGTTTTAGGCATGTGAGATAAGGGGGAACAACTAGGTATTGTCTCTGAAGTGATTGGTGAAAAGGAAGGTTTTGAGATGTTTTCTGAAGTCCTTTAAGTCCTTTGTTATCCTTACCTTCTCTAGGAGGGAATTCCAGATGGCAAGTGCCGCTAATGAAAGAGCCCTCTTTGTTGGTGTAAGAACTAGGAGTTGAAATGGTGTCTCTGGTGCTCTGTCTCTTAGGTCTGCTGTTTAGTTTTGTGCATATCAGTTCCTGTAGAATCCTGGCTTATCTTGAAGATAGTCAAGGCAGTTTTGTATCTGGCACATGAGGTAATTGATAGCCAGTGAAGCTGATATAAGAGCAGTGTTATGTGATCATGTTTGGCGGATTCTGTGATGATGTGGGCAGCCTTGTTCTGGGCTAGTTGCAAGGGATGAGTAGTTTGAGTTGGAAGATCTTGAAAAAGGGAGTTACAATAGTCCAGCATGGGGATTATAACTGCCTGACAGACCGTGCAGAAGTGATCCAGACTGAGGAGGGGTTTTAGTCTTTGGATAATAGTGAGCTTTTGGAATGTGTTCCTGGAAGTTCTGCTGATGTGGGCTTGTAAGTTTAGAAAGTGATCAAGGGTGATACCAAGGTAGCATACTTCCTCTTTTACTGGGATTAGAGTGTCCGTGATGGAGACTGATGGGGGGTAAAGGAAGAGTCCCATATTATGAATAGCACCTCAGATTTTTTGAAGTTGACTTGGAGGTTGTTGGAAGCCAGACAGTTGCTCATCTTCTGCAGGCATTTAGTGATAGCCGTATAGTCTGGCATGTTGAGATGGATAGGGGAATAGACCATGATGTCATCTGCATAAATGGCATAGTTAATTTTGTGCTGCTTGAAAATGCTGCAAACTGGTTGTAAGTAGGAAGGGCAGGCAGGAGAGTAGAGGTGTTTGAACCAGCTTTGACCTTTTGTTGTCTGTCAGTGAGATAGGATTGGAACCAGTTGAATGTTGTGCTGTGAAGTCCAATGTTAGTTAGTTTAAGAAGATGCTGTGTGATTCATTGTCGAAGGCAAGGAGATGTCAACAAAGACGATAAGGAATCCAGTTTTTATGTTGTCGATTCCTCTTAGGAGTATGTTGAACAGATGTATGAGGAGAGTCTCAACACTATGATTAGGATGAACTTCATTTTGGTGTGGTTCCAGAGAAGCATACAGGTCAATATGGTCTTACAGTTGTCTCTGCAACACATTTTCAATTATTTTGGATAGAAAGGGCAGGCTGGGAATAGTGGAAAGTTGCAGGATCAGAGCTGTTGTTGAGTTGTATTTTTGGATGTTTGAGAGTAGGGGGCATGTATCCTTGAGATAGGGATGAGCTTATGGTGTTTTGGATACAGTTGGCAACTTTGTCCTTGACTGATTTGATCCACATGACTGGGCAGGGGTCAGTGGGCACTGTACTGGTTTTTAAGGCAGTGATGGTGTGGAATATTTGCTCCGTAGTTCAGTATCATTTGTGTTTGATGTTGGTTTCTGCAGTTGAGGTGTTGGATGTGTTTGGTATTGAAGTTCTTAAGGGTAGTTTGTTCTTGTTGATGAGGAAATCTGCAAAGATCTGGGGATGGATAGTGTCTTCTTTGTGGGATGGATTCTTCGTGAGTGTGCAGACAATTTCAAATTGTCGAGGCTTGTTGCTGACTTTTAAGATAAGGTTGGTGTGGTATTCTCGATTGTGCTTGTTGATCAGATCATTGTAGTCTCTTTGCATTTTCTGGTATTGAAGAAGGGTGACTTGTGACCAGTCATGTTTCCATTTATGCTCTAACTGGCAAAGTTTTTGTTTCTTTTCTGATATTGCATCAGAATACCACAGGGCAGATTTGGATCTTTCTTCTCTATTTCCAAGATTTGGGTGCTAAGGAAACTTCACTGATGCATTGATGGTGCAGTTCCAAGTTTTAGTTGCCTCTTCTGGATCTGCAAAGTCCTGGCAGAGGCTGGTCTTGATTATATCCTTTAAATCTTCTTTCAGAATGGGGTATTCTCTGTGATTTTCCTTGTTGAGGGTGGTGAACCTTGAAATGTATAGCATGGTAATCTGACCAGGATATTGGTAGGGCAAGAGGGGTCGTTATGCTGTCCTGTGAGTGAAGGTTCTTTGGGACAAAGATGAGGTCCAGAGTAGAGCCTGAGCGATGACAGGAGCCCTTGAGGATTTGGCAGAAATAAAGTGATTCCATTGCCTTGTGAAAGTAGCTTCTTCTCTGCTAGGTGCGTAGCTCAGATTTAGGTTGCTTAGCTGTATAAGCAGCTTATGAGGAGAGCTGGCCAAACATATGGCTTTGAGGATGTCAGATGTCTCATCAGCGGGAGCGTTTGGGGCTCTGTAAGTAAGACAAATGGCTAGGTCTGTTTTCTATCGTAATTAAGCCACAGTATTTGTGGCTTAGAGATTGGGATATTTTAAATTTAAATTTAAGGTCCATTCGCACCTCTCTTGTGGATGCGTGGACGTCTGAAGCAGTAAGGGATCGAGGAGTGATCTCAGATAGAATGACCTGGTCAGTGCTTTTTAGCCAAGATTTGGTGATGCAGAGGATGTCAGTCTGGGTGATATTGAATATAGTCTATGATGGTGTTTCTTGTTTAAGACGGAGCTAGCATTGATTAGCCCAATGTTAATTGGAGTGATTAGCGTGTGTAGGGTGTGGTAGCCAGTTGTGTGAGTGTTGGTTTGAATTCTTATTAATCTGTGAGTTTGTCTGTAGGCATGCTTATGGGGATTCATCCATATGTGTGGGTGACAAGGTATGTGTAGTAGGGGAGGTTGTAGGGCTGCTGTGGGTATGTTTATGGTATAGGTAGCTGTTGATGAGTGTCAGAGTAGGAGCCAGATGAGAAGAAGGACATACAATACTTGGTTGACTGGCAACATTGGATTCCCTGGCATTATAGCAGTTTTATGTTTTTTGATAGAATCATAGGAGGGTAGGGGTGGGGCTCTTTCAGCAGTGAGTTCCATTTCTGATGAGTGGTACTTACAGTTTGTTGTTTTCTTGCTGAAAGTGTGTCCGGATACAATCCGAAGTGTCTAGGAGATGTGTGGGGTGAGAGTTTTCTGCTTGTGATAGGGGTGAGGTCAGCAGCGAGGTCTTCGAAGTTGTTGAGGTTTTCTGAGGTTGTTGGGCTTAGTGTTGGCAGTTTTTTGTTTGGGTTGAGCTGTTTTTTGCATATTTGCCTGCTTTCCCTGCCTAAGGGCCTAAGGTGCAGCTGCGGCTGAAGGCATTTCTTTTCTAAGTTGCTGTGGTGGGCCCTGATTGGCCTTTAGATGGAGAGTGGACGGGTTTCAGCCTCCCACTCTCTTTTCTGATACCGATTTGGGCTCTGTGTCTGAGGGTGCAGTCTTGCAGCGCCTGATGGATGAGGGTGAAAGGGGATAGATTCAGGAGTAATATGCAGAAATATTTCTTTATGGAAAGAGTGGTAGATGCGTGGAATAGTCTCCCAGTAGAAGTAGTAGACATGAGGACAGTATCTGAATTCAAGAAAGCAGGGGACAAACATAAATGTGCTGCTGAGAAATATACATGAAGACAACATGAAGCAATGTAGAAGAGAGACTGATTGAAGATATGATGGACTATATTATTTTTTAAGTACTGTACAAGGATATTGCTGAAGGGATGAAGTTAGAAGAACCATCTATATATCTATTGGGGAAGGTAGGCCAATCCTTGTGGGAGCCTTGAACCCAGTACCCAGGTTTCACCGGACTCATCTCCCACTCAGCTCTGTAGGTTCTGTATCTAGAGCTGAATTATATATTGATGATTTATAAAATGCTGCTTATTGTACCTGGTGGGTACTGGGTGTTAATATGGCTGAAAATTGCAATGTGAGCACATTTTCTGGACGTGTCCTATCTCTGGAACCTGGAAGAATGGTAGATACAGTATAATAGATCAGCCCCACCGTCTGCTGGATATGCAGATTCAGTCATACAGTCCTTACCCAGGGAGATTAGAGTCTCATAATTCTCCTTCATCACCTCCCTGTAAAGCTCCTTCTGACCTTCATCTAAATACTCCCACTCCTCCTGGGAGAAAGAGACAGTGATGTCCTCAAATGTCACCCGCATCTGAAACACAAACCAGAAACACACTCAGGGACACGTGGAGGTGCTCAGAGTACATTAGATGTCGCTGGCTTTATTCTCCTCCCCTAGAAATCCAAGGGAGCTCTGCATTTAAAACCTGTAGGAACAGACCCAGAAGCTATTACCGGTCTCCAGAGCACCGGGAGTGGAAGCACATTGAGTGGATCTCTCTGTCTACGTTTTTATTCTTTTTCTTTTTCTTTTACTTGCTTTGAATAGTTTCTAGCTGCCTGTACCTCATCTGTCTTTTTGGAGTTACTGTAATTGCACTGCTTTACTTACTGCCTGTGTTTAACATGGTAACATACTGTAGTATATGACGGCAGATAAAGATCAGTATGGTTCATCTAGTCTGCCCAGCAAGGCGGCAAGAGTCGGTGCACATGCCGCTCCGTGCAGGTCACACCCCCGCATGCCTTGGGTTTGGAGGTGTACTAACTGCTCTGTGTAAGTCACCCCTATTTTTTGAGATATAAGAGATAGTTATGTTTATTTTTATTTTATCCTGTTGCTTTACAGGGATCCACTGTGTCTGTCCCATGTCATTTGGATTCTGTCACTGTATTTGCCCCCATCACTTCCATCGGGAGGGCATTTCAAGCATCCACTATGTAGATTTCTTTAGCCTTTAGAAAATAGTGGATGCAGTATAGGAATTACCTTGCTTTAATTAAAAAAAAGAGTTAAAATGTTCAGCCTGTTCTTTAAAACAATATGTTTGGCCTGTATTGCAGAGACAAGTCCGTGCTCTGGTAGATAACAGCTGCCCTGCAAGGTCTCTGGCTTAGAAAGTCAAACTCTTAGCTTACTGCCACTTATTTCTCACCCTCCCTCCCCAGGGCTGGATGTTCTTAGTCAGCCCAAGACACACATTCGCTTTCATATCTTTAGTAGAAAGCACTTCTATGTTGCTTTTTCATCTGCCAACTGCCCCACACACACTACATAAGAACATAAGATAGACCATACTGGGTCAGACCAAGGTCCATCAAGCCCAGTTTCCTGTTTCCAACAGTGGCCAATCTAGATCATATGTACCTAGTAATTTCCCCAAAAGACACAGTGCAATAACTGTGGTGCTTCAATCTTCAGGAAATCAATTTGGAGCCTTTGAGCTTGTCATACCCATCTTAGGCTATCTACTATGGAAAAATAATTGATTCAATTGAGGGAAGACTTAGCTGCAATAAAACAAACCTCCCCCATGATACAGCTTGCAAACAATCCATGCATCTCCCTCAAAAAAATCCAGCAATGCAAGAATAAATGGATGACAGTGGTTCTGGCCGGTTATGACGCATTAACCGGAGACACCAACTCCACCTCGAGATACCCTTGCAGAATACCTTCTCTACCTTGGTAAATAAGGATTCTCCATTAATGTAAACTGAGGTGGCCTTAAACAAGAAAGTCAACATCGATTTACAGATATGTAAACTATATAGACAAAAAGAGGGGCTTACCTCAATGATCATCTCTATCAGCCCTTTTATTTAACATTGATCTCCAGCCAATCTGTAGTAACTTCCATAAGTTTAAAGTGGAGTATCACATCTATGTGGACAATATATCATTATATCTCCCATTTCTAATCATCTCTCCAGTCCAGTCCCTTCTTCTGGGTTGTGCTCCTCTTTCAGCAGCTTGGAGACTGAGTACGTCATCCTTTTGATGACCTCAGGATATATACCACTTGCACCACCCACCAACCTCAGTACACTCAGTCTTCAAGCAGCTGAAAAGAGCAGTAAGCCAGGGAGAAAGGCTTTCTGGAGAGACTTAGTTTAGAAGGGGTTTATTTTTTCTTTCTTTGTTTTTCCTTAATCCCATTTACTTTTCTTTTGTTTGCTGCCAGCTTTAGAGAGGTGTTTTTCCTGCCCTGCACCTCACCCACCTCCTCCTCATTAGCTGAAGACTGGGGTTGGAGGAGGCTTATCGCAGCTTGGATCAATGAGGTTTAAAATAAATAAATAAATAATATATACAATATTGGAAGGAGACTGGCAAAGATTTGAGGCTGCTGGACCCTCCGATTGAAGTAACGGGCCTTTGCGCTGCCTCCCGCCTCAATGCCAAAGCCCTAGAGATGCGGCTGAGCACAAGGGCGGGAGGACAGACACGCGATTCCCGGCAGGAAGGAGCATCGGCGGTGAATCCACACGCTGCAAGGTAAGAGGCAGCAGAGGAAACAGGACGAGCCGCGAGGCCCCCGAGTGAGTCCGCGGTTGTCGTGAAGGCATGCGGCTGAGCCGAAGCGGCTGTGGGAGGTGAAGGTCTCTGTCCTCCGGTTAGTTTCGTGTGCCAGAGTAGGCTGGGGAGAATGGCATGGTGAGGAAGCAGACAGCCCTGCATGGAAAGGGGAATAGTATTAGGCTTGGCAGCACAAGGTTTAACCTTTTGTTCTGTAGTGAGACATTTTTAGTTTTTTTTCTGTGTATAGATTCATGTAGGAGTTTAGTTATATATATATATATATATCCTATAGGCGTAGGGCTGCCCTTGTTAGTCTTTAAATAAAGATTATGTTATCCTCCTCCAGAGCATGGGCTTCTGGGACTTGTAGTTGTGGTACTTGTTCAAAAACAAAAGTATGGAAACCAAAGGTTTTTTTCTCAAAGTCAAACAGGAATTTATTTCTTCTTTTCCTTTCCAAAACACTAAGGCTTAACAGAAGGTAACAGGATTCTTCTCCAAACAATATTCCTCAGGAAAATTCCATGTAACCAAAACTGAAACTGCTTTAGAAGGCTCTCTCAACACATGCAGCTGTCTCTCAATATAACAAACAAATACGTCCTTTTTCTCAAACAAAAGTAAATGTCTTCTCTGCATTGAACAGGGTTCTTAGCTTTCCTGGCTATAGTAACTCTCCCTTTTTCCTTAATGCTTTTTGGGGTTTTCAAGTTACAGGGTTTTCCTTTTCCAGAAGCTTTTATTCAGCTCTTTGACACCATGAACAGTCCATTAATGAATCCTCAGATATAGTAACAGGTTCAGAGCAATCTACCTGCATTTCTTCTGGTACGTCTGACTCTAAAGCTCCATGCAATGCTTTTGGCTCAATACACTCCAAAAGCTCCTGAACATTTCTCCACTGAGGCTTTTCACTACGAGCAAGGCTTTCACCTGGAAGGTGAAGCTTCTTTTTCTGAATTAAATGCCACAATGCCTCCAACTGTTTCAGGTCACTGTTAGCTGTACTTTTGTTCACCCACCTTCTGGGAGCTTGAACCCTTAGAGCTGGTTCACGAACTGTAGAAACTGCCCTCTGCTGCTCGCAGTAATTCTCCCAGCCACACCTCTGCTGGATTCAGAACTACTTGCACTTTTCCTGCAAGCCTGACTTTCTCTAGGGGTGTTGCCTTCACCTCTGAAGTCCCCACGGAAGTCTCCACCGGTCTCCTCCCCGGTGAACTCTCTGGGTCTTTCTTGGATGCTTCTCTCCCCAGCAGTCTCTGTGGTCAACTCCAACTCCCTGGTCAATTCCCCAATCAAATCCTTGATCAAACTCTCTGGTGAACCTCCCGGTGAACCTCCTTCCTTTCCTGTTCCCCTGGGTTTATAAAGCTGTTTTTTTCCTCCTGTGCACTGCCCCCTGCTCAGGTGCTTTTCATTAGTCTCCAAGCCTGCCCTTAGGTTAGCAGAGCTTGGGTGTGGCCTGCCTTCAGCAACTGCGTGTTTTTTTTCTTTTCCTGCATTCTGCAAGCTATGGGTTCGCTGCCTGTCTCTTTCCTTAAAGGTAAGTTTTTGATTTTCCTCTATTTCCTTGGGCTCAGTCATACTCTCCTCATCAAAATATATATATATATGGAGAGAGAGAGCTTTAGATCTTTATCTATATATACCCTTGAAAAAAAAGAAGGAAATTTTGATTTTTAAAACTGATGGTCAAGATGCCTGCAAGACAGCAATGTCTGGTCTGTGGGGCTCGCTGTGGTGCAGTGTCAGACACCGGTGTGTGTAGGGGCTGCACGTTGGAGACAGTCTCAGTTGAGCAGGGTCTTCAGGACAGTGGGTCCCAGAATCCTCCAGCTTCTGAGTCTCAGGAGTCAGGAGGAGATTTACGTAGAGGGGATTCTATGGAAAGGACTTGCTCCAGTCCATAGCTTCGGAACAGCACGCCTCCTCGCAACCCCAACCCGGGACCTCAGCGGGGGAGGGAAACCTCAGTGAAGGGTTCTCCCTGGAGTTTGTGTTAGTACTACACAAGGCTTTCTGTCTGCATCAACAGGGAAGTCAGGGACGCGCACGAAAGCATGAGGCGGAGACCAAGTCCCTGGGGGAAATGGACACCCCTCCCAAGAGGGCCAGAACGGAGTTGGAAGAAGAAGCTCTTTCTCCTATGTTGGAGGTGCTAGAAAAAGAGACCGCAGATCGAGAACTGGGGGAAGAGGAAGAGGAGCTCGAGATCCCCGAGGAGCAAGCAAGAATTATGAAGGTTTTCCAGCGAGAAGTGTTGCCGGCTTTGATTGGTGAATCCTTGAAAGTTCTCAACATTACCACAGGGGTGCCTGCGGAGGAGGATGCCCTAGAAGATCCTTTGATTCAGGCAGTTAGGAAGTCTCAGAGGGTTTTTCCAGTCCACAAAGTGGTCCGGGAAATGATCCAAGAGGAGTGGGATCAGCTGGTGTCCGGATTGAGGGGCGTGTGCTCAATGTCGCGTTTGTACCCATTGCTAGAAGCAGAGAAGGAGTTGCTAAAGTTGCCCAGAGTGGACACGGTGGTTTCGGCGGTGACCAAGAAGACTACCATCCCGGTGGAGCACAGTGCAGTGCTTAAGGATGTCTAGGACAGGAAATTAGACATCTTGCTGAAACAAGCCTTTGACATTAGTGCCCTGACCCTGCAGGCGTCGGTATTAGGGGCTTGGGCAGCCCGGGCTTGAATGAGGTGGTCTCAACAGCTACAGATGGTGGAGGAGTCTCCGGCAGGACCACAGAGCGAAGCGGCAAGAATTGAGTTGGGGGCGGCCTACCTGGCGGATAGTCAATATGATCTTATTTGGATTTTGTCAAGGAACATGGCCTCGGTGGTGGCTGCTCGGTGGTACCTTTGTCTCCTCAATTGGGCGGCAGATGGTTCTTCCAAGTCCCATCTTAGCAGATTCCCCTTTAAGGGTAATCTGCCTTTTGGAGAAGATTTGGACAAGTTGGTGAAGGACCTAGGTGAGTCTAAGGGCGGCAGGCTTCCGGAGGATAGATCCAAGCAGAGTCGCTTTCCTGCCCAGGGACGGGCTCAGCAGAGGGAGGCCCAGAGCTCGTGTACAGCTTGTCAGAGCCCCTTTCAGAGGGGTCAGTTTCCCTCAAGACGTCAGGGATTACGGGGGTTTCGAGGAGCGGGAAAGGCTTTGGGGCCTCTTCGACCACCTCTGCCCTGAGAAAGTCACAATGAGACAGCGGGGGCTCGGGTGGGTATTCTGCCGGTAAGGGGGCATCTACGGCAGTTCTTTCCCGCTTGGGCCTGAGTCACATCCAACCAATGGGTCTTGGAGGTAGTGTGGGATGGTTATGCCCTAGAGTTTGCAAGGCCAGTCCTTCCCTCCTTCGTCCACTCACCTTGCAAATCGCTGGCCAAGCAGGCAGCGGTGGAGGAAGCATTGGCAAGACTTTTGACCTTGGGGCGGTCGTCCCAGTGCCAAAAGACCAGTGCGGCTGTGGTCGATACTCCATTTATTTTGTGGTACCAAAGGAGGATGGTTCCTTCCGACCAATACTGGACCTCAAGTGTGTCAATCGGGTCCCTCAATCTCATATGGAAACGCTGAAGTCAGTGATTGTGGCAGTAAGGCAGGGAAAATTTCTAACCTCTCTTGACCTCATGGAGGCATATTTACATATTCCCATCAGAGAGTCACATCAGCAGTTCCTGCGCTTTGCGGTCCCAGTGGGTCACTTTCAGTTTCAAGCTTTGCCGTTTGGTTTAGCAACGGCACCATGTAATTTCACCAAAGTAATGATGGTAGTGGCGATGGCTCTATGCAAAGAAGGGATTCTAGTTCATCTCTACCTGGATGATTGGTTGATGAGGGCCAAGTCCAAAGAGGAGCCTCTGAAAGCAACTGACAGAGTGGTCAGTTTTCTCCGAAGTTTAGGGTGGGTGATCAATCTGGCAAAGAACAGATTGGTGCCCGCTCAGGAAATCGAATACTTGGGGGCTCCTTTCGACATGCTCGCGGGCAGAGTGTTCTTGCCAGTTCAGAGGCACCCTCGGCTTGGCACTGTCTGCAGGAGTTGGGGATCATGGCGGCGATGCTAGACTTGGTTCCCTGGGCCAGGGCGCATATGCGTCCGCTCCAGCGGTCTCTTCTATGGTACTGGTCCCATCAAAGACAACCCTTGTCGATGTCGCTCCCCTGTGCCCTGGCGACAAAGGAGACCCTTCAGTGGTGGCTTGCTCCGGGAAATCTGGAGAGGGGAATGCCCCTCGAAGCTCCTCAGTGGATACAGGTAATGATGGACGCGAGTCTGTCGGGTTGGGGAGCCCACTGCGAGGGTCACTTTGCCCAGGGACTCTGGAGTGTTCAGGAGTCCCAATGACCAATAAACAGATTGGAGTTGCGAACAGTGATCCTGGCTCTCAGAGCATTCTTGTGTTGGGTTCGCAGGAGGGCAGTCAGAGTTCTTTCGGACATCGTGACAGCTGTGTCATATATCAACCGGAAAGGAGGCACGAGCAGCCCTCTATTGGAAGAGGAAGCAGGAAGCTTATTTCTATGGGCCGAGGTTCATCTATTAGCCCTGTCGGCACAACACGTGGCAGGGGGGAAGAACGTCATGGCTGATTACCTCAGCAGGTACAAGGTGGATCAGGGTGAGTGGGAGCTCAGCCAGGAAGTCTTCGAGCAGGTGAAGCGTCGTTGGGGTATGCCTATCATGGACCTGATGGCACGCTGGGAGTCGGCCAAAGCAAATCGATTCTTCAGCAAAAGAAAGGAAAGGAGGTCAGAGGGTTTAGATGCCCTAGTTCAAAGGTGGCCCACGGAGGGCTTACTGTATGTGTTCCCTCTGTGGGCGCTCATAGGCAGGGTACTTCAAAGGATAGAGGCGCATCAGGGGTTGGTGCTCCTGATAGCTACGGACTGGCCGTGGCGTCCATGGTATGCCGATCTCATGTTGCTACTGGCGGACCGACCCTGGCAACTCCCGGTAAGAGAGGACCTGCTCTGGAAGGGGCCCATTACGATGCTGCAGGTGGATCGGTTCTCGCTTACGGCCTGGCTATTGAAAGGGCAAGGCTGCGTAAGAGAGGATATTCGGGGTCTGTGATTTCGACGTTGTTGAAGGTGCGTAAGCGTTCGACCCGTTTAGCGTATATTAGAGTACAGTGCATTTTCGAGAACTGGTGTGAGGTCAGACAGGAGAGGCCCTTGAAAGTTTAAGTGCCTGAGGTGTTGGACTTTTTTCAGGCAGGTTTTGAGAAGGGGCTGGCAGGCAGCTCCTGGCGGGTGCAGGTCGCTGCTATCTCTTGTTCCAGAGGCAAGGTTATGGGTAGAACATTAGGGGAGCACCCCGATGTGGTTTGTTTCCTTAAAGCAGTGAGGCGTCTGCGGCCACAGCTAAGGTCGGCAGTTCCTCCATGGGATCTCAATCTGGTGTTGGACACCTTAGCAGGTGTGCCTTTTGAGCCGGTGGAATGTGCTTCTTTAAAGGATTTGATGCTTAAGACCGTTTTTCTGGTGGCCATTTTCTCAGCCAGGCGTCTGTCAGAGTTGCAAGCCCTGTCATGTCGTCCACCGTTCCTCGTTTTCTTCAAAGAGAAGGTGGTGCTGTGGATGGTTCCATCATTTTTGCCCAAGGTGGTTTCTCCCTTTCATATGAATCAGTCGTTGTCTCTCCCTTCCTTTGCCAATTTGGGGGAGGGGGAAGCATGGTTACATCTTCTGGACATGTGCAGGATTCTAAAGCATTATTTCAAGTGTACTAAGGCATTTCGCAAGTTGGAGCGTTTGTTTGTGTTGTTCGGAGTGGAAAAAACAGCGGAGGACAAAGGACCACGGCCTACCAGGGTAATTGATAAAATTCTTTATTAGGGACCCAACTACACAAGTTTCGGCTGAAGCTTTCATCAGGGGTCTAAAAAACAAACACACATAAAATAAGCATAATAATAAAACAAAGAACAAAAACAAAAATATTAAAAACTGCGTTATTAAATAAAAAATGTTACCAGAAACCACATAGAAGGTATAAGGAACACGTCTATGGGGTGGAGCAACCACTCTTCCCAATCTGGAACACAGTAAAATTATAAGCATAAGTGAAAATAAAACTAAAGAGGAATGTCAAAAGAGACAATTTACACATTAAAATATGATGAAACATACATATGTAAAGACATAATAGTTACAATATATTCATATATATAAAAAATGTAAATAAAACAAAATAAACCTTATCTGTGAGCAGCTGAATATATGTCAGAGAGTCTATAAATTATTGTGTAAAAGTAACATATCTATACTGTATACACATGTATGAAAAACATCATGCTCAAAAATGAGAATACACATGTAACGACTAAACAAGAGATAGAAGGTAAATCAGGGCAATAGAGATAGTAGGCAACATAACAGCTTGGTAACCCCTTTGTTCCGGTATTTGACTATTGCGGAAGGCCATCTTCTCCTCCCCTTTGTGTTGTTCAGAGGGCAGCGCAGGGGAGAAGCGGTGCCCAAGGCTTCTATTTCTAGGTGGATCAGGGAGGCCATTGCTTCTGCTTATATTCCAAGGGGAAGGCAAGTCCCGTTAGTTCATTCCATGCGGGCTCAAGCCACTTCATGGGCAGAGTTTAGTTTGGTTTCTCCACTAGAGATTTGTAGGGCAGCTACGTGGTCTTCCTTACATACCTTCGCCAACCTTTTAGAAAAGGTTCAGAGAAGAGCCACCAAAATGGTAAAGGGGATGGAAGGATACTCCTATGAAGAAAGGCTAAAAAGGTTAGGGCTCTTTAACCTGGAAAAAACGGCATCTGCCGCCGCCTGAACATCCAACCTATAGTGCTTATAAGAACATAAGAACATAAGATATGCCATACTGGGTCAGACCAAGGTCCATCAAGCCCAGTATTCTGTTTCCAACAGTGGCCAATCTAGGTCATATGTACCTAGCAGTTTCCCCAAAAGACACAGGTTCCACAATGCTTGTATTGGTTCAAGCATTGATATCCTGGGACCCTTCTTAATAATGGTTTATGGATCTTTCCTCCAGGAACTTGTCCAAACCTTTTTTAAACCCAGCTACACTAACAGCCTTTACTACATCCTCCGGTAACAAATTCCAGAGTTTGATTACACGCTGAGTGAAAAAATATTTTCTCTTATTTGTCTTAAATAGTTTACCATGTAGCTTCATTGCATGTCCCCTAGTCTTTCTAAATTCTGATAACCTAAATAATCGATCTATGTTTACCCATTTCACTCCGTTCATTAATTTATAGACTTCCATCATATCTCCCCTCAGCTGTCTTTTTTCCAGATTAAATAGACCTAACCTTTTTAGCCTTTCTTCATAGGGGTATCCTTCCATCCCCTTTACCATTTTGGTGGTTCTTCTCTGAACTTTTTCTAATAATGCTATATCCTTTTTAAGATACGGAGACCAGAATTGCACACAATATTCAAGGTGCGGTCACACCATGGAATGATACAGAGGCATTATAATATCCTTTGTTTTATTTTCCATTCCTTTCCTTATGATACCTAGCATTCTATTTGCTCTCTTGGCTGCCGCTGCACACTGGACAGAGGGTTTTAGCATGTTATCCACAATGACGCCTAAATCTTTTTCGTGGATGGTGGTTCCTAATGTGGAACCTTGCATCGTGTAACCATAGTTTGGGTTGTTCTTCCCAAGGTGCATAACTTTGCACATGCCCACATTAAAACTCATCTGCCATTTTGATGCCCACTCTTCCAATTTATCAAGATCCTCTTGCAATTTTCCACAATTCTCATGGGTTTTAACAACTTTAAATAGTTTTGTGTCATCTGCAAATTTGATAACCTCACTCATTATTCCCTTTTCCAGGTCATTTATGAATATGTCAAAAAGCAGCGGATCCAGCACAGATCCCTGGGGTACACCACTATTCACCTTTCTCCATTGGGAAAATTGGCCATTTAGCCCTACCCTCTGCTTTCTATCTTTTAACCAGTTCTTGATCCACAATAGTACACAATAGGCCTTCTATCCCATGACTCTTTAGTTTTGCCAAAAGTCTTTGATGAGGGACTCTGTCAAAGGCTTTCTGAAAGTCTAAATACGTTATATCAACCGACTCACCTTTGTCTACCTGTTTATTCACATCTTCAAAAAAACATAACAGATTAATAAGACAAGATCTTCCTTGTCTGAAGCCATGTTGGCTGTCTCCCATTAAGCCATGACTATCTACATGTTCAGCAATTTTGTTCTTTATGATAGATTCTATCACTTTTCCTGGTACTGACGTGAGACTCACCAGTCTGTAGCTTCACAGATAACCCCTGGAACCCTTTTTAAAAATTGTCATTACGATGGCGATCCTCCAATCTTCAGGTCTTACAGATGATTTTAAAGACAGTTCACAGATTACTAATAGCAGGTCTGCAATCACATATTTCAGTTCTTTCAACACCCTTGGATGTATACCATCCGGTCCAGGTGATTTGCTACTGTTCAGTTTATCAAATAGTTGTAATACATCTTCCCGATGTATCGATATTTCCTTCAGTACTTCCGCAGCTTTAAATACCACATCAATCATGGGTAACATCCCTACATCTTCCTTAGTAAAGACCGAAACAAAGAATTCATTCAGTCTCTCCGCTATCGTCTTTTTGCCTCTTAGTGCCCCTTTAACCCCTCTATCATCTAATGTACCAACTGACTCTCTCACAGGTTTTTTGCTATGATTGTACTTGAAAAAGTCTTTATTACGTGTTTTTGCTTCCGCAGCAAGCTTCTTCTCAAATTCTCCCTTTGCCTGCATTATCAGTGCCTTGCATTTAACTTGCCAGTGCTTGTGCTGTTTCTAATTTTCATCATTTGGCTCTTTTTTCCATTTCCTGAAAGATGCTTTTGTGGCAACAACAGCTTCTATGACCTCAGCTTTAAACCATGCTGGCAGTTTTTTGGACTTCCTTCCACTTTTCTTAAAGTGTGGAATACAGCTGGTCTGGGCTTCCAAGATACTATTTTTCAACAACACCCAAGCCTGATGTAAGTCTTTAACCTTTGCAACTGCTCTTTTTAGTTTTTTCTTAAATATTTTCCTCATTTTATCATAGTCTCCCTTTCAAAAATTAAAAGGTAGTACTGTGGATTTCTTTATCATCCCTCTTCCATTAATTAAATCATATGCGATCATGCTATGATCACTATTGCCAAGTGGCCCCAACACCCTTATCTCTTGCACCAGATCTTGTGTTCCACTAAGGACTAGGTCTAATATGGCTTCCCCTCTGGTCGGTTCATGAACCAGCTGCTCCAAGAAGCAGTCATTTATTTCATCTAGGAACTTTATCTCCCTAGCATGTCCTACCGTGAAACTGACCCACTTGATACCAGGGTAATTGAAATCACCTATCATTATTACTGTGCTGTAACTTTTGTTAGCTTCCTTGATTTCTTTGAGCATTTCATCATCCATTTGTTCATTCTGGGCAGACGGTTGATAGTACACCCCCACTGCCATCACCTTCCCCTTTTTATTTGGAATTTCAATCCATAGACATTCTACAGCAAATTTTGTTTCCTACAAAACTTTAATCCTTTCTGACTCAATTCCCTCTCTAACATAGAGTGCAACCCCTCCACCAATTTGATCAGCTCTATCATTTCAATATAGTTTGTACCCAGGTATCACAGTGTACCACTGGTTGTCCTCCTTCCACCATGTCTCTGAGATTCCAATCATATCTAACCTCTCATTTAGCGTTATATATTCTAACTCTCCCATCTTATTTTTTAGACTTCTAGCATTTGCATACAAGCATTTTAGAGACAGTATTTTATTCAAATTATTCTGGCTATTGGTAGGCATGGGTAATTTGGAAACTTTAAGCTCTGTCTGCTCCATACTCGAGGGCATTTGTGCTACTTTACTCTTTTTTGGAACCTCACTGCTTTTGGTAGTATCCTTCAAGGATACATTATTCCGAACCATGTGCTCTTGGACGAATGTCGGCTTTCGCCTATTATCTAGTTTAAAAGCTGCTCTATCTCCTTTTCAAAGGTTAATGCCAGCAGCCTGGTTCCGTCCCATTTAAGGTGAAGCCCATCCCTTTGGAAGAGCCCCTCCTTTCCACAGAATGTTCCCCAGTTCCTAACAAATCCAAAACCCTCATCCTTGCACCATTGTCTCATCCAGGCATTGAGACTCTGGAGCTCTACCTGCCTTTTGTGTCCTGTGCATAGAATGGGAAGCATTTCAGAGAATGCTACCCTGAACGTTCTGGATTTCAACTTCCTACCTAAAAGCCTAAATTTACCCTCCAGAACCTCCCTACCACATTTTCCTATGTCATTGGTACCGACATGTACTAAGACAGCAGACTCCTCCCCAGCACTATCTAAGACCTTATCTAGGTGGCGCGTGAGGTCCGTTACCTTTGCACCAGGCAGGCATGTTATCAGGCGATTCTCACATCCACCAGCCTCCCAGCTATCTACATGCCTAATGATTGAATCACCAACTATAACGGCTGTCCTAACCCTTCCCTCAGGGGCACATGGCTCTGGAGAAACTTCCTTGGTGCGAGAGGGTTTTACATCACCTGGAGGACAGATCCTAATTACAGGATCACTTCCTGCCACACCAGGGTGATGCTCTCCTGCCACGTGACCTCTCTCCTCCATGGCAACAGGGATGCTGCCAGACTGGAGGTGGGACTTCAGGGCTATGTCCCTGTAGGTCTAATCTATGTACCTCTCTGTCTTTCTTATGTCTTCAAAGTCTGCTACTCTAGCCTCTAAAGAATGGACTCGTTCCCTGAGAGTAAGGAGCTCCTTGCACCTAGTGCACATTTACAACCTCTCACCAACTGGGATAAAATCATACATGTGACACTCAATGCAAAAAACTGAAAATCCCCCTTCTCACTTCTGGACTGCTGCTTGCATCTTAGTTTTAAGTTTTTGTTTAGATCTTTAAGTTCTTTACTTACTAAGGGGTGCTGTGGATAATTATACTAATAAACGTGTACCTAATATGTTTAATATACCTTGTTCACCTGAAGCTTAATTAATTTCAGGTCCTTAATGCATGACTGATTTGGATAAAAAGCTGCACCTGAGAGCAGCTCCTTTCCTTTAAAATGTGTATATACCTATAAAGCTACGATTATCCCAGGGGTGGGTGGGGATGGGGAAGGAGGGAGGGAAATAAGACTTATTAAAAGAGGGCTGCTACACAGTGCCCTGTCCTGTGCTTCTAAGGTAAGCTGTTACCAACTTCTTGCCTGATTAACAATCCTTGCTTGTATAGGAGTCTTTCAAAATGGCCTTTTGACCTGCCATCTGGCTTTAACACCTATTTAAAAAGTTTCACAGGTCTCTTGTCCCCTAGTTAGAAGGCCTCTTTGTAAAGGTCTCTAGAAGAATTTATTTATTGCTCATAGAATACTGAGCCTGTTTTGCTTTTTATGCTAAATTTATATTCTGATTTGATTTAAATGAAAGCTCTTTGCTGCTGCTAGGCTCTGACTTAGTATGACATTTAAACTAGAAGCTCTCTGCTGGGTTCTAAATTTAACCAGAAAGCTGTCTTCTGTGTTTTAAATTTAAACTGCTGCTACTAGGCTCTGACTGATTTAACAGATACACTGGGTTCACAGATTAATCAGCTTTTATCCAAAGAATTCCCTTCAGAAAAATTCCCAGAAGTATATACTCACTATTGCAGCTCTCTCTCCAGAAGTAGCAGTCCCCTTTTGTAGTCCTTCAAGACTCAGAGCATTTACTTCAAACTCAAAACGATCAAGCATCTCAAACATTTACTGACCGATCATGGCTTCCGTTTAGTCCTTCAAGCAACCATCTTCCCCCACTTCGACTACTGTAATATCATTTTTCAAGGCATACCAAAATCAACCATCCACCCTCTCCAACTTGTTCTCAACAGTGCTGCATGAATCCTTTTTTTTTTAGAGCCTTCAAGTCAGTGTTGACTCATGGTGACCCAGCTACCTCTGGATTTTCTTGGCATTGTATGACTGGAAATAGATTGCCAGCCTTTTCTTCCTAGGCAATGGAGGGTAAAATGACTTACCCAACATCAGAAGGAATGCCAGTGGGAATCAATCTCTTGATCTTTGGGGTACAAGGCAGTTGCTCTAACCACTAAGCTACTCCTCCAATAAATGAGTCCTACTCAAAGCAAATAAAACCCCAGAACACATTACTCCTCTTCTCAAACAACTGCAATGGATTCCAATAAAGGAACACATTAAATTTGAATCCATCTTCACAGCCTTCAAAGTTCTCAACAACTCCTCATCACTGTAATAAACATCTTTACCTGTGGCCAATTCGCCTGTGGCCAACCGGGCCAATGAGACTCAGAGAGGAATATTGTGAAGCTGTATAAGAGCTCTTTATTATTCAATAAGTTCTTGCAGCAACGGGTGTCTAAGTAGAGACACACACCTTTACATATTTCAGTGACATTTATACCTTTGTCAAATCTACAAGGCCTTCCCCCAGTATCTTATTGGCTAACTAATACAATGTTATTGACCTATCTAGTGTGCTCAGGCAGCACACGTGTTTCTGCTCCTGTTTACTGTAGCCTCATCCCCTCTAGTTATTCTTTTACTTTATTTAACATAATTTCTTACATCATAGACCATATGCAAGAATATAGTTTACCTTGACCTTCTGACATCTTTTATCCCCTTTATGGTAGTACAACTGATGTTGTTGTTGTTAAGTGCCGTCAAGTCGGAGTCGACTCATGGTAACCCTCTGGAAATGGTTTATTTACATTTGTGCTTGCTCCATAAGACCTTTGCATTGCAAAAGGTCAGCAGAGCAAGGATCTCGTTTTTATTTAACTAAGACCAACCTGACCTCTGCAAAACTATTTTTTTCTGTCTTGCATATATTTCCTACTGAGGGCTGTTGTCTCTTACAATATAGCAACTTAAAAGAAGCAGATTTCTTATTAGTATAATAGACACACTTTAATCCTCTATATTTTATATGGATGCAGCTCCCTGAGTTTTTAATAATTTTTGGCTCTCATGATCCACACAGTATGCCTTCTAACTTTAGGATTCTGTTCTTTTTTTGTCAGTCCTTATCATAAAGGACCACAAAGATAAGGAGGGGGGGGGAGAGAGGAGTATGTACTTAGTGGCTCTTAGGCTGTGCTATCTCTAGATGCAGGACAATGGAGATAGATAAAGAGTAGTTAATCAACTGTAACAGGTGTTCTCCAGGAGCAGCAGGAATCAGTCCTCACATATGGGTGACATCGGCGCCGACGGAGCCCCCATGCGGAGCATTTCCCCAGCTTTCAAGGAAAGCCTTTGGGAAAACAGCACGCATGCGCGGTCCCCTTCCCGCCCAAGGGTGCCATCTTGCTCAGTCTGATGACATAGCTAAGAGACAGCAAAAAACAAAAATGAAATATACATATAATTCAGCCTATAACCTTGACATCCTATGTGTCACTGAGACATGGCTATCCGCCTCTGACTCTGTGCTCCTACCCCAGATTGTTCCTCCCAATTGCTCAGTCCATTCGTGCCACAGAACTGACCGCCGCAGTGGAGGTGTACTCATCTTAGCCAAAACTGACCTCCAATTCCAGCTTGCTGCCTCGAGCAGCACCTCGACCCCATCACCATCGCAAATAAACAGATCACTATCAATTTGCTCTACAGAACACCCTCCTCATCACCAGACAACTTAGCCACAATAATTGATCTTGCTTGCAACCCTGTGAGCCCTCGCACTTTAAACTGGGTGTTAGACGACCTCAACCTCCCAGCCATTCAAGACAGCCATACCAATGCCTTCATTTTTGCCCTCAGTGAGCTAGGCTATGTTCGGCTGGTCGACACCCCTACCCATATAAAAGGAAACACACTCGATCTGATCTTCGCACCACAAACAGCCCTCACCCACTGGCACAAGTCTTACCTAAATGTAAGCACAGTACCCTGGTCTGACCATCACCTGATACGATTCCAGATGCCCCAGCTTTACCATGACCCAACCTGCAGGTAAACCCACCTCAGAACCTTCAAAGCGCTTTCATTCTTTTAACAGAGAAGATATCCTGAAGAGGACACAGCACCTTCTTGACCCACCTGAACAAGGCCTCGAAGACATGATCGCCTCATGGAACTCAAGTCTAGACGCCGTAATCCACTCACCTACCACAAACAAGGCACCACATAGGAAAAAGAATGCACCATGGTACTCCCATGGAGTGGAGTGGAGTGGCCTAGTGGTTGGGGCAAGGTACTTCGGGCCGGAAGGTCGGGGGTTCAAATCCCACTAGAGGACAGCAACCTTGGGCCGGAAGGACTGGGGTTTCTAGTCCCACAGGTGCTCCTTGTGGTCTTGGGCAAGCCACTTAACCCTCCATAGCCCATGTTCCCTGTAAAATAGTTCTCTGTGTGCTGTGCTTTCCTGTCTAATCAATGTGTTTATACCTCAAAATTTCCTGTCATGATTTGACAATTTCCAATCTGTAATCAAACTGCTGCTGATCGCTGGAAGTAGCGGTATACAAATGTATACTAAATAAATAAAAATAAATAAACTATGAAACTCACTCCTCCAGCTTAGACAGCTCGAGAGACGCTGGCGATGATCAAAAACAGCCGAGAACCATGATGCATTCACAGCACAGTTAGAAAAGACATCGCTCAACTGTTGCATCAAGAATGAAACAATATCACGCAAATAGGCTGCAGCGCTCCCTAAACAAGCCTCACGAGCTCTTTAACCTTGTAAAAACCCTAGCAAAAGAACCTTCTCATGGGCACTCCAGCCACCCAGACCCTCAGAAATATGCTAACTACCTGCGAAGCAAAACAAGCCAGCTCGATCTACCTACTAAGCCCCTCATCCCAGCTAGCCCACCCCTTTCTGTCCCTCAACCCCCACCGATACAAATCTCAAGCGATGTCCAACACACCATCACATCCTTCTCCACCCCAACCGAAAACGTCATTCAAGACACCATCTTAAACATAAACACCATGACAGCACCTACTGACCCATGTCCAGCATCCTGGATAAAGTCCCTGTGTGCTGATCTCAGCCCATTCCTATCTAAAATGATAGGTTTATCTTTCTCTACTGGAACCTTCCCTCGAAGCCTGAAACAGACAGCCATCAGACCACTCCTAAAAAGCAGTAAGTTGGACCCTTCCATGATGGAATCCTACAGGCCCATCTCCAGCATCCCTCTCCTATCGAAAATCATTGAAAAGATTACTCAACGCCAATTATAAGATCACATTGAGACCAATGCACACCTTCATCCCTGCCAGCATGGATTTCGGGAAGCGCATGGTGTTGAAACACTACTGACAACCCTGTTCAACACTCTAATCATAGGTCTGGACAACATTAGGCACTGCTTTGCACTAATCTTCATGGACATTGCCACTGCCTTTGACACTGTAGACCATGAAGTTCTCCTATCACGCCTAAGGGAGAAGGGAGTACACGGCTCAGCTCTATCATGGTGCGCATCATACCTCACAGACCGTTGGCAACATGTCCGTTCTGGTCCCTCCACCTATGACCCCTTCCCTCAAACAAAAGGCGTGCCACAAGGTTCTTCCCTTTCCGCCTTGCTGTTCAATGTCTATATGCAACCCATCTGTGACCTTATCCACTCATTTAACATCAACTGCCTGGTCTATGCCAACAACATCTTGATGTACGTGCCAATCTCGACGGAACACCTAGACCTCTCCCCACTAACCATGTCCTTCGACGCAGTCACAGATTGGCTAAACGCACAAATGCTTAAGATAAACTTCAAAAAGATGGAGGTCCTCTTCGTCACCAGGAACCCCGCATTCACCCCACCCCTGTCACTCAAGGTGCGCGACGCAGAGCTCTCCTGCAAGACTACAATACGATACCTGGGAGTTATGTTGGACCAACATCTCAATATAAAGGTTCATATTGGCAACATAGTAAAATCGGTCTATCACAAAATCCAGACCCTTCGACATCTGCGTCAGCTGCTAGAGCCAGAAGATTTCCGTTCAGGCTCTAGTAATGCCTCACCTTGACTACGCCAATGCGATACTACATGGCCTACCAAAGAGCACGACTAACCCCTTACAACTTGCAATGAATACAGCCGCAAGAATCCTTCATGGAGCATCTAGAAGAATCCACATCACTCCAATACTGAAACAGTTGCACTGGCTACCCATACAATCCAGGATCTCTTTTAAAATCCTAACTATGACCCATAAAGTCATCAATAAATACTCTGCTACCACCATCACCGACCTAGTATCGATCACACCCCCTAACAGAGCAAGGAGATCGAATGCCTCCAATACTCTCGTACTACCGAAGGCAATCACGAAGTGCTCTCAAATCACAAGATCCAGAGCTTTTGCCTTCTTTGCACCATCCTGCTGGAACGCCCTACCAATGGCCATCAGAACCATCAGTGACCTCTCCTAGTTCAGGAAGGCACTGAAACATCACCTATTTCTTCAGTGCTATGATGTTCCAGATATCCCTTCACACCCACCCACATTCATACCCCAGGTCAGCACCTCAAGCTCATGCAATTCACATTCTCAGACTGACTGTCCATAGTCACACATCTAACCACCACCCACCATGATAATGTACATAGTCTCATATAACTCTGCATAAATCTGCCTAAATTGGCATTGTATATAGTTATCATGTTATCCCTGTTTAAAGAACCTGTTTAATGTAAAAATCCAAGTTTATTAACACCTGTTCATTGTAAGCACAGATCACCAATTGAAATGTGTAGTTCTATGTTCATTGTAAACCGCGCTGATGTCGAATAGCGCGGTATAAAAGAGTCTGTAAATAAATAAAATAAATAACTAACTAACTGCAACTCCAAGGGGAGGAGGGAGGGTCGTGAGGAATGATTCCTGCTGCTCCTGGAGAACACCTGTTACAGGTGAGTAACTACTCTTTCTCCAGGACCAAGCAGGAAGTCAGTCCTCACATATGGGTGACTCCCTAGCTCTGGGCTACCAGGAACCCAAGGCTGAAAAACAGAGCTCCCTCTAGAGCCTCAGCAACTGCGAGAGAAACTTCTCTGAAACCACACCTGAACGGCAGCCCAACACCAGGGCCGGAGGGTAGGAGTTGCCTAAACCTCAAAGAGATTATGGAGTACCGCCTGTCCGAAAGCACTGTCCCTACGGGACTCCCTCTTGAGGCAGTAATGGGCCGCAAAAGTCTGGCTTGAACACCAAGTAGCGGCCCTGCAGATGTCTGCCAACGGAACAGAGCGGAGATGAGCTACTGATGGGGCCTTCGCCCTGACCCGGTGGGCCATGACTCGACCCTCCAGGGAGAGACTGGCTGCCCTGTACGCCCAGGCAATACAGTCTGCTACCCACAGGGACAACGTACGTTTGGAGACAGGCAACACCAATTTATTAGGGTCAAAGAATACGAAGAGCTGAGAAGCCCTTCTTCGCTCCAAGTAAAAGGACAATGCCCTCCTACAGTCCAGGGGATGCAAGACAGCCTCAGCCCTACTGGCGTGTGGCCTGGGAAAGAATGTCGGAAGTACCACCTCCTGATTAAGGTGGAAGGAGGACACACCTTTGGGAGGAACTTAGAGTGAGTCCGCAAGACTACCCTGTTCTTATAGAACCTTGTGTATGGCCTATCTGAGACCAGGGCCTGGAGTTCACTTACACGCCTGGCTGAGGTGAGGGCCACCAGGAACACCGCCTTTCAAGACAGGAAGCGTAAATGGCAGGTAGCCATAGGCTCAAACGGTGGAAAAGTCAGTTGTTGCAAGACCACATTCAGTTCCCACTCCGTGGTCGGTGGACGGAATGGAGGCTTGAGTAAGAGTAGGCCTCTGAGGAAGCGAGACACCAAGAGGTGGCTCGAGAGGGATTGTCCATCCACCGGTGAGTGGTGAGCTGAGAGAGCACTGAGGTGGACCCGAACAGAGTATGACTTAAGCCCCAGATTGGAGAGGTGAAGCAGGTACTGCAGCACCACCTGGACTGAGCAGGAGAAAGGATCCTCCTGCTGTTGAGAACACCATGCTGAAAACCTTCGTCACTTCAGGGCATAGGCCTTCCGGGTGCAGTGCTTCCTGGAGGCCAACACCACCTCTTCAACCTCCTTTGGCAGTAGCAAAGGAGCGAGAACTACCCTTTCAGCAGCCAGGCCATCAATTTGAGGGATTTGAGGTTGGGATGCAAGAGGGACCCCTGATCCTGGGTCAGAAGGTCGGGTTGCAATCCCAGAGGAAGTGGAGTCTCCACTGCCAGCTATAGAAGAAGTGGGAACCACGGTTGCCTGGACCACCTGGGGGCTATCAGGATTACCATGGCCCTGTCCTGCTGAATCTTGAATAGAGTCCGGGCCACCAAAGGTGTGGGAGGAAACGCATACAGCAGGCCCTCCGACCAGGAGATCAGGAACGCATCTGCCACTACCCTCAGAGGGTGCGGTTGTCTGGAACAGAACTTGGGTAGCTGCCTGTTCAGAGGACTGGCAAAGAGATCCACGGATGGAAGTCCCCATTTCAGAAAGATCTGCTGGGCCACCAGCGGATCCAGCTGCCATTCGTGTGGCTGTAACAGTCTGCTTAACTTGTCTGCCAGGTAGTTATCCTGGCCCGGCAAGTAGACCGCCTTGAGGGACATGCCCCGCTTGACAGCCCATGAGCAGAGGGCTTGTGCCTCCAGGCACAGGAGCTGGGATCCTGAGCCCCCCTGCTTGTTGATGTAGAACATTGCTACCTGATTGTCTGTCTGGATTAGGACAGGCTGGTGAGAGAGGACCTGAGAGAAAGTCTGCAAGGCCAGATGGATAGCCCACAATTCCAACAGGTTGATCTGCTGTGTGGCCTCCCAAGGAGACCACAGACCTTGGGTGCATGCACCCTGGCAATGTGCCCCCCAGCCCTGCAGGGAAGCATCGGTTGTCAGCACCTGAGTGTGTGGGGAGGCCTGAAAAGGAACTCCCCTGACAAGGTTTGGTAGGTGACTCCACCAGCGTAAGGAGTCCACCAAGTGTTTGGACACCTTTATCCTGTCTGACAACTTCCCTGTGGATTGCACCCACTGGGCCCTGAGGACCCACTGAGCTGGTCTCATATGCAGACGGGCATTTGGAGTCACATGCACTGTGGCAGCCATGTGGCCTAACAGCCAGAGGAAGTGTCTGGCAGAGACCCAGGAACTTGCTCGAAACCGGCCGGCCAACCTCATCAGCCTGTGAGCTCTGTCTACTGGCAAAAAGGCACTTGCCTGGATGGTATCCAGCCTGGCCCCTATGAACTCTAAGTCCTGAGAGCGGACTAGAGTGGACTTTGGGAAGTTTATGACAAAGCCCAGATGCTGAAGCAGGGATATTGTCCGAAAAGTGGCCTGCCTGGCCTCTTGTGGTGACTGGCCCCTTATGAGCCAGTCGTCCAGGTAAGGGAAGACAAAGATCCCCTGATTTCTGAGGTAGGCCGCAACCACCGCCAGGCATTTTGTGAAAACCCTGGGGGCGGAGGTGAGGCCAAAAGGGAGCACTCTGTACTGATAGTGGTCCCCTCCCACCACAAATCTGAGATATTGCCTGTGGTTGGGATGAATAAGGATGTGAGTATAGGCATCCTTCAGGTCTAAGGAGCATAGCCAATCTCACTGCTGGAGGTAGGGCATTAGTATCCCAAGGGTAAGCATCTTGAACTTTTCCCTCTGCAGAAACTTTTTCAGATTTCTCAGGTCCAGGATGGGTCTGAGGCCTCCTGTTCCCTTTGGCACCAGGAAGTACCTGGAGTAGAAGCCTCGCCCTTCCAAGTGGTGAGGTACCGGTTCCATCGCCTGGTCCTTTAGCAGACCTGTCAACTCCTGGAGGAGGAGGTTTCTGTGCAGAGAGGGCCTTGGAGACTCCTCTGGAAAGTAGGAGGGGGGTACCTGGATGAAGTGGAGCAGGTAGCCCCTTTGGATGATGCTTAGCAGCCAGGCATCCCCTGTGATGGCTGGCCACCTGTCTGCATACAGGGTCAGCCGACCTCTTGTGCCCTGGTGAGGAGGAGAGGCTATGCTGGCATAGTCAAAAACTCCCTCCCTGCTGTGCAGGAGCCGGGGTAGGAGGCTTGGGAGTCTTCTGCCTACGGGGCCCATGACCCTGCCCCTTGGCCTGCTGGCCCTGTTGGGGAGCTGCAGAGGCCTGGAAATGAGGGTAGGATTTGTAGGCAGTGGTCTTCCTCGGGTAAAAGGCCTTTTTCCCCGAGCTCTTCTTCTTCTGAGAAGGGGCAGAGGTTTTCCTGGACAGCCTGGTCCTGGTGAGAGTCTCTGACTCGAGTTCTGCAGCTTTATCAGCCATGGGCTTGCCAAAGAGGTTCTCACCACGACAAGGGACATCGACCAACTTGTCCTGTACCCATGGCTTGAGGTCCGATGACTGTAGCCAGGCTGACGGCATGCACCGATACCGGCCCCGGCTACTCGGGCCGAAGCCTCGAAGCCATCATAAGCTGCTCGAGAGATAAACTTAGAGCACTCTCGAATACCCGAGGACGAGGCCTTGAACCTCTGCAAAGGTTCCTCGGAGAGACCAGCCGAGAACCCGGCAATTTCTTTTGCCAGGTCCCGAAGGTACATGCCCATGTACAGCTGGTAGGTCTGGACACGGCAAGCAAGCATAGAGCCCTGGAAGCACTTTCTACCGAGGGCATCCAGGTTCCGGGCCTCCCTGCCGGGGGCACCGAAAAGTGCATCTTCTGACTCTTCAGACGATGCATGGCCGATTCCACAACCATGGAGTGGTGCGGTAGTTGTGCCTTCTGGAACCCGGGGCTCTTGTGGACTCGATAGATGGAATCGACCCACTTGCTTAAAACTGGCATCAAGGCCGGTGCCTCCCACATGCAGAAGAACAACCGCTCCAGCATCGGAGGAACCGGTACAGTAAAGGCCTCCTTGGGGGGAGAGTCATACTGCAGGGCCTCGAGCTCCTCGGCTCGAGGCTCCTCCTCGGGGTCCGCAGGGAAGGCCAAGGCTTTGGCCATGTCCCGCACGGTCCGAGAACCGGGTATCCTCCGGTGGGGACCTTCTCCAAGGCTCGGACTCTGGTGAGTCCAAAGGGATGCACCGGGTCCGGTAGGTGTCCGGGGACTCCTCGTCCTCCGTCTCCCACCACGACTCCTCCGAGGAGAAATCGAGCGGCTCCGGGCGAGCAGGCACCGACACCATCCGCCCCGACGCCGAGGGTACCGGCGTCGACGACCTCGGTCCCGAACGGGAGGCCGAGGGTGACCTTAGCTGAGGATCAACTCGAGATCGCATGGTCTCGAGGACTGGCTCGGCCTCTGGGGTCAACTTGGGCGTCGAGGTCCCGGTGGTCGGGGCAGATGCACCAGTGAGACCGGCGATCAGCACCCGCTGCTTCTCCATGAAGGCAGACAGTCTGCACTCCAGGGCCGTCAACCTGAGACCAAGCTCAGGAGACCCAGCAGGCTCCGAATCAGGCCCCGACGGCGTCAGGCCCGACATCGGCTTCCCCGGAGGAGAGTCCACGAGGACTACAGTACTCACATAACTCGGGGCCTCCGTATCCACACAAGGATGCTTGGCAGGCCTCTCCAACTCCAAAGACCCGGGACGGCGCTTGGGGCTATGCGACTTGGCCCTCGAGGAGCCAAGAGCGTCCACCGAGGCCGCCCTCGCGGGTTTCTTCTTCCTTCGGTGCTCCCTCGAGAGGGACCACCTTTCAGAGGAGCCCCAACGATGCTCGGGGTCAGACTCCCGAGACATCGAGGCCTCTGACGAAGTCCGGACCCGTCCAGACGCAGAGTCTGAAAAGATCCTCTCACATTGGTGCTGACGGCTCCACAATGCCTTCGAGGACATTTTGCCACACGGGCCACAACCCATGGAGTCATGGTCGGGCCCGAGGCACTGGAGGCAGCAGTCTTGTGTGTCGGTAAGAGACATAAGTTTCTTACACCGATCACACTTACTAAACCCACTGGCAGCCATCGGGGGAAAAAGGGCCCCTGCAAGGTTGAAAGACAGGGCTGCCAGGGAAAAATAGAAAAAGGCGCGAATGCAGTCACTAAGGACAAAAAACGAAAAACTAGGAGCCGGGCCAGCACCGGTGTACCGGGCCCAGGCGGGAAAGGGAACCGGCGTCGAACCGAGAAAAAAAACAAGATTCAATGCCAAAAAATCAACTTTTTCACGGGTAACACGGACACACATCCGTAGGGCTCCGCGGAAAAAAGAAGACTGAGCAAGATGGCACCCTTGGGCGGGAAGAGGACCGCGCATATGTGAGGACTGACTTCCTGCTTGGTCCTGGAGAAGAATCTGTATGAGATGGCAGGCATTTATCCCAGAAAGTTTTGTTTTGCAAAGCATTTCAGATACCTCTATATAACTACGTTAATTTTCTGATCATTCTGTAAAAATAACACTTTACATTCTTTTATCACCTTTGTATAGATACTTTTGTAAAAACAACAATTTAAACCTTTCTATCAATCACCACACCTCCAAAGGGCAGAAGGAGACCAGCAAGGAGGAGGTTACAATAGTCTAGACGGGAGGTAACTAAAGAGTGGATAAATGTATTTATTTATTTCTCTTATATACCATGGTATTTGACATCAGTGCGGTTTACATGGAACATTACATTGAACAGGGCATTATAACTTGGAGATAACTATTTTACAGGGAACATGGGCAATGGAGGGTTAAGTGGCTTGCCCAAGACCACAAGGAGCACCTGTGGGACTAAAAACCCCAGTCCTTCCGGCCTAAGGTTGCTGTCCTCTAGTGGGATTTGAACCCCGGCCTGAAGTACCTTGCCCCAACCACTAGGCTACTCCTCCACTCCAAAATGTCTTAGTAGTGTGTGTAGTAAGGAAGGGACAAATTTTATCAATGTTATAGAGAAAGAAGAGACAGGATTTAGCTGTCTGTTGGATGTGTGCAGAGAATGAAGTGTAAAGGTCTGAATGTCCACCTGTGTGTATGTATATCTGGGTCTTATTTTTTGCAAATTGACACAAAAGAAATTGTGCAAAAGAAAGAGCGAGAGAGGAAAAGAGAATCCAAAGACATTGCAGGAAACAGAAACTGAGAGCCACATGGGAGGGGAATGAGGAGGAAGAGCCTCCGAGACTTGCAAGGAATAAAGAACGGAACTTTCTTTCCTAGACTGAGCAGTGCCAGGCTCATTTCCCCTTCTGCTTGCCCCATGCAGTGTGTGTGTCTCCGAGGCTGGATCGTGGCACTGCCTCCCCTGCTGCCCGCCTCCTACCTGCTGAGCAGAAAACACTGCGGCCATTCTCCTGCCTTCTCTGGAACACTTCTTGTTTCCCTCTTTGCAAAGCTGGTGGTGTGAATTCTGCTGGTGCTAACACAAAGCGTCTTTCCGGGTAGCTTCAGTGGAAGGAAGTGTGAACAGAAAACAGAGGGAGGGATGCTGGAGACCGAGTGCCCTCCCCCAGCTCTGCGAAGCCTGAGAAAGGGGCTGTACTAATGCTGGGTCATCTCACAGATCCACTTCCTGAGATATTCAGGCAGATAAAAACAAGGCAAGATGGAGGAGTTACTAACAACAAAATGCCCTGGAGAAATTTACATGTCTGATCTATAGAAAAAAATATTTTATATGCACAGAACAAGTTCCAGCTATAGAGCGCTATAAAAAAAACCCCTACAGTTTCTCGATGGGAGTGTCACAGTGCGCTCTGGGAACTGTAGTCCTTCCTAGGAGCGATTCTCTGTTTGGGAGCGTCAGAGTGCACTCTGGGAGCTGTAGTCCTTCCTACGACATATTATTCTATGCGAGTGTCACAATGCAGTCTCAGGTGCTGTAGTCATTCCTAGTGGGTATTTTTCTGTGGGAGTGATACATTGCACTTTGGGAGCTGTAGTCCTTCCTAGGAAGGATTCACTGTTTGGGAGTGTCACAGTGCACTCTGGGAGCTGTAGTCTTTTGTAGGAGGGATTGTCTGTTTCAGCCTGTCACAATGAACTCTGGGAGCTGTAGTCCTTCCTAGGTGGGATTACTATGTGGGAGTGTCACAGTGCACTCTGTGAGCCGCATTCCTTCATAGGGGATATTACTGTGTGGGAGTGTCACAGTGCACTCTTGGAACTGTAGTCCATCCTAGGAGGGATTCTCTGTTTGGGAGCATCACAGTGCACTCTGGGAGCAGTAGTCCTTCCTAGGCGGGATTACTGTGTCAGAGTGTCATGGTGCACTCTGGAAGCTTTAGTCCTTCCTAGGAGGTATTACTCTGTGGGAGTGTCACAGTGCACCCTGGGAGCTGTAGTCCTTCCTAGGAGGTATTACTCTGTGGGAGTGTCACAGTGCACCCTGGGAGCTGTGGTCCTTCCTAGGGAGTATTACTCTGTGGAGTGTCACAGTATACTCTCAGGTGCTGTAGACGTTTCTAGCAGGTATTTATTTCTGGGACTGTTACTGTTACGGCTTGGAGGATTGCAGATCCAGCCTTTGTTCAGCTTCTGAGCATCACCATGCACTCTTGGAATCAGCCCAGGATAGCGGGGAAGGAGAGGAGAAAGCATGGTGAGCCTTTATTACTGAAGCTTGTGCTTTGTAGAAAGTTCATCGGAGCGTGATACACTGAGGGAAAAAGAAACCTCGTAACATAGTATGTGAGTAGGGTTGCCAACTTTTTCACCGAGAAAAACCCGACACCTGTGGCTCGCCATGCTCCACCCATTCTCCGCCCCTAGTCCCACCCCTGCCCCGCCCCCAGCCCCACCCACAAAAATTACCGAGGATACGTGTAGGCTAACTTCCTTGGTCAGATAATAATTAAACTGGGAACCCCAAAATCCAAACATGAAATGTACAACACTGGAGAAATAAAACTATAAAGTAATTTCCTCTTGCACTAAACAAAAACGCAAAGATGTTAGCAATACACACTTCCCAGACCAGACATATTCCAGTTAATAAATTCAAAATAAAAAGTATTTTTCTACCTTCTGTTTGGGCGTTTTATTTTTTCAGTTGCAATTGCTCCAGTCACTTTCTTCTGGTTTCTTCGTGTCTTCTGCGAGCTATCCATTTGTCCTTTCTTCTCTTTCAGATGTTTTCCATTCTCTCTCTATTTCTGCTTTAACATACTGATTGTTTCCCTTTTGCTCTTTCCCCCAATTCTTTCCTTATTCCTTTATCATCCGTTTAAATTTCACCCTTCCATTCTCAAGCCCCTCTTACTCTCCCAATACCCAGCCCATCATAGACTTTTCTTCCACACAAAATATTTTTCCCTCTCCATTCTCCATTCCCCATCCATTCTAGTCCTCCCCCCAAATCAATTCCCTTATAGTTCTAGACCCACCCAGCATCCACTCCCTTCTAGTCCCATTCTCCCATGCCCCACATCAGCCCATTTCCAGTCCTATTCCAGCTCTTCATCAGCCCATTTCCAGTGCTAGCCCTCACATCACAGGCCATTTCCAGTCCTAGCTCCCCCCCCCCAATCACAGCCCATTTCCAGTCCAAGTCCCCCATCACAGCCTATTTCCAGTCCAAGTTTCCCCCCCCCCCCATAGCCCTTTTCTGGTCCAGGTCCCCTCCACCCCATCACAACCCATTTCCAGTCCATGTCCCCCCCCCCCATAACCCTTTTACAGTCCAGGTCCCCCCACCCCCATCACCGCCTTTTTCCAGTCCAAGTCCCCCCCCTTAGCCCTTTTACAGTCCAAGTCCCCCCCCCCTTAGCCCTTTTCCAGTCCAAGTCCCCCCTTTAGCCCTTTCCAGTCCAAGTCCCCCCCTTAGCCCTTTCCAGTCCAAGTCCCCCCCTTTAGTCCTTTTCCAGTCCAAGTCCCCCCCCTTAGCCCTTTTCCAGTCCAAGTCCCCCCCTTTAGCCCTTTTCCAGTCCAGGTCCCCCCATCACAGCCCATGCAGTCCTTGCCCCCCCCCCCCCCGACCAGCATCGCGGCTGTCTGAGGCTTCAGAGGGAGCCGGGGAAGCCCGCGCGAGGCCCCGGCTCCTTCTGAACAGCCACCAGCGTGAAGAGCCTTTTCCTTCACGCTGGCGTCTGTTCCTGTGAAGCCGCGAATGCTGGGAAAGGTTAAAGGGCAACCTTTAACCTTTCCCAGCATTCGCGGCTTCACAGGAACAGCCGCCAGCGTGAAGGTAAAGGCTCTTCACGCTGGTGGCTGTTCAGAGGGAGCCGGGACCTCGCGCGGGCTTCCCCGGCTCCCTCTGAAGCGGAGAAAAGCCGGGTTTTTTTGCTCAGGCCGCTCCCGATCTTGCGGCCAGAGCAAAAAAACCGGCTTTTAAAGGGCCGGTTTTGCCTCTGCGCCGGCAGCCGGCCTGGCCGTGGAAAAACCGGCCAGGCCGGCTGAAAAACGGCCAGTTGGCAACCCTATATGTGAGAGCAGATAATGACCTGCATGGAATAGAGTGGAGGAATAGCCTAATGGTTAGAACACTGAGACCACGGTTTGATTCTTACTAGCACTCCTTGTGGCCTTGGGCAAGTCACTTAACCCTCCATTGCCTCAGAAAAATCCAAGTTATCAATATTCTTGTTTAATGTACATTGCCAAGTTCAAGTTACAACATAAACTGCTTTAATTAAATGAAAAAGCGGTATATAAAAAAACTGTTAAAAAAATAAAAATGGGCAATCTAGTCTGCTCAATGAGATGGCCGGGGTTGTTCACGGCACTCTGTGCAGGATGCACCCCCATTTACTCTGTCTTTGATTTGTGCTGAATACATACTCTGTACAGGTTACCCTCTTCTATAGTAGTTGCTGAAGTGCAAATGTTATTTAAGTTTCCTTTGATTGTTTCCTCATGCCTTTTTTAATTTCTTCAATGGTTTTGCTCTCACACCTCTGCCCCATCAGGTACCAGTGATCTGGCTGTGGGTCCTGCTCTTTCAAGATTTTATTTATTCATTTATTGATTTGTTTAACTGTTCTTTTATACTGCACTGTATATTTAATGATGGCTACAAAGTTGTTACAAGAAACAATGAGAATTTATGTACTGCAACAAACCGTATATACCTTTTACATGAGATAAACTATAATACAGTGGAACACCTTGTTTGTACAGCAAACAGCAGCAGAATGGATGTGTGGATATCTAACCAAGGAATGAGCCTGGGGTGGGTGGGGGGAGGGATGTAAAAAGTGAAGGCTTCGGGGGGGAGGTGGAGAGGAAGAGTTCATGTGGTGGGTCCGAAGTGCTCCATGAATAGGGTGATCTTGAGGTTTCTTCAGGAACAAGCAGGAAGTCAGTCCTCACATATGGGTGAAGTCGGCCCCACGGAGCCCGCATGGAGCATTTCCCCAGCTTTTCAAGAAAGCCTTTGGGAATGCTACCATGCATGCATAGTCCCCTTCCCACCCAAGCGTGCCATCTTGCTCAGTCTCCTTTTTTCCATGGAGCCCAATGGATGTCTGTCCCGTCTTCCCTGAGAAAACTACTTAAAATTACCTCTAACTGTTCATTTTCCCCGGTTTGCATATGTTAGAGGGAATATCATGTATATCACAAGTGACTATAAGTATGCTTCCTGTAAGTGTAGGTGACAGAATACAGAGGCAGGGTAATTTGCAAAACTTGCAAAAAGCTCTAGCTTAACTTTGCAAAGAATGTACATTACACTGTATGGGGAAATAGACGAGAAAGATCAAGCGTGGTAAGACAGGCTAATTTCCCTTTTCTGGGAGCTCTACAAATGCAACTTTCCAGCTCTGCTAATGTAACTTTCCATGACGTATATTGTACATCTTTTATGCTATATAAGAGGTGTGACAAAAAAGAAACGAGACTGTCCCATAAAGGTTTTATTGTAAAATCTACATGAAAATTTGCAACACAGTGGGTTCCAGGGGTGATCCGGGAAACTACAGACTGGTTAGCCTGACGTCAGTATCGAGAAAAATGGTAGAAACCATCATAAAGAACAAAATTACTCAGCATGTAGATAGTCATGGCCTAATGGGAGACAGCCAGCATGGCTTTAGACAAGGAAGATCTTGTCTTACTAATCTGTTATGTTTTTTTGAAGGTGTGAATAAACAGGTGGACAAAGTTGAGTCAGTTGATATAGTGTATCTGGACTTTCAGAAAGCCTTTGACAAGGTCCCTCATCAGAGACTTTTGGCAAAACTAAAGAGTCATGGGATAGGAGGCAGTGTACTATTGTGGATCAGGAACTGGTTAAAAGATAGAAAGCAGAGGCTGGGGCTAAATGGCAATTTTCCCAATGGAGAAAGGTGAATAATGGTGTACCCCAGGAATCTGTGTTGGGTCCACTGCTTTTTGACATATTCATAAATGACCTGGAAAAGGGAATAACGAGTGAGGTTATCAAATTTGCAGATGACACAAAGCTATTTAAAGTTGTTAAAACCCAAGAGGATTGTGGAAAATTGCAAGAGGATCTTGATAAATTGGAAGACTAGGCATCAAAATGGCAGATGAAATTTAATGTGGACAAGTGCAAAGTTATGCGCCTAGGGAAGAACAACCCAAACTATGGTTACAAGATACAAGGTTCCACATTAGGAACGACCACCCAGGAAAAAGATTTAGGCGTTATCGTGGATAACATGTTAAAACCCTCGGCAAAGTGTGCAGCGGCGGCCAAGAGAGCAAATAGAATGCTAGGTATCATAAGGAAAGGAATGGAAAATAAAACAAAAGATATTATAATGCATCCATATCGTTCCATGGTGAGACCGCACCTTGAATATTGTGCATTTCTGGTCGCTGTATCTTAAAAAGGATATAGCGTTATTAGAAAATGTTCAGAGAAGAGCCACCAAAATGGTAAAGGGGATGAAAGGATATCCCTATGAAGGGCGGCTAAAAAGGTTAGGGCTCTTTAATCTGGAAAAGAGACGGCTGAGGGAAGATATGTTAGAAGTCTATAAATTAATGAACGGAGTGGAACGGGTAAATGTAGATTGATTGTTTACATTATCAGAATATAGAAAGACTAGGGGACATGCAATGAAGCTACAGGGTAAACTATTTAAGACTAATAAAAGAAAATATTTTTTCACTCAACGTGTAATCAAACTCTGGAATTTGTTACCGGAGGATGTAGTAAAGGCTGTTAGAGTAGCTGGGTTTAATCCTCAGCTCAGACCATACTGCGCCTTTTGGGACACATGGCCGCTGCCACCCATGTCCTCCCCCTCGCGAGGTTGCGCATGAGAGTTCTCCAATGGCACCTCCGTTCACTCTGGTGCCAGCACACCCAGCCTTTGTCCTCCCCAATCCCCAGGGACGACAGATCTTCCAGGGCAGTGCGCTGGTGGACCCTCCCATCCAACCTCTCCCGGGGCAAGCGTCTGCAAGCGCTCGCCCATCAGATCACCATAACCACGGATGCCTCCACTCGAGGTTGGGGAGCCCACTGCGACAACACGCGCACACAGGGAGTGTGGTCCCCCTCTGAGGCGTCTCTACATATCAATGTCCTCGAGCTCAGAGCTGTCCGCCATGCCATCTCGGCCTTCCAGAATCTCATATCCGGCAAAGCCATCAGAATTCTGACCGACAGCCAGGTAGCGATGTTCTACATAAACAAACAAGGGGCACAGGGTCACGACCCCTATGCAGAGAAGCCCTCAGCACCTGGCATCTTGCCCTCTCGCTCAACTGCAGTCTTCAGGCCTGCTACCTGCCGGGAGAGGAAAATGTCCTGGCCGATCGTCTCAGCAGACAACTCAACCCGCACGAGTGGACGTTACACCAGGACGTTTCATCGTTCCTCTTCAAGGAGTGGGGTCCCCCACAAATCGACCTATTCGCGTCCCAGGACAACACGAAATGACGCCTGTTCTGCTCGAAAAGACCTTCCTGGCTCAGGCTGGCGGCGGACGCCTTCGACCTATCGTGGAGCCAATGGCCCCTGGCCTATGTGTTCCCGCCAACCCCACTGGTGGCGCGGACCATCCAACGCATTATCAGGGACCACGCGACAGTCATCCTGGTCGTACCATTCTGGCCCAGGCAAATATGGTTCCCGTATCTGCACCGTCTAACAGTGGAACCTCCAATTCGACTTCCCCTGAGAACGGACCTCCTCTCGCAAGACAACGGCTCCATGCTCCATCCCAACTTGCGGATGCTGTCTCTATCGGCTTGGAAGCTGAAGGGCTAAGCCTGGCACCTCTCAACCTGACGGCCGAGGTCCAGCACATCGTTCTCACAGCCCGACGCCCATCCACCAGGAAATGTTACAGCCTTAAATGGCGTCGATTTGCCATCTGGTGCAAGGCGCGGCAACTAGATCCATCCTCATGCCCGGTGCCCTTGATCGTCGAGTACCTGGCATCCCTCTCCAACCGGGGCCTACGCACCCAGTCCATCAAGGTCCACCTCGCCGCCATCGCGGCCTTCAATCACCGCGTCGGCAACTCATCGGTGGCGATCCTTCCAATCGTCTCCAGTTTCATGAAAGGGTTGGCGAATTTGCACCCCCCTATCAGGGAGCCAGTGCCTCCATGGGACCTGAACATTGTTCTTCATCAGCTTACCAAGGAACCCTTCGAGCTTCTGCACTCATCCGAGATGAAGTTTGTCTCCTGGAAAACCCTGTTCCTCATTGCTATCACCTCTGCTAGACGCATCAGCGAGCTCCATGCCCTGGTCGCTTATCCACCTTACACGGTTCTTCTCCACGACCATGCTCTTCTGCGGACACACCCTAAGTTTGTCCCCAAGGTGGCAACCTCCTTTCACATCAACCATGTCATTGAGCTGCCCTGCTTCCTCCCCGGACCCCACTCCGATCCAGAGCAGCGGCGCCTTCACACGCTGGATTGCGTCCGGGCCCTTCGTTGTTACCTGCAGAGGACTGCCACCCTGCGTAAGGGTTCCCAGCTCTTCATTTCATACGACCCAAACAAGCCGGGTCGCCCTGTGTCCATACGCACGCTGTCAGGATGGGTTTCTGCATGTATCTCCCTATGCCTCACATTAGCGGGGGAGGAACCCCCCGCAGGCGTCAAAGCCCACCACCTGCGGGCACTGGCCACCTCCATTGCCAACTTGCGCTCCATCCCGGTCCCTGACATATGCAAGGCCGCCACGTGGTCCTCTATCCAAACCTTTCAGAGACATTACTGCCTAGACGGCCCGGACCACGGTGGCCCCGCCTTCGGCCTCTCAATATTAGCTGCGGCCTCGGGACTAAGCCGTGTGACTTAACTCCTCCTGCCAAGACCCTTGGCTGCTGTTTTGGACTGTAGATGGTAGCATTGCTCGTACGATGTGCCCTAATTTGCAGCACCTTATAATGTGTACACTTTTTTGAATTGCCTAAGTGTTAGTTACGCCATTGGCGTAGGGTTATTACGTGCCTTACCACTGTTAATGTTTTGCTGCACTTTCTCCTGTTAATGTTGACCTACGCCAGAAGCGTAGGTTGTTTACGCAGTAGGCGTAGGGTTCCTAAGTGCCTTACCACTGTTAATGCTCTGTTTGCACATTCTCCTGTTAAAGGGTGTTTACGTGGCTCTGCCACTGTTGTGTCCTGTTGCACAATTTTCTTGTTAACGTTGGACACCTGATTATTGTTCTTGCACTTGTGTCACTTGCCACTTGTTATTTGCACACCTTGCACAGGCCTGCTTGTCTGGCCGCATTAAACCTCCTTGCACCTTACGGTTCACCTTGATTCTGGCTCATTCTTGATTCCCCGCCACTGCTTCTGTAGCTGGGGAGACACCACTCGTGGCTGACTCATCCTGCTTGCCCTGGGAGAAATACGAGTTACTTACCTGTAACGTGAGTTCTCCAGGGACAGCAGGATAAGTCAGCCACACTTTCCCACCCTCCTCCCCGGCGGGGACTCCTGTCTCTGCTCCGCCTCCTAGCTGCTGGAAGCACTTCAGCTTGGTAGATCTGGTCAGCTAGGGGCGGATCGGGGTGTGTGGCTAGTGAGAGCACTTCCGTCCTTGGCGCCGTCGGATGACATCACCCACTCGTGGCTGACTTATCCTGCTGTCCCTGGAGAACCCACGTTACAGGTAAGTAACTCGTATTTTCTGTCACAGCACAGCTACAGTACAGCACAGTCACAGCACAATACAACTCATTCACAGCACAGTTCAGTCACATCACAGCACAGCTTTCTCACATCACAGCTCAGACACAGAACAGCTTGGTCACAGCACGGCTCAGTCACAGCATTACTCAGACAGAGCAGAGCTCAGTCACAGCACAGCTCAGTCATAGCATGGCTCAGACACAACACAGCTCATTCACAGCACAGTTCAGACACAGCACAGCTCAGTCTCTGCACAGCTAAGACACAGCACAGCTTGGTCACAGCACAGCACAAATCTGTCACAGCCCAGCTTATTCACGGCACAGCTCAGACAGAGTACAACTCAGTCACAGCACAGCTCAGACACAGCACAGCACTGCTCAGTCACAGCACGGCACAGTTCAGCCACAGCATAGCTCAGTCACAGCACAGCTCTATCACAGCACAGCTCAGACACAATACAGCTCAGTCACAGTAGAGTTCTCCCAGGGCAAGCAGCATGAGTCAGCCACAAGTGGTGACGTCATCCGATGGCGCCAGAGACGGAAGTACTCTCACTAGCCCAGAAGCCCACCTTCTGATCCGCCCCTAGCTGGCTAGTCTTTGTCTTCCGCCTTGCCAGCAAGACGTTTTTTTATTTTGCTCTCACTGACCTTCTGATTCCACCTGCAATATCTCCACGAATGAAGAAACCGGGCTTTAAGAAGTGCCCTGGCTGTGCCCGGAAGATGGCTAACTCCGACTCCCACCAGCTGTGCCTCCGGTACCTCGGGAAGGAGCATGCTATAGAGAACTGCCCTGCTTGCGGCCGCATGTCTCCCAGGGCCCTCAAGTCCCGCCGGCATGCCCTCGCTGACTTCCTCACTCCTGCGACTGTGAGTAACTTGTTCCCGGCTGGCGAAAACGCCGAGGCCGCAAGCTCGGCCAGAGACGCGCCTTCCCAGGCCTCCGTCTCCCGCCGCAGTGAGCATGGGGCTCTCCTCTCCACGCTGCCTCCGATGGTGGCGGCCATCTTGCCCGGCACCTCCTCTTCACTTCCGGAGCCTCCTGACGTCACTTCCGGCCAGCATCAGCCTTCCCCTCTGCTCCGAAGAGACAGCGCCAACCGCCTCAGCCTCCACGATGTAGGCAGCCTGCTCAGCTACACCGGCCAAGCTTCCGCTGCACGCGAACACTCTGCGCCTTCCTCCGCTGGCCGGCACAATTCCCGGAGTCAGCGCGAGCGATCTCCTCGCAGCCGATGCCGCCAGGCTCTTCCCCGATCCCAGCGCAGAGAGAATGCCACGGCTCAGGACAGACGGCGCACCACTTCCCACTGGCGCAGATCAATGAGCCGCAGCAGCTCAGATGGCCGGCGCAGATCCTACAGCCTGTGCAGATGCAGAACGGACAGCCGCTCCTCCTCAAGCAGCTCTGACAGCAGCAGCAGCAGCTCCCAAAGCCGGCGCAGGCACAGGCATCGTCGTGGATCACACTCCAGGCGCAAAACTAATGCACGGCACAGAGTCCATCGTCGCGCAAGGAGCCGCAGCACCAGACGACGCAGGGGCAAGAGGGCTTATAAGAGGGACAGACATAGCTCTTCCTCTTCTTCTGCCAGCTCCCCCCTCCGCAAGAGTTCAAGACAGTCCTCCCCTACTGCTTACAGTGCCCACAGCAGCCCGGCACACAGCCCTCTCAGTGCCACAGAGGATCTCTTGACTCAAGGTGAGGAGGTCCAGCCTTCTGAACCCAACGCACAGCTTCTCACTGATTCTATCCCTCAAGGGGTTCCTGATACATTCAAACTTCTCCAGGGCATGCTGCAGCAATGGACTTCCTCTCTGGCCACTCTGGCCTCCGGCCCCGAGGCCAGGGGGCCCCCTCAGACTGCCTCCATGCCTATCAGCGTGCCTACCATGACTGCACCACTCGCGCCGGTCCCAGCATCTCCATCTCACGAGCAAGACGGCACAGAGGAGCTCTCGCAAGCGGAGACCGAGTCGCACAGGGACTCACTATCTCACCCGGACAATTCCTCAGGACCTTCTGCTCCCCCTGAGGATATCACTTATTACAAATTCATCCAGAAAGTACTGTCATCGCTCTCTATCATTGCAGTGGATGTTCCGGACCAGCGTAATGAAGTGCAGAACGCACTCAAATTCATCGATACCCCAAGTCCATCTCCGCGCTGCCCGTCCACCAACTTCTCCGAGACAACCTCGCGAAAATGTGGCAGACGCCAGGATCCAACCAGGCATGCCCTCGTAAGTTGGATATTAAATACGCCGTTCAGCCCGCTCCGGACTTCGCCAAGCAACAGCTGCCGCACCATTCCATTGTTGTGGAATCCACTCTTAAGAGCTCCAAGTCTTCGCACACCTCTTCCAACGCACCACCGGGTAAGGATAACAAACTCCTAGACGATGTGGCTAAGCGGATCTATCAAGGGGCCATGCTGAACGCGAGGATCGCGGCCCATCAGTTCCAACACGCTATCTACCAAGACACGCTCTTGAGCAACATCAGATCTGCTGTTTCATTCCTGGCCGAAACCCCGGCCGCACTGTCCACCGCCCTTGCGGACCTCGACGACTGCACCAGGCACCAGGGCCGGGCTGCCCACGATGCCTTTGAGACCACGGCCAGGATGGCAGGGACTGCCATCTCGACCCGCCGCTTAGCCTGGCTCAGGGCTTCCGGCCTGCGGACGGATTCTCACGACAGCATTGCGGACACTCCCTGTTCCGGCGACTCCTTATTTGGCGATAAGGTCAAGGACACAGTTAATGACATGCACGAGTGCTGCACCACTCTCCAGACCTTGGAAGAAGGTACCGATCGCCCTCACACTTACCGCAAGGGAGGCCCTCAAAACTATAACAACTCTAAGCGATACAGCTCCTATCGCAAGTGGCAGCAGCAGCCCCGCTACAAGCAGCAGCAGCACTACCAGGCCCCTTACAGGCAGAAGCCTCACCAGCGGGACCGTGGGTCAAAGAAAGCCCCGTTTGCTCCCACAAAAGCCAATTCCAACTTTTGACTCGCAGCCCTGCCAGCACCTTCCGACAGGGGGACGCTTGTCCGTGTTCCTACCTGCCTGGGAGAACATAACGTCGGACCAATGGGTGCTGTCCATCATAAAGCAGGGCTTTCGCATCAAATTCTCTTCAAAGCCACCCCTCCGGCCTCCCCCACAGAATTCAATTCCACCGGAGCACCTCGCCCCTATGACTGCAGAGATCCAGTCTCTGCTCGCCTCCAGGGCCATCGAACCCATGCCTCCCAGCGAGGCCAGCAAGGGATTCTACTCGAGGTACTTCCTGGTCCCCAAGAAGTCAGGGGGAGTGCGTCCCATCCTTGATTTGAGAAAACTCAACAGATGCATAGCCAGGGAGAAGTTCAGGATGCACTCCGTCTCCACCATCCTGCCCCTCATCCAACCAAGGAAATGGCTTGCCTCGCTGGATCTCCAGGACGCCTACACCCACGTCCCAATGCATCCGCAGCACAAGAAGTTTCTGCGCTTTCAAGTCGCGGGGCAACACTACCAGTACAGAGTGCTGCCATTCGGCCTCTCGCCTGCTCCCAGGGTGTTCACCAAGTGCGTAGCAGTAGCAGCTGCACTACTTCGAAGACAGGGGATATGTGTTTTTCCCTACCTGGACGATTGGCTATTCTCCGCCAGCTCCCCCGCATCACTACGGAGAGCTGTCAACAAAGCTATCTCTCTCCTGTCCTCCTTGGGCTTCCTAGTGAACCACCGGAAGTCCCACCTCTCCCCGGTCCAGAAACTGGAGTTCATCGGTGCCTGCATCGACACAAAACGAGCCAGGGCCTTCTTGCCTCAGAACAGGAGACACGCAATCATCAGGCTTGCTCTGCAGGTCCTCGACAGCCCTCAATCTTCGGCCCGGACCATCCTGCGCCTCCTAGGACACATGGCAGCTGCCACTTATGTCCTCCCCCTCGCGAGGTTGCGCATGAGAGTTCTCCAATGGCACCTCTGCTCGCACTGGTGCCAGCACACCCAGCCTTTGTCCACCCCAATCCCCAGGGACGACAGATCTTCCAGGGCAGTGTGCTGGTGGACCCTTCCCTCCAACCTCTCCCGGGGCAAGCGTCTGCAAGCGCTCGCCCACCAGATCACCATAACCACGGATGCCTCCACACGAGGTTGGGGAGCCCACTGCGCCAGCACGCGCACCCAGGGAGCGTGGTCCACCTCTGAAACATCTCTCCATATCAACGTCCTCGAGCTCAGAGCTGTCCGCCACGCCATCTCGGCCTTCCGGAATCTTATATCCAACAAAGCCGTCAGAATTCTGACCGACAACCAGGTAGCGATGTTCTACATAAACAAGCAAGGGGGCACAGGGTCACGACCCCTATGCAGAGAAGCCCTCAGCACCTGGCATCTTGCCCTCTCGCTCAACTGCAGCCTCCAGGCCTGTTACCTGCCGGGGGAGGAGAATGTTCTGGCCGATCGTCTCAGCAGACAGCTCAACCCGCACGAGTGGACGCTACACCAGGACATTTCATCGTTCCTCTTCAAGGAGTGGGGTCTCCCACAAATCGACCTATTCGCGTCCCAGGACAACACGAAATGCCGCCTGTTCTGCTCGAAGAGACCTTCCCGACTCAGGCTGGCGGCGGATGCCTTCGACCTCACTTGGAGCCAATGGCCTCTGGCCTATGCGTTTCCGCCAACCCCACTAGTGGTGCGGACCATCCAACGCATTATCAGGGACCGCGCGACAGTCATCCTGTTCGTCCCATACTGGCCCAGGCAAATATGGTTCCCGTATCTGCACCGTCTAGCAGCGGAACCTCCAATTCGATGCTGTCTCTATCGGCTTGGAAGCTGAAGGGCTAAGCCTGGCACCTCTCAACCTGACGGCCGAGGTCCAGCACATCGTTCTCGCAGCCCGGCGCCCATCTACCAGAAAATGTTACAGCCTCAAATGGCGTCGATTTGGCATCTGGTGCGAGGCGCGGCACCTCGATCCATTCTCATGCCCGGTGCCCTTGCTCCTCGAGTACCTGGCATCTCTCTCCACCCGGGGCCTACGGACCCAGTCCATCAAGGTCCACCTCGCCGCCATCGCGGCTTTCCATCACCGCATTGGCGATTCGTCGGTGGCGGTCCTTCCAATCGTTGCCAGTTTCATGAAAGGGTTGGTGAATTTGCACCCCCCAATCAGGGAGCCAGTGCCTCCATGGGACCTGAACATTGTCCTCAATCAGCTTACCAAAGAACCCTTCGAGCCTCTGCACTCATCCGAGATGAAATTTGTCTCCTGGAAAACCCTGTTCCTCATTGCTATCACTTCTGCCAGACGCATCAGCGAGCTCCACGCCGTGGTCGCTTACCCACCTTACACGGTTCTTCTCCATGACCGTGCTCTTCTGCGGACACACCCTAAGTTTGTTCCCAAGGTGGCAACCTCCTTTCACATCAACCAGGTCATTGAACTGCCCTGCTTCCTCCCCGGACCCCACTCCGATCCAGAGCAGCAGCGCCTTCACACGCTAGATTGCGTCCGGGACCTTCGTTGTTACCTGCAGAGGACTGCCTCCTTGCGTAAGGGGTCCCAGCTCTTCATTTCATATGACCCTAACAAGCCGGGTCGCCCAGTGTCCAAACGCACACTGTCAGGATGGATTTCCGCGTGTATCTCTCTGTGTCTCGCGCTAGCAGGTGAGGACACCCCCCCCCCCCCCCCAGGCGTCAAAGCTCACCACCTGCGGGCGTTGGCCACCTCCATTGCCAACTTGCGCTCCATCCCAGTCCCTGACATATGCAAGGCCGTCACGTGGTCCTCTGTCCAGACCTTTCAGAGACACTACTGCCTAGACGGCCCGGACCACGGCGGCCCCGCCTTCGGCCTATCTATATTGTCTGCGGCCTCGGGACTGAGTCGTGTTACTTAACTCCTCCTGCTAAGACCCTTGACTTGGCTGTTTGGACTGTAGATTGTAGGATTGCTCGTACACTGTGCCTTGATCGCTGCACCTTGTAATGTGTTGCACTTTATGCCTTGCCTATTGGTTAGCTACGCCGTAGGCGTAGGGTTATTACATGCCTTACCACTGTTTGATGTTCTGTTGCACATTCTCCTGTTAACGTTTGACCTACGCCGGAGGCATAGGGTGATTACGTGGCTCTGCCACTGTTGATGCCCTGTTGCACAATTTTCTGTTAACGTTGAGCACCTGATTATGTTTTTTTTGCACTTGTGTCACTTACCTATTGTTATTTGCACACCTTGCTCTTGCACAGGCCTGCTTTGTCTGGCCGCATTAAACCTGCCTTGCACCTTACGGTTCGCCTTGAGTCTGTCTCATTATTGATTCCTCGCCGCTGCTTCTGTAGCTGGGGAGACACCACTTGTGGCTGACTCATCCTGCTTGCCCTGGGAGAAATACGAGTTACTTACCTGTAACGTGAGTTCTCCAGGGACAGCAGGATAAGTCAGCCACACTTTCCCACCCTCCTCCCCGGCAGGGACCTCCTGTCTCTGCTCCGTCTCCTAGCTGCTGGAAGCGCCTCAGCTTGGAAGATCTGGCCAGCTAGGGGCGGATCGGGAGGTGGGGCTACTGGTCAGGCCCAGAAGCCTTCTGGGCTAGTGAGAGTACTTCCGTCTCTGGCGCCGTCGGATGACGTCACCACTTGTGGCTGACTTATCCTGCTGTCCCTGGAGAACTCACGTTACAGGTAAGTAACTCGTATTTCAGGCACAGCACAGCTCAGTCACAGCACAGACACAGTGCAGCTCAGTCACAGCACAGCACAGCTCTGTCACATCTCATTCACAGCACAGGACAGAAATAGCACAGCTCATAGCACAACTCAGTCACAGCTCAGATGCAGCACAGTTCAGTCACAGATGAAACAGATTTTGTCTCACTCTTTTTTTCTCAAATAAATCTTCTTTAGAGTAATTTTTAACTTTAAGTTCAAGTATTTCCTGTGATTAAATAATGTAAGGTGAATCCTTTCAAATAGAGGCATTCTCCTAGGACAAGCAGGATGAGTCAGCCACACTTGGTGACGTCATCCAACGGCGCGGAGACGGAAGTACTCTCCATAGCTCAGAAGGGCTTTGTCCCTCTGAGCATGGGCCACCTGGCCCCACCCCCCTGCCCGCCCCTAGCTAGCCAGTTTCAGTTCTTCCGCCTTGCCAGCAAGATGGACCTGTATACTCTCCAACTGAAATTTCACAATTCTGAAGAAAAAAAGAGGATTTCCTCCTCTTTGCTGAATTCTTTCTAAGTTCTAACACTGTTGATTTCTTTCTAGGTTAAGAAAAAGGTATTATATACATTAAAGAAGAGATACCTGACAAAGAAGCTCGGCGGCCCAGAACGTGCCTAATAAGGCCTCCGTTCCCGGCCTGCCTTCTGAGCGAGCTCCTACCTCTTTCTCCATCGGCAGAAGCAGAACAACTCCAGAAGAAGGGGTTTTTAAAAGAGGATCCCAGCCAGGCTGTAGCTTTCGTAGCAGCCCGGGCCGTGTCTAAAATGACCTCTGTCCCCGGCCAGCCTTCCTCTGCCCCTCCGTCGATCCGGGAACCTTCCCTGCTCCTTTGGCCTGTACAGAAGCTCCCAGTATGTCAGCAGCTTGTGGCAATCAGGGACGTGCCTAAGAAGGCCTCCGTCCCTGGCCTGCCTTCCTCCGTCTCCGGGAAGCCTCTTTACACGTGCTGACCATGGGGGCAGCCATCTTGTCCTCCGTGTGCTGCCCCTAACTGGTGAGGTCAGCAACAGAAGCAACACAACTACGCGACTCTGCCGACCTCCCGGCGGCCCTGAGCGTGCCCTCTGGGCCTCTGCTTACAGCCCCGCGTCTCCCGGTGATCTGCTGTTGCTACAGCCCGGCCTCGTGGCTTCCATGGCAGCGGCCATCTTGCATAGACGTCACAGCCCCGGCTCCTCCCTTTCGGCGCTATTGGTTGGCGCCGAACCAATCGTCTTCAGGAAGGAGGAGCCGCCCATTAGAGACAGCAGCATGAGCCTGGGCCCGATCCTCACTGCTCTGCTTCCCTGTTTCAGCGCCGAGATCCCCTTCAGTGCCGAAGCAGCGATTATTCAACTAGCAGACACAACCACGAGTGGCGTCACTGGATGGTCATCAACCCTGAGTCACACGGAGCCGCTTTTCTTCTTCAAGGCGCCTACTCACGGCGCCGATTCTCATCTCCTGCTGGCGGCTGTCTGCTCCCCTGAGTCTCACGGCGCCACTGTGATCTTTCACGACGCCGATTCTCAGCTCGTGCCGGCGGCTGTCTGCTACCCTGAGTCTCACGGCGCCACTGTGATCTTTCACGGCGCCGCTTCTCAGCTCCTGCCGGCAGCTGTCTGCAACCCTGAGTCTCACGGCGCCACTGTGATCTCCTTTCACGGCGCCGATTCTCAGCTCCTGCCGGCGGCTGTCTGCCAGCACTTCTGTCAGTGTTAAGGGAGGGAGAAGAGGAGTGGCCTAGTAGTTGGAACACTAGCTTGGTTTCCAAGCTACCAGGGTTCAGTTCCCACTAGCCCCCCTGGGCCTGGCAGGTCATGTAACTTGGCAAGTCATGTAACCCTCCATTCTCAGCTCCTGCCGGCGGCTGTCTGTAACCCTCCATCACCTGGCAATCTGCTTCAAGTGACACTACCAAAAAAAACCAACAAAAAAAAAACATGGAGCTTCTGGGTCTCCAGTAGTCAGGACTAACTCAAAGGCATACATTGCATTGCTTTCGAAAGCACATGACTCGGTGGGAGCTGTCTTCAGGGCCAGTGCAATGCACCTCCCCACGGTCGCCATGGCAACAGTGTGGTGCAGTGCACACAGACAGTGTGTTCAGGAGCAGAAGGTCACAAGTTCAAGTCCCAGCTGTGGCTCCTGCCAACCAAGTCCTCATATTTCGAAGGCGCTCTGTCACCCGCACCGAGGATGGAGTGCCCCTTGATGCACATCCTGGGTTGCGGCTGTATCCCGAATCCTGGATGATGGCCATCTTGGATGCTTCAGGAGGTCGCTATTCTCTGTTCCTAATTGGAGGTGAAATGCCACTATGGTGACCATGGACCTTTCTCAGCACGCATACTGTGCCAATGCCGCCCACCCGCCGCTGGAGCCCACAGCATGCTGGCGCCAGCGAAGGGCACGACTCCAGCTCTGCGTCTATGCGTGAAGGAGAGTGGAGGATTGCACCATCAGCACTCTGAGGCTCTCCTCCTACTTCCCACCAGCCGAGATTCATTAGCCCCCTCAGCCGGACCGCTGGTGCTGCCTAATGGGTATTCCTGGTAAACAACTCTTCCTATTTACAGGCCTGGTGTGGCTAGAAGGATCCTCTTTTAAAAGAGCATGGGAAAGCACCTGATGGGTGCCCGCAACAGACTCGCCCTATGGGTGGGCCGATTGCTCGATAGGGCAGCCAAGGAGCAGACACCTTAGAACGCTCAGCGCTCCTTCAACTCTGGCTAATCACTTGGCATGCCTTAAACTGTGCTTCCTTGCCTGAGGTACTTCAGCGCATACATCTCAAGCCCTATCAACGATTGTCCCTACATCAGGCACAGCAGCACCAGGCTCCTCCAACAAGTCAATATTCGGGAAGTCTGAAGCTGGTTTCCTTCCACGGTCACCCTGGTGGCCATGGGCAAGTTCCTGAGACATAACTCCGTATGCCTTCTGGCATTCTCTCGCGCGGGCTTATGATCCAGAATAGCTTGTGCACTCCACATCACTCCTTCGGAGCCTGCATGGGAGGAAAGGGGTTGGGGGATGTGGAAGCCTCGCATCGGTAACACGAATGCACAGGCCACCCGGCCAACGTATCACTTAGGTGCCTGCCTGAGGAGTAGTCCGAGGACTAAAAGGATCCACTCCCTACCAGAAGACGTGGTGAACTCCACCCTTGCCAATCCGACCAGGACACTAAGGTGAGCCGAACACCTCGTAGCCTCGAAAGCGGCCTACAAGGGAGTACTTGGCAGATGAGACGCACTCCTCGCTCCTCATGGACCAGAAAGCCCGAGTAAATCTGTCATTCCACCATCAACTGCGGCGGCATCATGGCGGTGCAGTACACATAGTCAATGTGTCCTCAAACAAAAGTTCACATGTTCGGACCCCAGCTGAGGATCCTACACCGCATGTCCCTACTACAACTAAGAAACCCGCATTGACTTGACTTCTGGCCACTACCTGCATATAGGGGTGTGAAGGTTAGCATTCACAACCCCCTGACACAAAGGCAGTACCTCTGAGCCCACTATTCCCACGAGGACTTCGCCATTGGTAAGACATGTCCTTAAGAACCAGTAAACAGCGTCAATTGATGGCCAGGACACTGTCCATAAGCACGGGACACAGTGTTCCCTACCACAGTTGCATGGGTCCCTGCGCACGCCCCTGAGGAAAAGGCCAAAGGCTGAACACCACCCCACCATCACGCTGGGATCTACCCTCCACTTCCGGACGCGGCAGCTCTGTTGCCGGCAAGGGCCGCTTGACCTCATACCCCTCCCCTCCTACCTTGTGGACTATCCAGCGGAGAAAAACCTCACGGGATCCCTACCCTGCCAGTCTCCATCGGGACGGGCGGGCCCATGCTGTGCCCTCGAAGCCACGACCTTGACGGACAACTCACCTCGGCGGAAAATATATTGGTCGCCCCCATGCCTTACGGCTCCGCCACTGCCCATCTCTGGAGCCCTTGCTTGTGACCTATGATTGGGTCATCTTCTCCCCCCTGCGGGGAGCATCTGCCCGTTAGGCTCTGTGGCACTAGCCAACGTTACGGGATGCATAAAGGTAGAGTGACAGACTCATGGCCAGCCTGGGATCTTCAATCCGAATCTTCTCATAATCAAGCCAAGGGCAGCACCCTGCCTCAGTATGCAAGGCAGGGGTATCTAGCCAGCGAGTCGCAGGTTCAAGACCTGACTGAGGTCTATATTGGGGAAATAGAACACGTCGCCGCGGTGCGGCACCGCTGAGGACCACTTAAGGTAATTTAACGCATCCCCACGATACAGCCTTGCCTGCGGCTCTGTGCCTCAGGGTCTGGACAGTGGGGAAACAGATGCTCCTGTCAGATCTTCCCCTGGAATCACGTAGGAGCTCGACTTTTAGGCACTTTTTCCATCAGTCAAGCTCTCAGCGATCACAGCGAACCAGTTGACAGGTTGTTACCCTGTTTACAGGCTGTCATCCAGATCTGCACTTGTGGTACTTCCCACCTATGCACGACCTTCCTATCACGGCATGACTCAATGCCGTGAGCTCCTCAAGCCATTGCTCTTGACAACACGCTCCATATCAGGACATGATGGCCTGGGATAGATATCCAGTATGCCTAGTATATTCACCGAGCAATGCACGGGCCTGCCCAGGGACTCCCCTTGCTCTCCATCTACTGGAGGCGTGGCCTCTCCACCTAATGAAGGCATTGCCTAGTGCAGCAGCCCACCGCACAGTCCACCCGTGCCCAAGTCCCACTGGCACTCCTTCTGCCCAGGGCAGATCACCTGCTCGTTACCTGCAATCAGACTATTGACCATCTACCTGGGTACAGACAACCACCTTGCCAGCTTCCTTTGCAGGCGAAGGCTCGGATATAGGCAAGGGCCCAAGCCAGGGGCGCACACACATGCACGTTTCCATGCCCAGAGGCCCTTCCTATGTCCCGCTCATGTAGCGCACATCTGCACGGCCACCAAGACCTTGCAACAAGAACTATTATGGTACACACCATCCAAGAACACCACTGATAATGGGCGCACCTCTCGCGCGGTAACCGCGGTAAAGGATAAGGTCAGGAATTCTTATTGACCAGACGACCCTAGCGGTCTGGTCGGCCACTCCACATGCCGCACAGCCGACCGGATGGCACGCCATACTGGGTCAAACTCTGTTCTCTACAGCGCCTGGGTCAAACTTCCGCTCCCTAAGCGCCCAATCTAGGAGGTCTTCCCAAAGACACAGGTTTCCGATACTGGTATCAAGTCGAACAGCGCTTGCCAGTCCCTGTTATCCCCCATCTGGCCACACTAACGGTCGCAGCATCCTCCGGTAACAAGCTCCAGAGTTGACAAAAAAAAAAAAAAATAAATAAAAAGGGGGGGGGGGGGGCCTCCCTTATTAGTGATGCCCTCATGTTCCACTTGCACCATCCTCGCGGCCAGTGATTCGATGCTATTGCTTTGCCATTGCGGTACCCCCGCACTTCTACCCAGCCTGCCACCTCCGCTTCATGGCAGTGACTCCCACACCGCTACTGCTCGATGGGTCCGCACCTCACTGCCTGTGGCAGAGGCCGGGGTGTGATTCCACAGTGGAGTTATTATTAGCAAAGTGCCTGCTAACTTCACTACCCGCACATGCGTGCGTACCTCATGACTGCAAGCCGTCACACAGTGCCTGGTAACGGCACCCTCTCACGACGATGCTTACATCACCGCCACTGGCCTACAGGATATGGTTACTGTATACAGCATGCTGCACCACGGGCGCATGCTACTGGCCTACAGGTTATGGTTACTGCATACAGCATGCTGCACCATGGGCACATGCCCGACCTGAAGAAGCTTCTCGGCCTTTCCCCATCCACCACAGCACATGTCAGCTTGGGAGGCACCAAGTGTGGCTGACTCATCCTGCTTGTCCTAGGAGAAAACGGAGTTACTTATCTGTAACTGGAGTTCTCCGGGGACAGCAGGATAAGTCAGCCACACATACCCGCCCACCTCCCCTGGGATGGGTTCGGCCTCCGTCCTGGTGCCCGCCTCCTAGCGGCAAAAGGGCTCAGCTAGTGACGAACTGGCTAGCTAGGGGCAGGCAGGGGGGTGGGGCCAGGTGGCCCATGCTCAGAGGGGCAAAGCCCTTCTGAGCTATGGAGAGTACTTCTGTCTCGGCGCCGTTGGATGATGTCACCAAGTGTGGCTGACTTATCCTGCTGTCCCCAGAGAACTCCAGTTACAGGTAAGTAACTCCGTTTTACAGAGGGTTTTAATCTACAACTGGAATACTACGATCTCCTCTGCATCCTGTGTAACAGCAAACAGCACCAAAACCAGATATACTTCAACAAAAGCCTGATGGTTCACCCCCAACCTATGGAGACTAAAAACCCAACTCAGAAGAGCGGAGAGAAAATGGAGAAAGACCAAAAAAGAGGATGATAAAACAAAATACATGAGTGAACTAGATGCTTACCACACAAAAAACGATAAATCAAAAAGGACCTACCACTCGAAGATCATAAAACCTCAATAAACAAACCACGTAAGCTCTTTAAGATTGTCAAGAAGCTAACAATAGCACCCAACCACTCCAACCAGCTATCGAACATCCCACCAGAACTACTAGCATGCCAATACAAGCAACTTCAACAACCACAAAATCCATAACTAAATGCAGAGACAACAACCCGCCCTACTACCATTGACACAGACTGGAGCACATTCGAAACAATCACAAAAGAAAAAATAGAATCCACCATCTCCTGCCTAAACACTACCACCTCTCCACTAGATCCCTGCCCTGCAGAATGGATAAAGAAATCCAAAGAGGACATAAGCACACCCCTAACCCACATTGTTAATGAATCCCTCAGGTAAGGACACATGCCAAACATCCTCAAAACCTCCATCATCTGCCCAACCCTAAAAAAAACACAACCTGGACCCCCTTGACCCCACCTCCTTCAGGCTTATAGCGAGTCTTCCATTCACCGCCAAAATAATTGAGAAGATAGTTCAACAACAACTTCAAGACCACTTGGATACCAACAATATACTGGACCCGCAAGAACATGGTTTCCATCCATTCCACGGAGTCGAGACCGTCATGACATCACTAATGAACACCCTCATCAAGGGCACACAGACCAAGCACTCTGGATATGCTATGATCTTCCTGGACATATCCGCATCCTTTGACACCATTTCCCACAACATCCTCCTATATAGACTCCAAGAAATTGGCATCAAAAATGTCGTACTTCAATGGTTCCACTCCTACCTGACCAATAGACAACTGATCCGCACAAGTATAGCAACTCCCCCCCCCCTCCCTTTCAGCAACACCAAGGAGTACCCCAAGGATCCACACTATCCGCCATGCTCTTCAATATCTACCTGTAACCACTCTGCTCAATCATACGTGCTCATAACATCAACTACCACATCTACACAGATGACATAATGCTTTATGGACCGATCACAACCATCAACCCAATGAACAACCACCTATCAGACTGCTTCATAGAAGTCTCCAGCAGGCTACAAAGGAACAATCTATCCATCAACATAAAAAGAACAGAAGCCCTCATAGTAACCCAGACTTCACACCACCTCCACACCTCACCTTAGGAGCCACACAAATACAAATTCAACCTCACATAAAATACCTAGGAATTATCAAAGACCAAGCACTCACACTCGAGCAACAGATCAAAAAGATTACTGGAATAATATTCCACAAGGCTAAAACAGTACAACGCCTCAGGCTTCTTATTGATCCACAGGACTTCAGGACAGTCATGCAAGCTATAACGCCCCCCCCCCCTTCCTGGACTACTGCAATATAATCTATCATGGACTACCCGCCACCCACACCAACCCACTACGAACTGCCTTAAATACCACAGCAAGAATTATCCAGAAAGCAAAAAAACAAGATCACATCACCCCAGTCCTGAGAGAACTGCACATACTCCCTCTCGAAGCAAGAATCAAATACAAATCTGCCCTACTTATCCACAAAGCCCTCTATCAAACTCAGACTTCCCAACTCCGCACTCTATTGCCCCAACCCACCCACAACAGAACAACCAGACAAACCACCAGCAACACCGTCAACATCCCCCATGAATGAACTAAATACAATCAACGGACCTGCAAATATGTGTAAATAGTTAGTTTTGTTTAAAACATGTGTAAATAGTTAATTTTGACTATCCAAGTTGAGCTACCTGTTATCTGTATTTTACGGTTAACCCCACCGTAAAACCTAAATGTTCCATGTAAACCGCACTGATGTTGAAGAGTACGGTATATAAGAGAAATAAATAATAAATAAATAAATAACAGAGTCTTCGAATTATATGCACCATCCCTCTGGAACTGCCTACCAAGTCAAATCAGAAACAACAGAGATCCTTCAACATTCAGGAAACAACTAAAACCCATCCTGTTTCAGGAATACCTCGGACCAGAAACAAAATCCATCACTGACTACCCCTCCAGACCTTCTAACATACCCACAAATCTACCTACTAAGAGACTGATGTCCATTGTTTAAGTCCTTAATTCTGTTCAGATCATTAATGTTGCCCCCTCCCCCGGTGACAGCCCCCCACCCTAGAATTGATTACTGTCCCCCACCCTTTGATGTTAAACCGCTTTGACCTGGTGAAAAGCGGGATATAAATACAGTTAAATAAATAAAATAAATAAATAAAATGTCTTTTCTCTGGACCTTAGTTATCAAAATTCTCAACCCTTTTTTCCCAGTTTTTTCTACAAAGGTTGTGATGGGGCCCGTGGGTAGAGCCCTCTAACCCTATGTAGGCGGTTGCCTAGGGTCAGTAAAGTAAGTATTCTGCTCTTGCTATGAAATAACAGAGTCTCTCAGAGCAAAATGTGAATAAGTAAAATAAGATGGGTTTTATTCCCCGTCCCGCTCGGACCATCAACAAGATCAAAAACTCCAGATACAAGCAATAAACAAAAATGGTAACAGCAACTTCTGTTTCTTTGTTAAATTCACAAAGTTCCTTTTGTTACTTGATTAAGGAGAATGGTTGCACTTGTAACAAATGCTACAGTCCATGGGCATGGGGTCTGGAAGGCAGCTGTTGTCTTCCCACAGCATAGCCTCTCCAGCACTCCCCAAGCTCTCAGTATCACACTCTTCCTGTGTGGTATATTCAGGCACGTCCCCTTGTGATAAATCACTACAGCTTTCAGTAAAGGTTCCTCTCTCCCCAGGTTTATACCTGTCTGGCTTGAAGTAGATTCTCTCTGGGTTTTCCTCCCAAAGTAAAGGTTCTGAATACCTTTTCTTCCTGCATCTATTCTCAGGACCACGCCCTTGGCATGCATGTGTTTCAAACCTTTCTTTATAAGAACAGGGATGCCCCCTTTTATCCTTAGGGATTGTCTTGGCTCTTGGCTTACAATGTCCCTTCTCTCTAGCCTCCCAGGCTGGCTGTGCAGTAGCAAAGTTAGTATCAGCTTTACAGCTATTTCTTACTGTGCAAGTATGTTTGGAGTTCCCATCCCCCAACACTCTCCTTCTGAACTGACCTGTGCTTATTGCTGGCACATACCGGTCTCCTGTATGATAGGACACTCCTGGCTTTTCTTGAGGTCTGTCTCGAGGGGCATACCTTCTCCCAGCACAGCTTGCCTTAAACCTTTTCTCCCGAGTGCTGTAGCTATCTTCACTTCCTGGTTCTCCGATAGCAACCTTTTCTCCCAGCACTCCTCTGGGGTTTCTGCTCAGCTGTCTGTAGCCACACCTCCTGCTGCTTTCTCTTGCTACGTCATCTGCTCTGGGCCCACCTGCTATTCCACCTCCTGGGCTTGAGTTCTCACTCTGGCTTTTGCTCTTCTCCGGGGTTTCCTCCTGGGTTTCTCTCCACTGACTGGAACCCTGTCTTATGTGATCCCCAGCCCTGCACGTGACGTGGGGATTTGCAATCAGGTGTTCCTGATGAGCTTTCTGCTTGGCACGTAGTAACAGTTTGCTCTGCTCAACTGTTTCACTATGCCTCATGTCTCTTTGCATAGCTGAATCTAAGGTAAGCTCTTCTTTTATCTGCACTTCCATGGGCTGTGTATCCTCTGCTGCACCACATATCCCCCCTCTTAAGATATTCCGGGATGGGGAACTTTCGTGCTCACAGCCCGGAATACGGGACAGGGCGTCCGCATTAGAATGCAACTTGCCTGCCCTATGGTGTATGGTAAAATTGAAAGCCTGCAACGCTAGGTGCCAACGGGTGAGGCGAGGGTTATGGTTTCGCATGGTACCTAACCACTTCAACGGTGCATGGTCCGTAATTAGCACGAAATGCCGGCCGGTAAGATAAAATCGGAGTGCCTCAATGGCCCATTTAATTTATTTATTTATTTTATTTAACATCTTTTATATACCGCGCTATTTGTTTTCAGTGCGGTTTACAAGTAACAGAACTGCACAATCAGAAAACACTGGTGTGCTTACATTATAACAGGTAACTTAAACTTGGAAAAGGGGTAATAAAACTATAACTATGTACACACAGTAAAACTATATACAAAAAACAGTGTAAAAACTGAGCTATGTATAAACATATAGCCAAACATTCTTTTTCGATGGTTGAGTAGTTGCCCTCAGCCCTGGACAACTTCCTACTCAAGTAAAGAACGGGGTGTTCAGTACCCTCGAACTCCTGGGAGAGGACAGCTCCCAGCCCCGACTCCGAGGCATCTGTTTGAAGGATAAATGTGCGATTAAAATCCACCCCATATAGGATTGGCGCTTTACATAACTTCCCCTTCAGAAGTATGAAAGCGTCCTCCGCTGCCTGTGTCCACTGTAAATTGTTGGGTGCATTCTTTCTTAACATATTTGTCAGCACTGTGCTTTCTTCCGCAAACCTGGGTATAAAACGCCTGTAGTACCCGATTAACCCTAAGAAACTCCTAAGTTGTTTCTTAGTTAGCGGTCGCCGGAAATTCTGCACACTTTCTATCTTATTACGTAGGGGTCGGACGGTACCTTTGCCCACCAGGTGTCCTAAATATTTAACTTCGGTTCCTCCAAATAGGCACTTTCCGGGATTTAAAGTTAGCCCGGCACCCCGCAAAGCCTTCAACACGGCCTCTACGCGTGGAAGATGTTGTGCCCATGTGGTACTGTGGATGACTATATCATCCATGTAGGCTACCGCGTAGCTGTGGTGAGGACGTTGGACCTGGTCTACCAACCTCTGGCATGTTGCCGCGGCGCCATGCAAACCGAATGGCATACGCTTAAATTGAAATAAACCAAGCGGCGTACTAAACGCTGTCTTGGGCCTGGAAGCACGGGTCAATGGTATCTGCCAATAACCCTTGGTAAGGTCAAGGGTGGTCAGATATCGTGCCTGCCCCAGTCTATCCAACAATTCTTCGATCCTTGGCATGGGATAGGCATCGAAGAGGGATATAGCATTGACCTGCCTAAAGTCAATGCAGAAACGAAGACTGCCGTCCGGTTTTGGAACTAGGACTACCGGACTACACCAGGGGCTTTTGGACTCTTCAATGACGCCTAGCTGCAACATCTCTTGAACTTGTGAGACAACCTCCCTCTTGCGAGCTTCTGGCAACCGGTAAGGTCGCAGCCGCACAATTTTCCCAGGGGGTGTGAGAATTTCATGCGCGACCAGGGTGGTTTCTCCTGGGACGGGCGTGAGGACGTCCTTAAACCGCGCCAGCAACTGGTCTAACTGGCCGCGTTGTTGCAGGGACAACTCCATGCCTACCTTCGGTGCCGAGACTGTTTTGCAGTCCTCAATTTGGGGACCTAAATCATCCTCTAATTTCGTCTCTGCGGTGGCAGTGAGACCTTGTACCTCCCTCCGTCTGGTGGAGCCAAACCCTTGGCCTCCCCGGCTGGTAGGGACCAGGTGAGTTACCTCCTTCACCTCCAGCGACCCAAACCGTTCACATATGATCTGGGCAACCCGGTCTCCTATTTTAACCTCAAAGTCCCGCTCCCCAAAGTTGAAAAGCAGTACCTTGACCTCTCCCCTGTAATCGGGGTCCACAACCCCCGCCCCGACATCGATAAAATGCTTCGATGCCAATCCGGATCGGGGGCGATCCGCCCGTAGCACCCTGCTGGCAACTGAATTTGCAGCCCTGTGTTAATTATAGCCTTCCCCTTTTTTGGTACCACCCCCTCCACTGCACTAAAAAGGTTGAAGCCTGTCGAAGCGGCAGTTGCTTTCTGTGGACTCTGTGCGACTGGGGACATTTTACAAAACTTTAGCACGAAGCCATTTTTACTGGGTGTCACTACCTCCACCGGGGTTTTTAGGTCAGGTGCTATCTTTGGGGTTTTTGCAAACAGAGGCTGGGGAATTACATTTACCAGGGCCTCCCCTTTACTATCACTCTTTCCCACGGTCTTGCCTTCTTCTCCTACTTTCTCAGGATGCCCCGGGGATTCACCCTTTCCCATAACCAGGCCTTCCTTTAGCCCTTCATCAAACGGGGGCCAATCCCGACCTAACACCAGGTCGAAAGGTAGCTTAGGGACTACAGCTACTAGGGTTTTTCTTTGAACCCCTAACCCTTATATCCTCAGCCGGTACAGAGGGTAACCAGCGGAAGACCCATGGATACATCTTATATTTGCTACGCCCTCGGTATGACTCGGAGGCAAATCATTTTTGGCCTGTATGGTTTCCCAAAAACGGCGGGAGACCATACTTTGGTCGGCCCCCGAGTCAAGCAAGGCCTTAGCAGGTACTCCCTGCACCTCCACATCCACGCGGAAACCTGCTGCTACCTGTTGGTCATTGTTAGTAACTAGTGCCATACGATACACACACTCCTTCTTTAGGTGCCCAATTTTTCCACACTTAAAGCATTTTGACATATTATTACTTTCTGTTTTCCTATATACGGATTCCCTTGAACCCCACATATTCCTCTGAGGGACTTTAGTAGTTTTTACAGAATTGGTTAACCCAAACCTACTGCCAGCGCTGGCCTTCTTAGTTACCTCAGCCTCAAAGAACCTTTCGGTTAATTGTGCTGCTTCAGCAGAGGTTCTACAATTCTGTAAGGTCAGGAAAGTTCTCACCTCCTCTGGAACTGCCTCAAAGAATTGTTCCAGTACAATTTGATCTATTATATCTGCTACCGGTTTACCGTCGGGTTCAAGCCATTTTAAGACCAACCCATGCACTCTATGATATAGCGCCTTTGGGGTTTCGTCAGGTTGAATCCGGGTAGACCGGAGCATGCGTCTATACACTGCTGGAGTTAAACCCAGCCTATCACGCACTGCTCTCTTAACTTCAGTATAATCGGCTGCCAAAACGGCAGGCATGGCTCTGTAAGCTGACTGAGCCTCGCCGGTTAGCGCTGAGGCCAGCCTAACGGCCCATTGCTCTACTGGCCAGTTGGCATTGAGAGCTATTCTCTCAAAAGTCTCCACAAAGTCATCAAAATTATCATCTTTATGCATTTGTCCCAGCGTCCATATCCCACAACTCTGTGGGCCTACCCCACAGATAGGTACTGCTGCTGGCGACTCCTCCTTCCTTGGCTCCTTTAGAAGAGTATGCAATAAGTCCGTCAGGGGCTTTTGTTGGTCCTGCAGGGCTGCGATGGCCTGCTCCTGGTTCTTCCGTGCTAGCTCTCCCTGTTTCTCGAACTGCATACTGATCCATCTTAGGACCTCTTGTGCGTCCATCGTGGTCATCCCCTTTTCTCCTGGAAGATAAACCAGAGACACAAACACCAAGTGTGGCACTACAACAACAGCGAAAGAAACAATTCTTTTCTTTCTCCCAAGCTTTTTTCCTTCTCACCAGGGATCCTCCCAACCTGTGCCCAAATACCCTTTACCTGAGCCAGGTGGAGGTTCTTATTTTGAGAAGGTGCTTGCCGTTGCACTCTCAGAACCTGGATCCTCTCCGGGCGTGCCAACTTCCGCTCTTCCCGCGTTGTCGCTTGCTCGCTCCGTAGCTCTTTGCCTCGCTGACTGGATCCGAAAAACTACGCCAACTTGTGATGGGGCCCGTGGGTAGAGCCCTCTAACCCTATGTAGGCGGTTGCCTAGGGTCAGTAAAGTAAGTATTCTGCTCTTGCTATGAAATAACAGAGTCTCTCAGAGCAAAATGTGAATAAGGAAAATAAGATGGGTTTTATTCCCCGTCCCGCTCGGACCATCAACAAGATCAAAAACTCCAGATACAAGCAATAAACAAAAATGGTAACAGCAACTTCTGTTTCTTTGTTAAATTCACAAAGTTCCTTTTGTTACTTGATTAAGGAGAATGGTTGCACTTGTAACAAATGCTACAGTCCATGGGCATGGGGTCTGGAAGGCAGCTGTTGTCTTCCCACAGCATAGCCTCTCCAGCACTCCCCAAGCTCTCAGTATCACACTCTTCCTGTGTGGTATATTCAGGCACGTCCCCTTGTGATAAATCACTACAGCTTTCAGTAAAGGTTCCTCTCTCCCCAGGTTTATACCTGTCTGGCTTGAAGTAGATTCTCTCTGGGTTTTCCTCCCAAAGTAAAGGTTCTGAATACCTTTTCTTCCTGCATCTATTCTCAGGACCACGCCCTTGGCATGCATGTGTTTCAAACCTTTCTTTATAAGAACAGGGATGCCCCCTTTTATCCTTAGGGATTGTCTTGGCTCTTGGCTTACAATGTCCCTTCTCTCTAGCCTCCCAGGCTGGCTGTGCAGTAGCAAAGTTAATATCAGCTTTACAGCTATTTCTTACTGTGCAAGTATGTTTGGAGTTACCATCCCCCAACACTCTCCTTCTGAACTGACCTGTGCTTATTGCTGGCACATACCGGTCTCCTGTATGATAGGACACTCCTGGCTTTTCTTGAGGTCTGTCTCGAGGGGCATACCTTCTCCCAGCACAGCTTGCCTTAAACCTTTTCTCCCGAGTGCTGTAGCTATCTTCACTTCCTGGTTCTCCGATAGCAACCTTTTCTCCCAGCACTCCTCTGGGGTTTCTGCTCAGCTGTCTGTAGCCACACCTCCTGCTGCTTTCTCTTGCTACGTCATCTGCTCTGGGCCCACCTGCTATTCCACCTCCTGGGCTTGAGCTCTCACTCTGGCTTTTGCCCTTCTCCGGGGTTTCCTCCTGGGTTTCTCTCCACTGACTGGAACCCTGTCTTATATGATCCCCAGCCCTGCACGTGACGTGGGGATTTGCAATCAGGTGTTCCTGATGAGCTTTCTGCTTGGCACATAGTAACAGTTTGCTCTGCTCAACTGTTTCACTATGCCTCATGTCTCTTTGCATAGCTGAATCTAAGGTAAGCTCTTCTTTTATCTGCACTTCCATGGGCTGTGTATCCTCTGCTGCACCACAAGGTACTAAGGATTAAAATTTGGATCAGCCACCCTCATTCACCAAACTTTCCCTAAATATTCAGAGGATCTTAGAACCAATGGGGGTCAATCGAAGAGTTTTGAATTTGAAAGGCGTACTTGACAGGGGTGACCGTTATCCCCACTGTTGTTAGCGTTAGTAATTGAACCATTGGTGCAATGCTTTTGTGAGCACCTTGATATAGCTGGAATAAGGGTGGGCTTTTGAGTACAAGATAGCACTTTTTGCGGACAATATTATACTGTCCCTAAATAATCTTGGAACCTCCCTTCTCTGTGCAATACAAATCTTTGCAGCTTTTTCACAGGTTTAAGATTAATTACACAAAATTGGAAATCTCAAATGTGGGTGTTGAGGAATCGGTGTGCGCACACCTGAAAGCAGTTCTTCTTTTTCGATGGGTGGGTAAAGGCCTTCACTATCTGGGTGTATATCTCATGGTAGATAGGGCTGCACTGTATTGGGTGAACTTTGGACCCTTGCTTCAGCAGGTTAAAAGGGATTTGGAGACCTGGACGGGCTTGATGCTGTCATGATTTGGACGCATTGCTGTAACAAAAATGGTGGTAATTCCATGGCTCCAATATCTTTTTCAGGTACTCCCCATACCCCTACCTCATGGGGTCTTGGAGTCTTGATAAGCATTGATAATGAAATTCATATGGAAATTTCAACGCCCTCAAATCGCTCGCCGGATACTATATGCTCATCCGTGGAGGGGGGAATGGGGGTCCCTAATCTTCATTGGTACTATGTGGCAGCGCAATGTCATGCAGGGGTGGAGCGGATGAATCCTGCTAGCTCGAAGTACTGGGTGAAAATGGAGATGGACCTGGCAGGAGGGCCTGGGCTGGGTGACCAATTGTGGTTTTGCGCTAAGTTGTGGGGAGGGTATTTGTACTGATAATCCATATATAACACATATTCTCTGCTGCTGGGATTGCTATACTTGGCCACAGGAGGCGATAGTGTCCTCATTAGGACCCATAGTTCATAATAACGCCTTCCCTCCAGGTGTGAGTGTTTTGGCTTTTGGACAGTGGGGGCATAAGGGACTCACACATGTGGGTCAGTTATTTGAGAATGGTGTTCTTTGCTCTTTTCGTAATTGCAGGAGGAATTTGATATACCAGAACACCATGTTTATCACTATGTGCAGGTGGCACACTGGGTGAGGAGTCAGGATGTCAAGCAACAAGTTGCCTGAGATTTGACCGATGTTGAACGCCTATGTCAGGAATGGATTAGCACTAAAGGCCTTATTGCAGAGACAGCACTTTGGGGAGGGCAGGCATAGAGCCCAGTGGACGCAAGAATTGCACCTCAGCAATGGGAGCAGATTGAGAGCAGGCTCTGGAGAAGCTCAGTGGCTATCAATGCCCAGGAAACTAATTATAAACTAGTTTATGGGTAGTACATGACGCCAGTACGAGTGGCCCGAGCTCAGGGGCGGCTCAAGACAACCTGCTGCCTGAGGCGAGAGATGAGCTGGCGCCCTCCCCCCCCCACCCCCCATCCTGGCAGCAAAATGGAAGGGTCTTCTCAGAGCTCTAGTCAGGGAACCAGGGGCAGCCCGAGGGTGATGCAGGGCCATGTGCAGAGACTCAATGCCAGGCCTCATTTGAATAGCCACTGGGCCTCATTTGCATACAGTTTATTTTATTTTATTTAAAATGTATATGCTACCCATCTAAAATTTTCGGCAGCTTCCAAAGGAGACCTTCACAAGCCTATTTTTTGGTCCCAGCAATGACTTAAGCACATGTTTACTAAACATTAATGTGCGTTAAGTGCCGCCGTGCTCGTAGAAATAAATGCACATTAACTGTTCCCTTTTTAGGCTCTGATTTACTAATATTCCACGGGGAAGAAAGCTTAATGAAATCAGGCCTTTAACATGCCACTGCACAGTGCCAACAGAAGGCAGCGGCCTCACTCCGCATCCCCCTCCCACCGCACCCCAGCAGCCCTTCGGAGCTGCACCTAAGGCAACATCCATGTTTGCTTCCTGTGACATTTTGACCAGGTGATAAGGTTACCAGATGTTTTGCAGGCAAATCTGGGACTCTTAACCAAAGTGATTGTAGGGTTAAAGGGGGAGGAAGGGAAACCTTAGTTCAAGGTCTGAGGGAGAGAGCTTGGAGGAGGGAAGAGACGTCAATACCCTCCCCCCCCTTCATCCCATGATAAGCGCAGTTACTTACCTGTAACATGAGTTCTCCAGGGACAGCAGGATAAGTCAGCCACAAGTGGGTGACGTCATCCGACGGCGCCGTAGACGGAAAGTACTCTCACTAGCTACTAGCCACACCTCCCGATCCGCCCCTAGCTGATCAGATTTCCCCAGCCGAGGCAAGAGGAGCTAGGAGGCGGAGGCAAGGACAGGAGGATCCCCGCCGGGGAGGAGGGAGGGAAAGTGTGGCTGACTTATCCTGCTGTCCCTGGAGAACTCATGTTACAGGTAAGTAACTGCGCTTTCTCCCAGGGCAAGCAGGATGAGTCAGCCACAAGTGGGGTCTCCCCAGCTAATTGTGTAGCGGCGGGGATAGTCTCTTGGCACCCAGAGAAGGAGGACACGAAGGTCGTAGGGTGAATTGTTTAATAGGGAACGCAGGTGAATGCATTCCAAGGTGCAATCAAGCCACACAACAACAATGATTCAACAGTACATAGCAAGCAATGCATAAAAAGCGTGTAACAAGAACAAGCATTGTGCAAAACACGCATAAGAATTGTGCAACAAGATTAAGCATAGTTGTGCAAAAACAGGCTTAAGGAGATAACAGTGCTCAGTACAAAAAACAGTGCAAGCAAGAACTGGCAATAAGGTGCATAGCACAGGTCCAGGTTAAAGTTTTGGTTACAGTCCTGAGAAGGCGTGGGCCTTCAAGAGGGGGGTGCAGATAGCACGGCTAGACCGAAGGCAGCGCCCCCGTGGTCTGCCCTGTCGAGGCAGTAGTGTTTCTGGAAGGTCTGTATCGAGGACCAGGTGGCCGCTTTGCAGATTTCTTGCACTGGGATGTCGCGCAGGTTGGCAATGGAGGCGGCCAACGCTCTTAGGTGATGCGCCCGTACTCCTGCGGTGGGGCTGGAACCCGCGAGGGAGAGACAGAAGGATATGCAGGTGGTTATCCACTTGGACAATGTGCGCTTGGAAACGGGAACACCCGGTCTGTTTGGGTCGTAGGAGACGAAGAGCTGTGACCCTTTGCGTATTGGTGCAGTCCTGCTGAGGTAACAGCGGAGGGCCCTGACGCAGTCGAGCATGCGAAGGCGATGCTGATCAGGGTCAAAGGAGGGCATGGCAGGAAGCTGGGCAGCTCGATGGTCTGGTTGATGTGGAATGCAGTGGCCACCTTAGGCACAAACTTGGGGTGTGTCCTGAGACAAGCACGGTCGTGATGGAGGATGGCGTAAGGTTCATAGTCCACGAGAGCTTGAAGCTCGCTGATCCTCCTGGCCGATGTAATGGCGATGAGGAACAGAGTCTTCCAAGAAGCGAACTTCATGTGTGTGATTGGAGGGGCTCGAAGGGTTCCTGTGTGAGTTGATGAAGGACAATGTTCAGGTCCCAAGAGGGTACGGGTTCCCTAATTGGGGGATGCAGGTTGGCCAAGCCCCGCATGAAGCTGGAAACCAGCGGCAGAGCCGCCACCGATGAGTCGCCAATGCGTAGGTGAAAAGCAGCGATGGCGGATAGATGCACCCTGATAGATTGGGTCCTGAGGCCCAGAGCGGTGAGGGAGGCCAGGTATTGAAGAAGCCTCGAGACCGGGCATGTAAAGGGGTCAAGCTGGTGCGCTGCACACCATATACTGAAGCGGCGCCATTTGAGATTGTAGGATTTTCTAGTGAAAGGGCGCCGCGCCACAAGTATGATGTCCTGAACCTCAGAGGGCAGGTTGAAAGGAGCAAGGGCTACCCTTTCAGCTTCCAGGCCGTCAGGGATAGCATCCACAGGTTGGGGTGTAGCATCGTGCCATTGTCCTGAGAGAGGAGGTCCGCTCGCTGCGGCAGGCGAAGTGGGGGTTCCAGCGAGAGGCGATGCAAGTATGGGAACCAGATCTGTCTGGGCCAATATGGGACCACTAGGATGACCAGGGCATGGTCCCTGATGATGCGTTGTATAGTCCGTGCAATGAGCAGAGTCGGTGGGAACCAATATGCCAGGTGCCATTGGTCCCACGTGACATCGAAGGCGTCCGCCGCTAGCCTGTGCTGGGACGGTCTCTTCGAGCAAAAAAGGTGGCATTTGGTGTTTTCTTGTGAAGCAAAGAGGTCGATCTGCGGAAGGCCCCATTCCTTGAAGAGGGATGCTGATATCTCCGAGTGGAGGGTCCACTCGTGAGGGTTTAGTTGCCTGCTCAGGCGATCTGCTAGAATGTTTTCCACCCCAGGCAGGTAGCAAGCTTGGAGACTGCAATGGAGCGATAGGGCCAGATGCCAGGTGAGGAGAGCTTCTCTGCACAGGGATCGGGAGCCTGTGCCTCCCTGCAGAACATGGCTACCTGATTGTCCGTCAGGACCTTGACCACTTTCTGTTGAACCTTGTCGCGGAAGGCGTGGAGAGCTAGACGGACAGCTCTGAGCTCCAGGACGTTGATATGAAGGTTCTTCTCCTGGGGTGACCAAGATCCCTGAGTGCGAGCTCCCGCACAGTGGGCTCCCCACCCAAGCGCTGAGGCATCCGTAGTCATGGTGATGTCCGGGGGGGCGGCCTGTAGAGGCTTGCCCTTGGACAGATTGGTGGGGTTCATCCACCAGCGTAGTGCTTCGTCCGTTCTGGGGTCTCTGTGAATAGGAGCGGACAGAGGCTGAGAGTGCTGGCGCCAGCGGTTGCAAAGGTGCCACTGAAGGACCTGCATCCGTAACCTTGCGAAGGGGAGGATGTGGGTGGTGGCCGCCATGTGGCCCAGCAGGCATAGGATCGCACGAGCAGATGTGTGCGGGGAGCTGAGGACCTTTCGCGCCAGTGTGATGATGGTGCTTATCCTGTTCTGTGGCAGGAAGGCTCTTATCTGAATGGTGTCTATATGCGCCCCGATGAACTCCAGCTGTTGAGTAGGGGAGAAGTGGGACTTCTGGTGGTTGATCAGGAAGCCCAATTCGGAAAGGAGTGAGGTGGCCTTTCTGACTGCTATGTGCAGTTGGCTGCGATTTGGAGCTGAGAACAGCCAGTCGTCCAGGTAGGGGAAGACACACACACCCTGTTTGTGGTGATGGGCAGCGGCCACCGCAACACATTTCGTGAACACTCTGGGTGCAGGGGACAGGCCGAAGGGCAACACCCTGTATTGATAGTGATTCCCCGCTATTCTGAACCTCAGGAACTTCCTGTGTTGAGGGTGCATGAGGATGTGCGTGTAGGCATCCTGCAGGTCCAGGGCGGCCAGCCATTCCAGAGGTTGTATTAATGGAAGAATGGTGGACAGGGAGTGCATCCTGAACTTCTCCCTGTTGATGCATTTGTTGAGCTTCCTTAGGTCGAGGATGGGGCGTACGCCTCCAGACTTCTTGGGGACAAGGAAGTATCTTGAGTAGAAGCCTTTGTTGATCTCGCTGCTGGGAACAGGCTCGATTGCTCTGGATGCGAGCAATGCTTTGATTTCCGCGTCCATAGCGGTCGTGTCCTGTGGCTGTAGAATACGCTCTGGAGGGGGACGAAGAGGTGGAGCAGCTTTGAAGTTTATGCGGTAGCCGTGTTCGATTATAGAGAGCACCCACTGGTCTGTTGTGATCTTCTCCCAGGAGGGTAGGAATGCGGACAAGCGGCCCCCGGTCGGTAGCTGGGAGGGAGGGGAGTCAAAAACTCGGATTGTTCTTTGCGGGCGCGGTGGGTGCTTTCTTCATTGCACGCTCCCGCTGGCGTGGTTTCTGCCTATACGGCACTGAGTAGTGCTGTTGTTTGTAACGGGGCTGCTGCCATCTGCGGTAAGGGTTGTATCGCTTGTACCCTGATGGACCATGGTAGGAGGTTTTGCGGTAGGGTTTTGCGCGCTCGGACCCTTCCTCCAGGGTCTGGAGAGTGGTACAGCGCTCACGCATATCATCTACTGTCTGTTTGACCTTGTCGCCGAAGAGCGAGTCACCGGCGCAAGGTGCATCGGCGAGTTTTTCGTGGGAGTCAGTCTGTAGACTTGGTGCATTCCTTGAGATCTGAGATGGCAGTAGAGAGAGCCGTTGAGAGATCTGAGCCCTTGGATGCGGTCTTTATGTTGGCCACTAGCGTGTCCTGGTAGATGGCGATTTGAAATAAGTGAGCGGCGATCCTTGCATTTAACATGGAGCCTTGGTAGATGCGCTTTGCGACGTCGTCTAGAAGCTTGTTTTCTTTGCCAGGTGGCACGTTGGCGGACGAGCGCGAGGACTTATTCCGCTTCAGGGCGGATTCTACCACAATGGACTGGTGGGGAAGATGCTGTCTGTCAAACCCCGGCGTGGGTTGGACCACGTACCTCGAATCCATTTTCCGAGGGCAAGGATGATTGGACGCTGGCGTTGTCCATGTTTTCATCAGGTTATCCCTGAGGAGCTGGCGTATTGGAAGGGCAGGTGCAGCCTTGGGAACGTCAACAAACTTGAGGGCTCCCTGGACTTCTTCGCTCCTGTCAGCGTCCTCGGTGGCTGAGATTGATAGGGCTGCTAGGACCTTATTTATGAACTTTGGGTAGGTTAGGTCCTCGGGTGAGTTTTGAGGCCCAGGGCTGTCCTGGTCCACCAAGGAAGTGGAGTGTGACAGAGAGGAGTCGACTGTGCAGTCTGTGCCATGGGTAAGGGTCTGCGCAGGCTTGGTAGTTGAAGGCAAGGGTGGCAGAGCAGGAACAGGGACTTGCGAGGTCTGATTCAGATTGGTAGGGGCCTCGTCATCATTGCGTGTTGCGCAAGAGGCTTCTTGATGCTCCGAAGGTACTACGTGCTGAGAGACCATGCCTGAGACTGTGGCAGTCCATTGCTTCAGCATGTCATTAAGAAGAGTCAGCATGTCTGTGGTACCTGAGGTGGGGGGGTCAGGAGCGATCTGTGCGATAACTGGAGGCAATGCAGTTTGTCCTTGGCATGTATCGTGTGCTGAGGAATCAGAAAGGTAGAGGGCAGACTCATCCACGCCATAGAGAGATGCCTGAGATTCGTGGCTGTATCGAGAGGACCCCGAGGAGGGAGAGCTGTGTCTGCCCCCTTCATAGGCGTACCTTGATTCATAGTACTGTGGGGGTGAGCTGCGGGCATGTCTGCGCCGTTTGCTGGACCGGTGGTACTTACTGATGCTGTGCTTCTGCGCTGAATCCTTATTGCGCCAATGGGATCTGTGCCTGCTCCGTGCGCGGCTCCGATGTCGGGAGGATCTTGTGCATTTCCTGTGCCGTTTTCCGGAGTGGCTCCTGCGCCTGCTGCTGTGGCGGTGGTCCGAAGAGCTGTCGGAGCTGTAGCTGCTGCTGGTATCAGAGCTGGCAAGGCTGTGCTGTATGCGCTGGTGAGCAGGGAGGCCGGAAGTCGTCATTGAGCATGACGGAAGTTCCGGGGGAAGAGCCAGAGTCGGCAAGATGGAGGCCTCCAGAGAAACACACGTGGCAGGGAGGTTCTCCGGATCACGGCGGGGAACGGAGGCCGGGAGAGGCGCGTCCCCGGCCGGAGCGGCAGCATCAGAGGCATCGGGGGGCCGAGGGGCCGGCGGTGCCTGGATCGCCTGCAGACTTACAGCGTTCGCGGTAGTAGATGGAGATAGTAGGTCTCTTAGAGCATGCCGCTGATACTTCCGGGCCCTCGGGGACATGCGGCCGCAGGCAGAACAGTCTTGGACGGCATGATCCTTCCCCAGGCAGCGCAGGCAAAGGTGGTGCGAATCAGAGTTTGCCATCTTCCGGGAACATGCGGTGCACTTCTTAAATCCAGGTTTCTTCATGATGAGGTGAGAGTTAAAAAATAAACGTCTAACTCGGCAAGGCGGAAGACGAAGACTGATCAGCTAGGGGCGGATCGGGAGGTGTGGCTAGTAGCCAAGCCCAGAAGGCTAAAGCCTTCTGGGCTAGAGAGTACTTTCCGTCTACGGCGCCGTCGGATGATGTCACCCACTTGTGGCTGACTCATCCTGCTTGCCCTGGGAGAAGCAGCAATATCCTTTCTAAACAGATAAATAGAAACAGTGATGCATTTCCCCTGTACTGTAGAAAATGCAAAGATAATGGATGTCAATTCTAAAAACAGGCATATTCAAATCACTAAACTGAAAATATTTTTTTTCTATCCCCTCTATCCCAATTGCTGTAAAATCAGGGACATTCCCTGAAAATCGGGGACATCCGGTAACTTACAAGGTGATATGGCAGTGCAATCACTTTCTAAAGACATCTTTGCCGCGCAGAATATATTGAAGCCAACCTTGCGATGCATGTGGGAGTAGCAACAAGACATTCTGGGCTGCAAGGACATGTTTAGAACGTGATTGCATGACTGGCATTGAGGTCCCAGTAGAGTGATCTGCGGAGTCACAGCATAAGCTTTTGCATTACCAGCATTGAAGTCCAGGTAGAGAGAGAATGTTTTGATGCAAATTTCACCTGCATCGCAAAACTAGCTGCAAGGACACATTTAGAAAGTGATGAACTGCAGGCATTGAATTCCCGCTAGAGCGAGCCTCAATCTCCGATCGCCACTGGTGCCCGGAGTTGCTTCTTTATGTCTCTTCCTGCCTCTGCTCCCCCCTCCCCTCCAGCTCCTGTGATTGTGGCTTGCAGTGGCCCCAGCGATCACAGCTGCAGATTCTACCTTTTTTAAAAACCCACCTGCCCTCCTCAGCTTGATAATGCTGCACAGCCTGGACCCGATTTTAGCTCCCTTTACTGTGATCGCCAATGCAATTCGGGCTTTTCTATTTTTACACTTATGCTGCCCTGCAGCTCTCTCTCGCTTCCCGTCCCTCCTCTGGGCAGGCGTGGGACCTGTTCAAGAGCGGGGCCATATGCAGGCAACATGCTCATTCATGCCTAGGACTGGCTCTGCCCAACGTGACCTTCTTTCCTTCCTGCCCCCAAACCGCTGCCGTTGCTGTTTTTCTTAATGAGCTGTGGCTTTAAAAAGATACAAGCAAAAGCACGGTTTCTTCCTGACTCCAGCGTGCTTATAAGCTTTTGCTAGTACTGCCCCCTTCTGATGTCAGTATGCATCAGAAAGGGGCGGTGCCATTAGAGCCTTTCAAGCGGGCTGGAATTGGGAAGACCCTGCATTTTTGCTTGCATTTTTTTTAAAGCCGCCACTTGTCATCAGAAGGGGAGGATTGATGCTGTCAGCACCACCAAAGACTCAGGAGAAGCAGCGGTGGTGGCAGCAGCAGGTAAAAGGCAGAGTGAGGTGGCCACAGCTCTGCTGTTTTAGTGGAATTTTTTGCAGCTCTTAAAACTGAGGCAGCCATCTCACTCTGTCTAATGATAGAACCACCCCAGCACGAGCTTTCCGGGGGGCATCAGACTTATGCTGGCGGAACATCCGGCAGGAGAGGCACCTTGGCGCATGTGTGGTGATTCTGCCCCCAAATTTAGGGCTTTTGGAGGGGGATACAATATCGCCTGAAATAAATAATTGGTTTGAATATCCCCTGGGATCCAGGTATTTTTCTTTTTGGGAGGATAGTCCCTCGAGGACGACTCCTCCAGTTAGCGCTGATTCGTCATCGTGTGAATGCAGCTAGGCTGACACTGGTGACCGCCTGGAAACAGGTATCGCCTCCGACACTATCACGCTGGCTGGAACAGATGTGGGACCTATACACAATGGAACGGGGGGGGGGGGGAGGGGGGAGGGTAGCAGTTGGGAGAATGCTCCTGCCCCAGTTTGAACTGGTCTGGGAGCCTTTTGTGTTGAAATATGGCTCACCACTTGCACCATCTTTAACTTAACTGGAGGTACATTTTGGGGACCATTCCTTGGCTTGAAGGCTTACCACGACCTCCTTCCTAATACCATCAGGATGGAGGGACCCCTCTTATCTTATCAATTTGTAGCAGGGAGAAGGGCAGGTGGGTGGGGGAGGGGAAAGGGAAGGAGCGAGGGAGGGAAGGGGGAGACTGAAGTAGTTGAGAGGGGAATCTTGGTTATAATGAGGCTCTTTAAAAAAAAAGGCAAAAAATATAAGGCTGTTGAGATGGGAAAAAGGGGATAGCATGCCAGAATAAAATAGATGGCATGCTGAAACAAAAACAGACATTAAAACTTTAGACAGGAGCAGTAGCACAAGAACACCGACAGGCTAAAACAGATAAACTATCTTTACAACCAAGCTGGCAAAGTAACGGGAGGGGGGAGGTAGAGATGCCTTTGCTAGAGTTGTCTTCTCATGCACACACACAAAGGAGTAGGGCTTCATACAGTTTAGCCACAGATGCCCTAGACTGCAGGGGGAGATACTGACCAGTCAGGGACTCCTAGCAGTTAGGTACTCTCCAGATATGCCACCTAGATAATTCTGTAGAAAGAAGAAGTCAAGGGGCCCAGAGAATTCTTCCAAATTGCTATCCTGTTCTAACCCATGTGACAAACTTCTTTGCTCCAGCTTGAATCCTGTGTGAGTGCTGGACTCCTTGATAGCTTACTATGAGCCAGCCCCTGTTATAGCAGCGAATTAAGAAAGGAATCTGCCCGGCAATTTTGTTTGCCTGCATATGGCCCCGCTCTTGAACAGGTCCCACGCCTGCCCAGAGGAGGGACGGGAAGCGAGAGAGAGCTGCAGGGCAGCATAAGTGTAAAAATAGAAAAGCCGCGATTGCAATGGCGATCACAGTAAAGGGAGCCAAAATCGGGTCCAGGCTGTGCAGCATTATCAAGCTGAGGAGGGCAGGTGGGTTTTTAAAAAAGGTTGAATCTGCAGCTGCGATCGCTGGGGCCACTGCAAGCCACAATCACAGGAGCTGGAGGGGAGGGGGGAGCAGAGGCAGGAAGAGACATAAAGAAGCAACTCCGGGCACCAGTGGCGATCGGAGATTGAGGCTCGCTCTAGCGGGAATTCAATGCCTGCAGTTCATCACTTTCTAAATGTGTCCTTGCAGCTAGTTTTGCGATGCAGGTGAAATTTGCATCAAAACATTCTCTCTCTACCTGGACTTCAATGCTGGTAATGCAAAAGCTTATGCTGTGACTCCGCAGATCACTCTACTGGGACCTCAATGCCAGTCATGCAATCACGTTCTAAACATGTCCTTGCAGCCCAGAATGTCTTGTTGCTACTCCCACATGCATCGCAAGGTTGGCTTCAAGATATTCTGGGCAGCAAAGATGTATCTAGAAAGTGATTACACTACCATATCACCTCGTAAGTTACTGGATGTCCCTGATTTTCAGGGAATGTCCCTGATTTTACAACAATTGGGATAGAGGGGATAGAAAAAAAATATTTTCAGTTTAGTGATTTGAATATGCCTGTTTTTAGAATTGACATCCATTATCTTTGCATTTTCTACAGTACAGGGGAAATGCATCACTGTTTCTATTTATCTGTTTAGAAAGGATATTGCTGTTGTCATGGGATGAAGGGGGGGGGGAGGGTATTGACGCCTCTTCCCTCCTCCAAGCTCTCTCCCTCAGACCTTGAACTAAGGTTTCCCTTCCTCCCCTTTTAGCCCTACAAACACTTTGGATAAGAGTCCCAGATTTGCCTGCAAAACATCTGGTAACCTTATTACCTGGTCAAAATGTCATAGGAAGCAAACATGGATGTTGCCTTAGGTGCAGCTCCGAAGGGCTGCTGGGGCTCGGTGGGAGGGGGATGCGGAGTGAGGCCGCTGCCTTCTGTTGGCACTGTGCAGTGGCATGTTAAAGGCCTGATTTCATTAAGCTTTCTTCCCCGTGGAATATTAGTAAATCAGAGCATAAAAAGGGAACAGTTAATGTGCATTTATTTCTACGAGCACAACGGCACTTAACGCACATTAATGTTTAGTAAACATGTGCTTAAGTCATTGCTGGGACCAAAAAATAGGCTTGTGAAGGTCTCCTTTGGAAGCTGCCGAAAATTTTAGATGTCAATAATTATGGTATACTCTGAACCAATATCTAAAGTGTTATGTATCCTTCAACTTATGTCAACAAATTTTTAACATTCAACTATACATTCTATGTGGCGGCTAAACGGGTCTCAGACTCTGGGCACCCAAAACCTTGTAATGTAACTCTGGGATTAAAGCCCTGGTAGCATCAATGACCCATATATTTTAAAGCCACCTATTTGTAACAATTGTCGAAAAATGTTTAAAGAATGCTTAACTTGTTAGTGCTGTGTTTAGGCATGTCCCCAACGCTATCAGCTGCGCTTCCTCTGCGTTTCACCTGCAACGGTTTCTTCAGGGGGTGGCCTCGACTAAGCTTTTAGATGGGCAGCATATACATTTTAAATAAAATAAAATAAACTATATGCAAATGAAGCCCAGTGGCTATTCAAATGAGGCCTGGCATTGAGTCTCCGCACATGGCCCTGCATCACCCTCGGGCTGCCCCTGGTTCCCGACTAGAGCTCTGAGAAGGCCCTTCCATTTTGCTGCCAGGATGGGGGGAGGGGGGGTGCCAGCTCATCTCTCGCCTCAGGCAGTAGGTTGTCGTGAGCCGCCCCTGAGCTCGGGCCACTCGTACTGGAGTCATGTACCACCCATAAACTAGTTTATAATTAGTTTCCTGGGCATTGATAGCCACTGAGCTTCTCCAGAGCCTGCTCTCAATCTGCTCCCATTGCTGAGGTGCAATTCTTGCGTCCACTGGGCTCTATGCCTGCCCTCCCCAAAGTGCTGTCTCTGCAATAAGGCCTTTAGTGCTAATGCATTCCTGACATAGGCGTTCAACATCAGTCAAATCTCAGGCAACTTGTTGCTTGACATCCTGACTCCTCACCCAGTGTGCCACCTACACGTAGTGATAAACATGGTGTTCTGGTATATCAAATTCCTCCTGCAATTCACGAAAAGAGCAAAGAACACCATTTTCAAATAACTGGCCCACACGTGTGAGTCCCTTATGCCCCCATTGTCCAAAAGCCAAAACACTCACACCTGGAGGGAAGGCGTTATTATGAACTATGGGTCCTAATGAGGACAATATCGCCTCCTGTGGCCAAGTATAGCAATCCCAGCAGCAGAGAATATGTGTTATATATGGATTATCAGTACGAATACCATCCCCACAACTTAGTGCAAAGTCACAATTGGTCACCCAGCCCAGGCCCTCCTGCCAGGTCCTTCTCCATTTTCACCCAGTACTTCAAGCTAGCAGGATTCATCCGCTCCACCCCTGCATGACATTGCGCTGCCACATAGTACCAATGAAGATTAGGGACCCCCATTCCCCCCCTCCATGGATGAGCATATAGTATCCGGCGAGCGATTCGAGGGCGTTTAAATTTCCATATGAATTTCATTATCAATGCTTATCAAGACTCCAAGACCCCATGAGGTAGGGGTATGGGGAGTACCTGAAAAAGATATTGGAGCCATGGAACTACCACCATTTTTGTTACAGCAATGCATCCAAATCATGACAGCATCAAGCCCATCTAGATCTCCAAATCCCTTTTAACCTGATGAAGCAAGGGTCCAAAGTTCACCTGATACAGTGCAGCCCTATCTACCGTGAGATATACACCCAGATAGTGAAGGCCTTTATCCACCCATCGAAAAAGAAGAACTGCTTTCAGGTGTGCGCACACCGCTTCCTCGACACCCACATTTGAGATTTCCAATTTTGTGTAATTAATCTTAAACCCTGAAACCTGTGAAAAAGCTGCAAAGATTTGTATTGCACAGAGAAGGGAGGTTCCAGGATTACTTAGGGACAGTATAATATTGTCCACAAAAAGTGCTATCTTGTACTCACAAAAGCCCACCCTTACTCCAGCTATGTCAAGGTGCTCACAAAAGCATTGCACCAATGGTTCCATTACTAATGCTAACAACAGTGTGGATAACGGTCACCCCTGTCAAGTACCCCTTTCAAATTCAAAACTCTTCGATTGACCCCCATTGGTTCTAAGATCCTCTGAATATTTAGGGAAAGTTTGGTGAATGAGGGTGGCTGATCCAAATTTTAATCCTTAGTACCTTTGTAGAAAAAACTGGGAAAAAAGGGTTGAGAATTTTGATAACTAAGGTCCAGAGAAAAGACATTTTATTTATTTATTTTATTTATTTAACTGTATTTATATCCCGCTTTTCACCAGGTCAAAGCAGTTTAACATCAAAGGGTGGGGGACAGTAATCAATTCTAGGGTGGGGGGGCTGTCACCGGGGGAGGGGGCAACATTAATAATCTGAACAGAATTAAGGACTTAAACAATGGACATCAGTCTCTTAGTAGGTAGATACTGTGGTAAGGAGAGTGCAGCCCAGCATGGAGAAATAAAGGGAAAAGGAACTTTTTCTTCTTTGCGGGGGATGGGTGCACCTGAACACATACACCATAGTAAAAGCAGTGAGAGAAACCACGAGGGTAGAGCTAGGCTAAAGCCACACCCAGACTCCATGGCAACCCTAAGTAAGAATAGGAGATACATGGGGGTGGAGTCAGAAAGGGAGGTGCCCTGCCCGTTTAAGTTTGAGCAAACAAACAGAGAGACAGACGGAAGGAGGAACAAGAACAAGAACAAGGACAAGAGCAAGGAGAGCAAGGGCAGCCAGGGCTGCAGCCAAGTGAGCTACAGACAAGGTTCCAAGGAGAGGACCAAACACACTGGCAAGAGGGAGAGAGAGAGAAGGCTGGCGTTGGAAAAGCTAAGGCAGGAGAGCTCAGACTCCTCTGATGAAGGGTGTGTCTTCAGGCAGAAGAAGCCCCAGGAAGTGGAGAGGCAATCCTACAATGATTCCCTGACTAGCTCTGAGGCAGAGATAGCTACAGCCAATGGAAGCCCCAGCTATGGAACTCCTGCAGTAAAACTCCAAGGTAGGAGAAACAAACCAGAGAAAGCTAATGCTTGTATCTCTTGCTCTGATTCTGAAGAGAGAATTGTACCTGGAAAAACCCAGAATAGAAAGAAGGGGTTTTTAAGAAAAGCTGAACAAGAGAAGCCTGTTAGTGTTCTGCCAAAGGAAGGAAGGGCAGTGCAGTGGGATAGGCTATTTGAGCTTTTAAAGAACATAAAGCAAAAAGTACCTGAGCGTTTCCAAACTTCCCCAGTATGCAGCTCAGAAGAAAGTATGGAAGTGGATGGTAGAGAAAGTGACCAGGGATCCACTTGTTCTGAGATGGACTGTGCTGTATGCATTGGTGCTAATTGAAGGAAACCAAAATAGTAGGAAGAAGTAAGAAAGCTGTTACAACTTTGTCATAGCTGAAAACATGAAAGAAAGGAGAGAATGAGCCTTCTATTGAAGCAGTAAGGTTCTTTCCTAAAGAAAGTGGATAGTGCAATCAAGTCTGTGCTAGACAGCTGAAAACTGTTTAATTGCAAGCAGCAAAGAGGGAGCTGGCAGCACTGCTGATCTTGATTGTATGCTGTAGATACAAGTGTCTTTATTAATGCTGAAGTAAGGAGCATCTTAAAGGAAAAGAGAAAAGAAGCTATTGTAAATAACTCCACTGAAACACTGTTTTGCATTTACTTTACTTGGAGAAAATTATCCTTGTTTCTTTGTGCTGAGTGTAAAGTTGCTTTGAAGACTGTTACCAGCTTGCCTAACGGAACCTAATAAAATTCCTGTGCGCTTTAAACATCCACTTGGTTTACTTTTGAGTACACAACTACACCCTTTGAGAAAAGGAAATACAAGATGGACTCCCGTCCCTACTAGGCGACCGCCTGGTAGGGGTGCGAGCGCCACAATATGTGGGTATGTTAGAAGGTCTGGAGGGGTAGTCAGTGAAGGATTTTGTTTCTGGTCCGAGGTATTCCTGAAACAGGATGGGTTTTAGTTGTTTCCTGAATGTTGAAGGATCTCTGTTGTTTCTGATTTGACTTGGTAGGCAGTTCCAGAGGGATGGTGCGTATAATTCGAAGGCTCTGTTGCAGGTCCGTTGATTGTATTTAGTTCATTCATGGGGGATGTTGAGGGTGTTGCTGGTGGTCTGTCTGGTTGTTCTGTTGTGGGTGGGTTGGGGCAATAGAGTGCGGAGCTGGGAAGTCTGAGTTTGATAGAGGGCTTTGTGGATAAGTAGGGCAGATTTGTATTTGATTCTTGCTTCGAGAGGGAGTATGTGCAGTTCTCTCAGGACTGGGGTGATGTGATCTTGTTTTTTTGCTTTCTGGATAATTCTTGCTGTGGTATTTCAGGCAGTTCGTAGTGGGTTGGTGTGGGTGGCGGTTAGTCCATGATAGATTATATTGCAGTAGTCCAGGAAGGGGGGGGGGGGGGTGGCGTCACAGCTTGCATGACTGTCCTGAAGTCCTATGGATCAATAAGAGGCCTGAGGCGTTGTACTGTTTTAGCCTTGTGGAATTTTATTCCAGTAGTCTTTTCGATCTGTTGCTTGAGTGTGAGTGCTTGGTCTTTGATGATTCCTAGGTATTTTATGTGAGGTTGAATTTGTATTTGTGTGGCTCCTAAGGTGAGGTGTGGAGGTGGTGTGAAGTCTGGCTCCTTGGTTCTGGGTCCTGGGTCCTATGAGGGCTTCTGTTTTTTTTATGTTGATGGATAGGTTGTTCCTTTGTAGCCAGCTGGAGACTTCTATGAAGCAGTCTGATAGGTGGTTGTTCATTGGGTTGGTGGTTGTGATCGGTCCATAGAGCATTATGTCATCTGTGTAGATGTGGTAGTTGATGTTATGAGCACGTATGATTGAGCAGAGTGGTTACAGGTAGATATTGAAGAGCATGGCGGATAGTGTGGATCCTTGGGGTACTCCTTGGTGTTGCTGAAAGGGAGGGGGGGAGGTTGCTATACTTGTGCGGATCAATTGTTGTCTATTGGTCAGGTAGGAGTGGAACCATTGAAGTACGACATTTTTGATGCCAATTTCTTGGAGTCTGTATAGGAGGATGTTGTGGGAGATGGTGTCAAAGGCTGCGGATATGTCCAGGAAGATCATAGCATATCCAGAATGCTTGGTCTGTGTGCCCTTGATGAGGGTGTTCATTAGTGATGTCATGATGGTCTCGACTCCGTGGAATGGACGGAAACCATGTTCTTGCGGGTCCAGTATATTGTTGGTATCCAAGTGGTCTTGAAGTTGTTGTTGAACTATCTTCTCAATTATTTTGGCGGTGAATGGAAGACTCGCTATAAGCCTGAAGGAGGTGGGGTCAAGGGGGTCCAGATTGTGTTTTTTTTAGGGTTGGGCGGATGATGGAGGTTTTGAGGATGTTTGGCATGTGTCCTTACCTGAGGGATTCATTAACAATGTGGGTTAGGGGTGTGCTTATGTCCTCTTTGGATTTCTTTATCCATTCTGCAGGCAGGGATCTAGTGGAGAGGTGGAAGTGTTTAGGCAGGAGATGGTGGATTCTATTTTTTCTTTTGTGATTGTTTCGAATGTGCTCCAGTCTGTGTCTATGGTAGTAGGGCGGGTTGTTGTCTCTGCATTCAGTTATGGATTTTGTGGTTGTTGAAGCTGCTTGTATTGGCATGCTAGTAGTTCTGGTGGGATGTTCGGTAGCTGGTTGGAGTGGTTAGGTGCTATTGTTAGCTTCTTGACAATCTCAAAGAGCTCACGTGGTTTGTTTATTGAGGTGTTTATGATCTTCGAGTGGTATGTCCTTTTTGCTTTATTGGTTTCTGTGTGGTAAGCGTCTAGTTCACTCATGTATTTTGTTTTATCATCCTCTTTTTTTTGGTCTTTCTCCATTTTCTCTCCGCTCTTCTGAATTGGGTTTTTAGTCTCCATAGGTTGGGGGTGAACCATCGGGCTTTTGTTGAGGTATATCTGGTTTTGGTGCTGTTTGCTGTTGCACAGGATGCAGAGGAGATCGTAGTATTCCAGTTGTAGATTAAAACCCTCTGTAATGCCTCTATTTGAAAGGATTCACCTTACATTATTTAATCACAGGAAATACTTGAACTTAAAGTTAAAAATTACTCAAAAGAATATTTCTTTGAGAAAAAAAGAGTGAGACAAAATAACGGAGCTGCTTACCTGTAACTGGAGTTCTTCGGGGACAGCAGGATAAGTCAGCCACAATTGGTGACGTCATCCGACGGCGCCGAAACGGAAGTACTCTCCATAGCTCAGAAGGGCTTTTGCCCTTCTGAGCATGGGCCAACTGGCCCCACCCCTCTGCCCGCCCCTAGCTAACCAGTTGTCCCTAGCTGAGCCTTTTGCCGGTACGAGGCGGGCACCAGGACAGAGGCCTACCCCTTGCCAGGGGAGGTGGGCGGGATGTGTGGCTGACTTATCCTGCTGTCCCCGGAGAACGCCAGTTACAGGTAAGTAACTCCGTTTTCTCCTAGGACAAGCAGGATGAGTCAGCCACAATTGGTGCCTCCCAAGCTGCCATGAGCTGTGGTAGAAAGGGGGGAGGCCGAGGCACTTCTTCGGGTTAGACTACAGGGTAGGCTAGCAGGCAGCCTGTGGTGCAGCAGTACAAGGTACACTTGTGAGGTAACCAAGGCACACTTGCAGAGGGTGCAGTACACGGCACACTAGTGAGGTAACCAAGACACCTTTGTGAGATGACCAAGACATAGGCCCGTCGGGCAGTCTGAAGAAGACCAGCCACAATAGCGCTGGGTACGAGAATGGAGGGAATGGTGCAAGTGGGGCGTGAATGCCCCACTAATAAAAGAGGCGCCTCTTAATATTATTTAATTAGAAATGTCGAGAACCATTAGCGTAGCAGGGTATCGGGACCCGGAGATTGCTGCTGGGTCCAGGCTTGGGGACTTGTGACTCTGGGGGACTGCCCCTGGGGAGACATGACCTGAATTGGCCAGTGTTGTACGTGACCGCGTTGGTCACTGTTGGGACGGAATGCTGTGCACCGCCATGCTACAGGCTTGGCAATCCAGTCATACCCTGCATTCAGGGTGTGTGTCCTCATTCCCTGCATGCTTGCGCCTCTCTGCTGGCTTCTGCGCTGTGGTCAACCACTCACACAGCCAGGTTGGGTCTACAGACGCAAGTGGGGTGCAGGATCGGGTGGTTTGCGTCTGTAGCTGGTGCATTATTCTCAGTTGGCGGGGGCTCCTATCAGTCTAGGCGGAAGGTGCTGCTGTAAGCTGTCTCCTTGGTGGAGGGTGCCCTGAACAGAAGGGTCGAAGAGCCCAGGTTGGGCCCCTTGACATTGGTGCATTATCCCGTGTCAGTGGGCGAATTACGGGGACTGGGTTGGTGGGCGCCACAGCTGGGACTTGAACCTGTGACCTTCGTTGGTTGTGAGTACAGCACCACACTGTTGCCGCTGAAGAAGAGCTGGAAAGGGGCACCTGGGTGCAAACCAGGGACCTCTTGATCTGTAGTCAAATGCTCTTCCCCTAAGCTGTGCTCCCACAAAGATGAGGCTTCTTACTGTGCAGGAACCAGGTGCAGGGTCTCACGAGACTGGAGTGATGTTCAGTTAGTAGAAGCACCAGGCCTTGATGCAATCCAAAGGGTGGAGTCCTCTCCCTCCAAGAAGCGTGGAGTGCTCCTGAACTGGGAGGCGGCTCAGTCCTGGAGGGGCTGCGCACAAAATAGATACACCATAAGGTATGTGGTTCCCCGACCCTCATTTGTCGGGATAGGAGGCCAGTCTAAGGGGAATCATTCTGCAGGTAATATGATTAGTGGATGGGCATCCTGCCCGTGGAGCTAGGAAGCCGGCAATGAGATGAAGCAATACAGTCGCAGCGGTTATGAAAATGCCCCTAGCAGCACTGCTTCATAGTAAAGAGTAATGCCTCAGACAGCCTTACTCATTAACCCCACTGGGGGGGTGAACTCATGACCCCTTGTTCAGCAGTCCATGTATTAACCATTGCACTACCCCTCTCTTGCTGCTACTGATGGGCCGCCTGAGGAGAGACCGAAGACTATTTCAGATAGTTATCCGGAGTAAGAGTCGACAGCAACTGGACGGCGCTTAACGACGACGACCACTTCAACTCAGCAGCTTACAAGAGCTGACCTGGCTCGCGCCACAGTAGATTGAGGGCGATGTTAGCCCGTGCTAGGACACTCTGGGTGGTGTTCTCAGCAGCTTATGAGCTGGCGTGGCGCACACCGTGGTTGATTGAGGGGAATGTAGAGGAGGGACGAGGAACCAAAGGGTTTGTGGAAGGGGTTCAGTTGGTTGAGCATGACGGCTGAAGACATCCAGCTGCTGCCCTAAATATGGGGACTGGGTTGGCAGGAGCCCCAGCTGGGATTTGAACCTGTGACCTTTGGCTCCTGAACACACTGTCTGTGCTCACTGCACCACACTGTGGCCACGGCATCACCATGCCAGGAAGGGATGGCTTCTTAGTGCGAGTGCTGATGACAGGGCGAGTTGTAAGATATTCCCAACCCTAAGGAGCGCTAGCGAGATTAAATTTCTGATCGTTATATGGGCTCTGACCCTTGATCTTTCACGGTCAGTAGCGTGAAGAGGCTAGCTCACCGTAAGGAGCACAAGCGGGCTTGCGCTTGAGCGGGATTGAACCTTTGATCGATTCTGCCCCGGGCACTGGTTCAAGACGCTGGGCAAACTGAAGGTCTGCCCAGGGTGACATTGGTCTAGGCAATGAGGACGACAGGTGCTTCTGCGACCACCTCTGACAGGTGTCGATCTAGGATGTCAGCACTAGGGAGACCGGGAGGATGGCATACGTGCCAACATGTGCAGGAGGGGGGGGGGTGATGCCAATACCAGTGAGTCACTGCTGTCCGGGTGGAGTTATTCCACCATCAGTTGGGTCCTATCCCACTCTCAGTTGGGTCCTGGTGTTAGCACACCCCAGTCGGACACCATCAGGGAGGACAGGTGAGTCAGGCTACTATATGACCTTGTTATGTATATTCTTTTTAAATACTGTGCTAGTCAGCATCAGTGTGGTTTACACTGAACAACTGAAATTACATTGAGCAGGGCATACAGCTTGGCAGATAACTCCTGTACCGGGGATGTGGGCTATGGTGGGTTAAGTGGCTTGCCCAAGTCCACAAGGAGCAACTGTGGGACTAGAACCCCAGTCCTTCCGGCCCAAGGTTGCTGTCCTTTAGCAGGACTTGAACCCTCAATTTTCCGGGCTGAAGTACATTGCCCCAACCACTAGGCCATTCCTCCACTCCATGTTGGGTGGCCTAAAAAATATATATGAGCCATATTGTATTGAAGTCGGTGCAGTGAAGTAGAGCTGAAGTAGAGCTGTGTAGGGTTTCGAGGCACTGAGTGCCCGAGCTTGATGTTGGCTGGCATCGACTTGAACTGTGGGGTTTTCCCCTAGCTGAACCGGTACCTATTGTTCCTTTTAGAATCTGAATAATCAGCTATCTGGATTGAGCCAGATACGAAGCGGGTCTGAAACCTTTCTTTCTACTTTTCCCATTGCCCTGCCCAGACCCTGGGCTCCGGCCGGGAAGTAGAGGAGTAGAAATGTAATGTGGGCGGGGTTTCTTAATTCCTGTGCACTGTCTCAGCGGTCTAGGTCGCACCGGTTGAGGTTCCAGGACATATGATCAGGGCCTCTACCCCACTGCCGCCCTTTGCGGGCACTGCACGCAGGACATCCGGGTCTGAGCGGTTGCTCGAACCCTAGGCTGATACTCCAACCTTGATTAGCCTGCACATGCAGGAGAACCGTTTGACATCTGACCATACCACTGATGGCTGGTAATTACCAGTAAAACCTAGGCTGTTGCTGAAATAAGGGACTGGCTTGGCGTGCTGGTATTAGAGGAGTAAATGTGAGGACCCCACAAGGTAAATTGAATGGGCAGGGGGTGCACCGCCATTCACAGCAAAACATCCCTCCAGTGTTACCGGACCTTAGGGCAACTGTAAGGGCAGCAGCTTATTGGTGTGGTCATCACTCCTGCAGGACTCCATTCCCCTGTGTAATCCTGGAGCCTGAGGTCCCCCCTCTGGGTAGCAGCCTTGGCTGTGGCTGGGAGCCTGTCTGAATTGTTGGTGCCGGAGGGACCACTGTTGATACTATCAGAGCTTTAGAATTGTCTGTGCCAGAGGCTCACCACTATTTAAATATGTGGACTGGATTGGCAGTAGCCCCAGCTGGGCTTTGAATCTGTGACCCTCAGTTCTTGCACACACTGTCTGTGTGCACTGCGCCACCGTGTTGCTACTGCTATCAGAGTCTTAGAGCTGGTTGGAGTAACTCCATTTTCTGGGCCAGGGAGTTCTCTCTCTCCGCCCCGGTGAGCCCTTATAGTGCTTTATCAGGCCCACTCGGGAATTGAACTCATGACCCCTGTACCATCAGTCAGTATTAGTTATTGTACTACACCTCTGTTCAGAGTGGAGAGCAACGGAGCAGAGGGCAACGTCTGCCCGCATGGCAGGCTGCCTGTAGCGAGGTCGGTGCACGAACCAGTGCTAGCACAGAAGCGGGGGTATGCGGAGCATAGCGATAGATCCGGCGGCAAGGGGCTAATGCCGTTTAAAACAGCGGAGGCGATTGTTTGGGCTCACAGCAGTTGGCAGCGAACACCTTCCCTCCTCCAATGCGTGCATCTGCTTCGGGGGGTAGGTTCACAAGCGCGACCGCCCTGGAGCGCTGAACACCACGCACCATTTCTGCTGGGGCTGAGCGGGTATCAATGCAGTCACGCTCAGATTGTAGCCTCGGCAAGCAGGGGGTGATACGCCAGAGAATTTTCCTGCGGCACGGAGAGCAAGCCTGCTCCATGCCGTCGCCGTACCGTCGGGTCAGCGCCATGAGGAGAAGTCTCTACTCCTGTGCAAGGCATGGGAGGAGTATCGGCGCCATCGCTGCATCTTCAAACAAGCCTTGGTAGACGGAGAGCCCCTAAGGTGAAGATCTCTCTCTGCGCTGAGGTCTGAGTTCAGATTAAACGAGATGCGCCGGAGCGAGATGCTCGGTAGGGATCTCTTGGGTAAGTCTGCTGCTGCTGCTGTTGTAGCCCAGAGTGTCGGCGCTGTCCTAGTGATGCCTACGCGCCGACCCTGTTGACACCTCAGCGCCGAGCAGTCCGTCGGCGATGGAAGTGTCCGCCGCGCGCGGCTCCTCCTCCCAAGTTGCTAGGATCAGCGCGACCAATGGTGCCTCAGGGGGAGGAGCCGGGCCTGTGATGTAAGAGACAAAATGGCTGCCGCCATGAGACCCTCGTGGCCGGCCGGATTAGGGATGCGGAGGCAGAATCTCAGGAAGCAGGACCGGAGGCACTTTCAGCCCTGATGGATGACCCACGTGTGAGGAAGGCAATGGCTGCCGCGAGGGCTTTTCCACCCGGAGGATCTTCAGGCCTTGAGTAGCGCTGGATATCAAGCTCGCTGCTGGGGTTGGAGGCCCTTAGGCACAACCTGAGCGGCGGCTAAAGCCTGCGGCTGGGGTGGAGGCCCTTAGGCACACCCTGAGCGGTGGCATAGCTGGCGGGGTATCGGAGAAGTGATGGTCCGCAGGAAGTAGATGTTATGCCGTCCGCTGAGAGCGCCTGGTAAGGAGCTTAAGCGCAGCCCTAGCAATTTGAGAGAAGCTTGGACAGAGTATTAATGCAAGTTTAACTGCAATATACATACTGATAAGAATAAGAAAAACGCAAACAGTAAGAAGTTTTCTAAGATGTTGAGTCTGGAGCACATGGCCCGCAGGAGTCTAAGTTCTGCCGGGACTGCTCCGAAGGGAGCTTTGGAAACATTAACCTAGCAATCTGAGACAAGGCTCAGACAAGTATGAATGCAAGTTAGATAGCAATATACATGCAAGTGGGAGAAACGCAAGTTTAAACTGAACATACAGTAAGAGATAGGATGAGAGACTGGGAGCACATGGCCCACAGGAATCTACGTTCGGCTGAGCCAGATCTGAAAAGGAAGGCTCGGAAACATTGAGCCAAGTAGAAACTGTTATATACATACGATTAGGAGGATTAGAATTTCTCAAGTTAAAAACTTGGTGGAGAGTAGAAAAGTCCGTCTTGCTGGCAAGGCGGAGGAACTGAAACTGATTAGCTAGGGGTGGGCAGAGGGGTGGGGCCAGTTGGCCCATGCTCAGAAGGGCGAAAGCCCTTCTGAGCTATGGAGAGTACTTCCGTCTCGGCGCCGTCGGATGACGTCACCAATTGTGGCTGACTCATCCTGCTTATCCTAGGAGAACTGTTTCATCTCTGACTGAACTGTGCTGCGTCTGAGCTGTGACTGAGTTGTGCTATGAGCTGTGCTATTTCTGTCCTGTGCTGTGAATGAGATGTGACAGAGCTGTGCTGTGCTGTGACTGAGCTGCACTGTGTCTGTGCTGTGCTGTGCCTGAACTCTACTGTGACCGAGCTGTACTGTGTCTGAGCTGTGCTGTGATAGAGCTGAGCTGTGACTGAGCTGTACTGTGGCTGAGCTATGCTGTGGCTGAACTGTGCCGTGCTGTGACTGAACAGTGTTGTGCTGTGTCTGAGCTGTGCTGTGACTGAGTTGTACTCTGAGCTGTGCCGTGAATAAGCTGTGCTGTGACAGATTTGTGCTGTGCTGTGCTGTGACCAAGCTGTGCTGTGTCTTAGCTGTGCAGAGACTGAGCTGTGCTGTGTCTGAACTGTGCTGTGACTGAGCTGTGTTGTGTCTGAGCCATGCTATGACTGAGCTGTGCTGTGACAGAGCTGTGCTGTGCTGTGTATGAACTGTGCTGTGACTGAGCTGTGTTGGGTCTGAGCCATGCTATGACTGAGCTGTGCTATGTCTGAGTAATGCTGTGACTGAGCCGTGCTGTGACCAAGCTGTTCTGTGTCTGAGCTGTGATGTGAGAGAGCTGTGCTGTGATGTGACTGAACTGTGCTGTGAATGAGTTGTATTGTGCTGTGACTGTGCTGTACTGCAGCTGTGCTGTGACAGAAATGTACTGTCTTGTGCCTGAGTTGTGCTGTGACAGAGCTGTGTTGTGACTGAGCTATTTATTTATTTATTTAAACAGATTTGTATACCACCTTATCCTACAATCAAAGTGGTCACATCACAACTGGAGGGTTACATTTAAGAACGTGAGATATGCCATACTGGGTCAGACCAAGGTCCATCAAGCCCAGTATCCTGTTTCCAACAGAGGCCAATCTAGGTCAAACGTACCTAGCAGTTTCCCCAAAAGACACAGGTTCTCCAAGGACAAGCAGGATGAGTCAGCCACACTTGGTGACGTCATCCGACGGCGCCGAGACGGAAGTACTCTCTATAGCTCAGAAGGGCTTTTTGCCCTTCTGAGCATGAGCCAACTGGCCCCACCCCCCAGCCCGCCCCTAGCTAGCCAGTTTCAGTTCTTCCACCTTGCCAGCAAGACGGACCTCTCTCCTCTCCAACTGAAATCTAGCTAACACTCTTTTACCAACTTATATATGGATTAATAATGTCTCTAATGATGTTTCTCTATTCTTCCTTTGCTCAGATTAGCTCCAGTGCTCCTGTGATCGGGGTGGCCACACTCAGAGCCCCTGTGCCTGCCAGCCATGTGCTCGCACACCAGCGGATGCCCTCCCTGGCGATACCATGACTCCTACCGTTAGTCTCTGCACATCCCGCCAGTGCTGGTCGATCGAGAGTTTTGATTCCAGCACCCCCGACTGATCGGCTGCCCTCCTCGCCTGTTCCAGGCAGCATGGAGAAGAGCGGAGATAGCCACGCGGCATGGGACGCGCCCCTGGGCCCTGTCCGTATTGTGTGTGCTTTCAGGCTGGAATCAAAATGGCATCTGTTCACCACATCCCTGGATGTGCCGTCCAAGGCCTCCATCCCTGAATGTGCTGCTCCTCCTGCAGGCCCTCCAGAGGCTGTGTGTCCGGGTTCTGCAGTCACCGAGAGAACTCCTCGTCCACCCCGCGAGGACATCCCCCTGCCACGCAGTGGATCATCGTCTTCGGAGCCGACAGGGAGTGCTGTCCCTTCTCCAGACAAGCTGTTTGACTCAGCACCGTTAAACTCGGCCCTTGGCGCCGACACACCTACTGCGCCGAGCAGGGAGTTGCACCATGCTCCGTAAGGCACCGACACACCTACTGCGCCGAGCAGGGAGTTCCACCATGCTCCGTAAGGCACCGACACACCTACTGCGCCGAGCAGGGAGTTGCACCATGCTCCAGAAGGAGCCGACACACCTACTGCTCCGAGCGGGGAGTTGCACCATGCTCCGGAAATGACATCCCCCCCCCGCTGGTGCTATTGGCTAGCGCCACACAGAGCAGCGCCATCGCCGTGATGACGCGGAGGTACATCATCGAAGCCCTAGTCTCCACCCAGTTCAACCCCTCGGTGAGAGATTGAGTTGGCGCAAAGGCAGCTTCTGCCCTTCTCCAGGAACGGGGTCGCACCGATGCCAGGTGAGTTCCGCTGCTCTGCAGTGTTGCCCTCGTCACCTGTGGCCAGCGGTGGCTGTGAGTGTCAGTTTTCCTGCTCCGGGGCGCGGAAATTGGCTCCTGCCACTGCTTTATGCTGGAGCTGGGGGTTGGGCATACCATGAGCAAGATGTGCACCTCTGTTCCTCCCGGCACAGGCTCTGTGCTATGAACCTGATAATTCGGGGTGACCTGCACGGGCCCAGGTGCATGCATCAGAAGCAGCTTAGTGAGGCTGCTTCCCCTGCTGAAGGGAGCACAAACCCAGCAGTCCAACTTCAGGCTTCATGACAAATGTATGTCTTGTGCAAGGTTAACCTGCACCATAGTTCCTTCTGGGATTCCCTCTCAGGTATGATAAGGGAAGTGGAAGTTCGGTATACTACCATGGTCCAACGCACCAGCATGACATAAGGTTCACCCTTAGACTGCTGGCCCTACATCTCACTCAGCGCTGGGATGGCCGTACCCGCAGTGGCATCCGCAGCTCCAGAACCAACTCCAGGCACCTGCCACCTGCAGACTCTCTTGGGTGCAGAGAAGCCAAGGTGGAGACCTAGGAGTCCTGGGTCCCATCATCAACCCTGGGAACCTTTGAAAAGTCTCCTTAATCCCTAAATAAGTAGAAACATAGAAATATGACGACAGAAAAAGACCACATGGCCTATCTAGAATGTCTTTCTATATCAGCTGTTCCTTTTACCTTTAGAAATCCTCTGTGTTTTTCCCCACTGAGTAGTGGAACTAAAGAAATCGAGGGACGGCTGGCCAATACCACAGCTCGATCCCTCCAGAACCCCTCCAGTCGCTGCTCTTTGACCATCACACCGTGATAGTGAGCTCATTACCCTATGGCCTTGAGCCTCATCCATGGCTTTGAGCCTCAACCAGCATGCGCCTAGGCACTGGGAATAGGTTCCCAGATAAGGTGCATGGATTCTCCGTCCTCCCCTGGCATTGCAGCATTGAGTGCTGGAAGAAAGGTTACTTACCACTTTCATATGGAACAATACTTCCCCATTAGTAATGCCTCCTAACCTTACAAGATTCTCGCATTGTGTGAGTGGAGGAGTAGCCTAATGGTTACAGCACTGACTTGGGAATCCTGAGACCAGGGTTGATTCCCTAGCACTCCTTGCAGCCTTGGTCAAATCGCTTGACAAGGCACCTCTGGCCAGGAAGTCAAGGGTTCAAATCCCACTAGAGGACAACAACCTTGGGCCAGAAGGACTGGAGTTTCTAGTCACACAGGCGCTCCTTGTGGTCTTGCATAGACAGAATAAAATAAAATAAAAGCTCTACTGTCTAACCACAAAGTAGCTTATACAACTTTAGCAATGGTTTTGGCCAAGCCACTTACCCTACATCAGTCAAGATAACCACAGTCTATGGTTTGACCCATACACAACTGATCCCAGACCAGTTTGGTGACAACAAGTGGTAAGCAAAAAGCAGCTGGCATCCAGCCTCTTTCCCCAGGGTAGGGCAACAGAGGGTTGCCCAAGGAGAAAGTGAGCACTCCGCAGTGTAAAAAAAAAAAAGAAAAAGGGGGGGGGGGGGGTTCATGGACAGTCAGAAGGTCCATACACCGGTGCGCTCCCAACAACATTGGCAGCAATGGACTCCCTGGGAAGGTATTGGTATCCCCCCACACTGTGCCATCATGAGAAGCCTGCAACCATACCTATCTAACTTGGCTCCCTGGGGAAGCCGCTCATTAACTTGATGCTGTCGCTCATCAGCACCACAGTTCTTGAGGCAATCCTCCTGCAACACTGGAGGGAGATCGTCATCTTCCCAGCCCTGCTGCATCTATAGTGTGGTACACTATTCACAGCCACTGTATCTTGGAGTAGAGTCACAGGTTCAGGTCCCAACCGTGGATCTTGCAGTACTTGTCTCTACACTACCTGAACACCATGGCCTACCGTGTGAGGCCTACATCCCCGGCGCAACTGCACTGCTGCAGATGGCTGTGGCAGTACCAAAACCTCTGGCTACTCCCGAAATGGTGAGACTCCTAAACAGTGGCCACAGTGTGGTGCAGTACACACAGACAGTGCACTCAAGAGCAGAAGGTCACAGGTTCAAATCCCAGCTGTGGCCCTGACATTCCAGGCTCCATATTTAAAGGCGCAAGCAGGCCCAACAAAATCCATGGCACTAAACCTAGGTCACTGTTCATATGACGCAGGGTGGCAGGCTCGGCTCCAACCTGGGGATGCCGAGTCCAGGGATCCTCCCCCTTATGAGCATTCAAAGGAGACCTGCCTGCAGGTCTAGTTAGGGATAAAGCACATCAGCTGATTGCCACACAACTCTGCACTCTAGGGCCTGCTCTGATAGTCAACAAGGGGTCACAGACCCGAACTTGCACACAAGGGGACATGTTCCCACTCTTCTGCAGGAAGACCCTGTACTTCGGCTTGCAGAACCTATACTGCACCACTCTGAGCCCCAGCCGTACCACCTCCAAGCGGTACCCACCCACAGCAGCACCACTGAAAGGTGCCCTCATGCTCCCAGGAAGAGCTGCCAGCCAGACTCAGCTCTCAGATGAACCGCAGGTGGGAACTGGACCCTTGGCTATCGGCTTCCTTCTTACATCAGCGGGCGGACCACTAATCGATCAGCCCGCCATGTGGACATTATGAAAGGCAATGGCTTAGCGGCTTAGAATGGACAGATCCCAGTTCATCTTCATCATACCCTGGCCAGTACCAGTGCGGTTCCCTAAGCTTCTGACTACAGGGCCCTTGGACAACCCCTCCCCTTCCCTCCTCATCAAGGCTAGTGGACAAGGAAAATTTGATAGCCTGACCCGATTGACAGGCGATATCTCAAAGCTGACCGCAGCCTTCTATGTATGAAACTCACGCCTTGGCACCATCGTCATGCAAGCCCTACAGCGCCGGGCACAAGTATCAGCAACCAGACAGATTCCCCAATCCCTTGTGATCGCCGCCTCTGGCAACTGCATACAGCAGCCTCGTGGCCGCACTACTGCTGGCCCTCAGCCAGCTAACATAGTGAACACCTCGATGACTACCCTCATGCTATTATGGTGGGCACCTCGAGGACTACCCTCACGCTGTTATGGTGGGCACCTCAAGGACTACCTTTACGACAGCCTAGACCTTCCGTAAGATCATTTGGATAACTATCCAGCATGCTAGTCCTGAGGGTTTTGGATAGCGGTCCTACCGCTAATCCTGATGATACACCTCACACGCTATGCCACCACGGCCAAGCTATCCTTGGGTCCCTGGCGGCACATCGGCCGGGCCACCGGATGGCGGGATCCGAGTGGAGTCTCCATGTTCCGAATAACATCACTGCCCTACGCACATATGTGCCCAGGGCATACACAGAACAGTGCACCTGTAACAAGGGACATACTCTTCGCCACGTGTGACCTCCCAATAAACCTGGCCTCCCAGCGTACCCACCTCCAGGGATTCCGCATGCTCCTCCGCCTCGGCCAGGAGCACAAACAAGGGCTCTATCCATGCCAAGGGCAAACACGGTACTCTAAGGTCCATCGCCAACCTACGGCCCTAAGTGTCCCGGGGCCACCTAGCCAACACTGCACACTGTCCAAGAACTTTGCAGCATGAACAAACATATCACCTAGCAGTCTCGACGTCTAGACCGCTACCTCCTGCCTAGACACACCTGACCATGACATGGACTGGCCCATGTCCATTGCGGTTTTGGTGCTCCTTTCGCATCGCTCTTGTAGCACAGTCAATATTGATGCTATTTCATATCCTTTCTCACAGTGTCCTCCTCTTACTGTGGCGGTATTAATACTCTAATTTGCACCACTCTTGTAGCACACCCTATGTTGTGGCTATCCTTCGTAGTCACTTCCTCACTGCTACTGCTCGATAGGACTCCATAAGAGCATAAGGTATGCCATACTGGGTCGGACCAAGGTCCATCGAACCCAGTATCCTGTTTCCAACAGTGGCCAACCAAGGTCATACGTACCTAACAGTTCCTGTTTCCAACAGTGGCCAATCTAGGTCTTACGTACCTTCCAGTTCCCCAAAAGACACAGGTTCCACAATGCTTGTACTGGGTCAAGCAGTGATATCCTGGGTACCTTCTTAATAATGGTTTATGGACCTTTCCTCCTGGAACTTGTCCAAACCTTTTAAACCCGGCTACACTAACAGCCTTTACTATATCCTCTGGCAACAAATTCCAGAGTTTGTTTTCACGTTAAAAAAATAAATAAAAATAATAATATTTTTCTTGATTAGACTTAAGTAGTTTACCCTGCAACTGCCACTGCCCGTCGGGACTGTACAGTCTCTTAATCACGCCTATGGCACTTTCACGCATGGGGACTGCAGGTTACATTTTCACTGTTACTACACGCTGCATCCCATGGGCGTATACACACTGCACGTTTGTACATTGCACGTTGACGCCGCCACCAGGCAGACTGTGGTTAGCCACACCTAATGGTGGTGTAGCAATCTGGTAAATGTTACAAGGTCTTCAAGGATACACCATTACAGAATCCTGTACCGGAAAAGGTCTTCGGCTACCCCTTCCACCGCATCACTGGGTAGCTTGGGAGGCACTAAGTGTGGCTGACTCATCCTGCTTGTCCTTGGAGAAAGCAATGTTACTTACCTGTAACAGGGATTCTCCGTGGACAGCAGGATAAGTCAGCCACACATACCCACCCTCCTCTCCTTGGAAGGGGTCGGCCTCTGACCGGTGCCCGCCTCCTAGCGGCAAAGGCTCAGCTAGTGACGAACTGGCTAGCTAGGGGCGGGCTGGGGGGTGGGGCCATTTGGCTCATGCTCAGAAGGGCAAAAAGCCCTTCTGAGCTATGGAGAGTACTTCCGTCTCGGCGCCGTCGGATGATGTCACCAAGTGTGGCTGACTTATCCTGCTGTCCACGGAGAACCCCTGTTACAGGTAAGTAACATCGCTTTCCACAATGCTTGTACTGGGTCAAGCATTGATATCCTGAGTCCCTTCTTAATAATGGTTTAAGGACCTTTCCTCAGGAACTTGTCCAAACCTTTTTTAAATCCAGCTACACTAACAGCCTTTACTACATCCTCCGGTAACAAATTCCAGAGTTTGATTACACGTTGAGTGAAAAAATATTTTCTTTTATTAGTCTTAAATAGTTTACCTGTAGCTTCATTGCATGTCCCCTAGTCTTTCTATATTCTGATAATGTAAACAATCAATCTACATTTACCCGTTCCACTCCATTCATTAATTTATAGACTTTTATCATATCTTCCCTCAGCCGTCTCTTTTCCAGGTTACAGAGCCCTAACCTTTTAGCCTCCCTTCATAGGGATATAGAAACACAGAAACATAGAAATATGATGACAGAAAAAGACCACATGGCCTATCTAGTCTGTCCTTCCATAACAACTACAACAGTCCCCTTTTTACCTTTAGAGATCCTCTGTGTTTGTCCCATGCTTTTTTGAATTCAGTAACTGTCCTCATCTCTACCACCTCCACTGGGAGACTATTCCACGCTATATCCTTTTTAAGATACGGCGACCAGAATTGCACAATATTCAAGGTGCGGTCTCACCATGGAACGATATAGAGGCATTATAATATCTTTTGTTTTATTTTCCATTCCTTTCCTTATGATACCTAGCATTCTATTTGCTCTCTTGGCCGCCGCTGCACACTGGGCCGAGGGTTTTAACATCCGCCAAATATCAAGATACAAAACACTACTATACCAATAAGATCAGAAGTGAGATACCTCGGAGTTACTCTGGACAATAAACTAAACCTCAAGACACACATAGACAAAACTATCCAAAAAGTCTACTACAAGATGCGAATCATCAGGAGACTGAAACCACTCCTCGCCCCAGAACACTTTCGTACCGTCTGTCAAGCGCTGATAACCCCAATACTGGACTTCTGCAATCCGATATACCTTGGACTACCGAAACAAGCCCTCAAACCACTCCAGCTAGCACAAAACACTGCAGCACGAATAATATCCGGTACTGCAAGACAGGACCACATCACACCTACCTTAAAGGACTTACACTGGCTACCAATCGGTGCACGCATCAGATACAAAACTATCATAAATCTATTTAAGATAAATCAGCACACATCAGCCAACAGCCTGCACACCCTCATACAACCAGACACCAGCACACGTCCTAGAAGAAAACAAACACACAACCGAGTCAGCACCCCAAGTGAATTCAAACACACACGCAAGGACACAACAGACAGAGCACTCTCCATGGCTGCTCCAACAATATGGAACAAACTACCGGACGACTTGAGGGCAACCGCAGACCTCAAAGACTTTAGAAAACAGCTAAAAACCATGCTGTTCATAGAACACTATGGACACATCACATAACCTAAGAGAATGTATAACAACACATGATACCACCTGTATAGAAAATGTTTCGTAGCACCACTGTATATAGCCCACATTGTACATAGCTCAAACCATTCGAGCACACAATACAACACACCTTGTACATAGCTCAACCCAATCTAGCACACAGTACATCACACACTCAACTAAATTTCACCCTCACTGCATGTTTAACACACTCAATCTACCCGATTGTTTGCTGCGATACCACCTTGATTAATAAGATAAGGCGGTTTAAAAATATTGTTAAATAAATAAATAAATAAAAACATGTTATCCAAGATAACGCCTAAATCTTCTTCCTGGGTGGTGGTTCCTAATGTGGAACCTTGTATCTTGTAACCATAGTTTGGGTTGTTCTTCCCTAGGTGCATAACTTTGCACTTGTCCACATTAAATTTCATCTGCCATTTTGATGCCCAGTCTTCCAATTTATCAAGATCCTCTTGCAATTTTCCACAGTCCTCTTGGGTTTTAACAACTTTAAATAGTTTTGTGTCATCTGCAAATTTGATAACCTCACTCGTTATTCCCTTTTCCAGGTCATTTATGAATATGTCAAAAAGCAGTGGACCCAGCACAGATCCCTGGGGTACACCACTATTCACCTTTCTCCATTGGGAAAATTGCCATTTAGCCCCAGCATCTGCTTTCTATCTTTTAACCAGTTCCTGATCCACAATAGTACACTGCCTCCTATCCCATGACTCTTTAGTTTTGCCAAAAGTCTGATGAGGGACCCTGTCAAAGGCTTTCTGAAAGTCCAGATACACTATATCAACTGACTCAACTTTGTCCACCTGTTTATTCACACCTTCAAAAAAACATAACAGATTAGTAAGACAAGATCTTCCTTGTCTAAAGCCATGTTGGCTGTCTCCCATTAGGCCATGACTATCTACATGCTGAGTAATTTTGTTCTTTATGATGGTTTCTACCATTTTTCTCGATACTGACGTCAGGCTCACCGGTCTGTAGTTTCCCGGATCACCCCTGGAACCCACTGTGTTGCAAATTTTCATGTAGATTTTACAATAAAACATTTATGGGACAGTCTCGTTTCTTTTTTGTCACACCTCGTATATAGCATAAAAGATGTACAATATACGTCATGGAAAGTTACATTAGCAGAGCTGGAAAGTTGCATTTGTAGAGCTCCCAGAAAAGGGCAATTAGCCTGTCTTACCACGCTTGATCTTTCTCGTCTATTTCCCCATACAGTGTGATGTACATTCTTTGCAAAGTTAAGCTAGAGCTTTATGCAAGTTTTGCAAATGACCCTGCCTCTGCATCTTGTCACGTACACTTACAGCACGCATACTTATAGTCACTTGTGATATACATGATATAGATGATATTCCCTCTAACATTTGCAAACCGGGGAAAATCAAGTTAGAGGTAATTTTAAGTAGTTTTCTCAGGGAAGACGGGACAGACATCCATTGGGCTCCATGGAAAAAAGGAGACTGAGCAAGATGGCACCCTTGGGCGGGAAGGGGACTATGCACGCATGGTAGCATTCCCAAAGGCTTTCTTGAAAAGCTGGGGAAATGCTCCATGCGGGCTCCATGGTGCCGACTTCACCCATATGTGAGGACTGACTTCCTGCTTGTTCCTGAAGAAACCTCAAGACCACCCTATTCATGGAGCACTTTGGACCCACCACATGAATTCTTCCTCTCCACCTTCCCCCGAAGCCTTGACTTTTTACATCCCTCCCCCCCACCCCCCCACCCCAGGCTCATTCCTTGGTTAGATATCCACACATCCATTCTGCTGCTGTTTGCTGTACAAACAAGGTGTTCCACTGTATTATAGTTTCTCCTAGGATAAGCAGGATGAGTCAGCCACACTTGGTGATGTCATCCGACGGCGCCGAGACGGAAGTACTCTCCATAGCTCAGAAGGGCTTTTCTGCTCTTCTGAGCATGGGCCAACTGGCCCCACCCCCTGCCCACCCCTAGCTAGCCAGTTTTAGTTCTTCTGCCTTGCCAGCAAGACGGACTTTGCTACTCTCCACCAAATCTTAATTCAATGTATGTATTATCTGTTTAAAATTGTCTTCTTCTTGCTTCTCTTCAGATACCTGTCTATCTAAACCAGCCGTGAGCATGGGGGCTCATGCTCCAACAGTCAGCGGGGAAGGTCTCCGGACAATGGACTTGAGAGGAAGCCAGCCAGCGCGGCAGCCCAGGACGTGCCTAACAGGCCTCCATCCCCGGCTAGCCCTCTAACATACCTCCGTTCTCCAGATCTTGCAGCGGAGCTCCCATTCAAGGCATTTCTAGTGTTCAGAGCGGTTACCAAACACTACCTCTGCAGCCTCGGCCGTTGGGATGTGCCTCAGGGCCTCCATCCCCGGCCAAGCCGCATGCATCTCGCCTCCTGAAACCTTCATCCTGTATGCAGAGAAGCCTCTCACATGAAGCTGGAGACCATTTACCCGGACCTCCTTCCCGACTGCAACATCGGACCCCCATCTGTCTCTTAAATCCAGCAACTGATGCGGCCGGCCACGAGGCGTCCAGGACGGCCACGCGAGTCCTAGGACGCAGCCATCTTGCCGGTGACATCACGGCTCCGGGCTCCTCCCTCTGTGGCGCCATTGGCCAGAGCCTATCCAATCAAATCGCCTGACTTCAACGGCTCCTCCACTGCACCGCCAGTGGTCGGCGCCGTTCCAAACAGCAAGGAGGGGCCGATCGCCTTCGGCACCGATGGTTTTGTTTGGCGCAGAGGCGTTCCCCAGAATGGCCCAACTTCATCTCTGCCCCCCCCTTGCAGCGCCATTGGTCGGCGCCGATCTGAGCGTAGCAGGACTTCGATTTAGGAGATACTACCGGTAAAGCTGCCGGCCTCCGCCCCAGCTCCCATCCTTGATCGCGGTGGGCGGTGCTGTCTGCCTTTCGGGCTCCCAGGCACAACGCAAGGGAGTAGCGGCTGGGCTCTGTCCTGGCTCCCAGCCTTGGTCTTGATCGCCGCGGGCAGTGCAGCCTCAGCCTTTTCAGGCTCCCAGGCACATCGCAAGGGAGAAGCTGCTGGGCTCCATCCTGGCTCTCACGGGCGGTGCAGTTTCAGCCTTTTCAGGCTCCCAGGCACATCGCAAGAGAGAAGCTGCCGGGCTCCATCCTGGCTCTCACGGGCGGTGCAATCTCAGCCTTTTCAGGCTCCCAGGCCCAGCCTTTTCAGGCTCCCAGGCCCCTCACAAGGGAGAAGCTGCCGGACTCCGTCCCGGCTCCCAGCCTTGATCGCTGCGGACGATGCAGCCTCAGCCTTTCATGCGGCAGATGGTTAACTCTTAAGGAGTAAGGAACTAAGAATCACGGATGCATAAGCAGAGGCTTAGGAGCGAGAGGTGGCGTGAAGGGGATGCAGTGCGCCTCCTCTCACGGCTCCTGGATAGGGCTGCCTCACTTGGCGAACCCGCCCCTCCTTGCATGTCCTCATTAGACAGGTGAAGCTTCCCATTCTTCTTCTGCTCGTGCTCATTTGCCACGGGTCGGCGCTGCTTCTATCCTCCTCCCGAACTGCGGATGGGCCTCTGCGCGCCATTACCCATCAGAAGTGTTTTAGGTAAGCTCTACGCTGAAGGGAAGTTTTATTTCACTCCAACAACCATAGGAAGCGAGCAGGGAAAGCACCCAGGCCTGCAACCGCTTCATCTCCCACTCGGATGTCTGCTCCAGAGCCACAAGTTCAGCACCGCCTGCATCTTCAGCCAGAGCCTGCTGAGCGCCGAGTGGCTGAACTCCAACATGGCTAGGGAGGACGAACTCATAACTTTGTCTGCGGTGAGCCGCACTGTGGCGCAGAGTGGAGTCCTCCCTGGACAGCAGGATATGTCAGCCACTGGGCGGAGGGACACCCCCCCCTCACTCGTCAAGGTCTCCCAGCCCGTCCTGAGGAAGAGCCGAGCCGCTTAGCCCAAGCTTAGCTCAACTGTAGTTACCGGCTACCTTGAAGCTCACTGCTCCAGGGGCGCTCCCATACCTACTAGAGCCCCTTCCGGTCTGATGCCTACACCTTAACTCCGCATCTGTGCGGACCATTCTCTGGACCTAAAGGGCTGATCACACTTCGTGCCTACCTACATAGCGGTGTAGCCGAGGCACTGCCCTTATGAGGAACTGGCCAAAGGTTTTAACTCTTACCTGCTCGCTAGGGACTACTTCTGTGGCAACAGTGGGATGCAGTGCTCACAGTCAGTAGATCCAGAAGCTGAAGGTCGCAGGTTTGCTCCCCAGCCGTAGGTCCCGCAGAGCATGTCCATATCTCGGCTCCTGCCTATAAAAAAAAAAAAAAAAAAGAGGAATATGAATTCCGGGGGGCTGCAGTTTCCCCTACGAAGTCCAGCCCCGAGCCATTCTTCGCTCCACTGCGAAGCTTACTCCAGGTCAGGGTACGGACCTGCCCTTGAGTTTTAGCCAGCACCGCCCTCCATCGGGGCAGCTGCTGCAGATTGTGGTTGTTTTCCAGCTGGAGCGGTAGACCATAAACAGATCTCCTGACCCTCTTGGGTCGACCCCCGCATCCTATAGCTACACATCTGTTCCTCAGCACTAGGCCCTCTGAGACCTTTCCTGATCCCGTGGTTCAGAGTGCATACCACACGCGAGCTGACATTGCCCAACAAGGCACCGCTAGGCACAACCGTGGCAACAACTGGTGTAGGTCACACATCCAGTGGGTTCAGGAGCAGGAGTTCATCAAGTCCCAGTCCTGGCCCATGCACTCCAAGCCCATATATATATATGTGTTATTTACCACAGCCCCTTGTCATCCCGACACCACATAGGTTTATACACCTCTGTGCTGAAGAGAGGGGCAGACAGCACAATAGCCGACCAACCCCTGCAGGCTCTTACAGAGGAAAAGGCTCACAGCCCACTGACTAGTGCATGTGCTGCAGGACCTGCCTGCCAATCTATGCAGACACGCACAGAGGAAGATGTCCATGGTCCACAGGTTAATACATACGTTTCAGGAGCTAACTACCACAAACGGCCCAGGAAACCATCCTCTGCTCCTAAGGGTAGGCAACGATGGTCTTCCAAGGAGAAGGCCAGGAATCTGCCACACCTAGCAGCACTGGCTCGGCAAGCAGCACTGAACCCCACTACGGGGTCACCCGTGGCCTGTTCCGTGTGCCTCTACAGCTCAGTCCATGACACATACCCGCATTGTGGTGGCAGCAGACTCGGTTCGCTCTACGCAACCCACCGGACTAACGTCAGGTTGAGACCCCATCGGGCTCGGATATGCCCTTCCACTTCTCGAACTCAGCAGCGCTGCCCTGTCCGCCAACAACTACAACCTTCATGCCAGCCCTGGAATCTGAAGCGATGGCCCCGCCGCGGAGCCTTTACCGTGACCCAGCAACCAGGCCACCCTTTACCCCTGAGCCTGCTGGTGAACCGCCTCAAGACCCATGCATCCCTCCCATAGCGGGAGGATACACCACCGTCATCGTCTTCATGGCGTGGGTCATCTTCTCCACCCTGCGGGAGGCACCTGCCCTTTAATCCCGGTGGCACTATCCCCAATAGCATGGAGGCGGAAAGGCTGAGCGTCAAGCTCAAGGCCAGCCTGGGACCCCATCCTACAATCTACCCTGAGCCAACCTGCGTGCACACTGCAGCTCGGCACTCCGGGGCCTGGATGCTTCCGGCATTCCTGCCTCTTTGGGGTCATGCAAGGACTCAACCCGTAGGCGTCCTCCTTCACCGGGCCTCATCGTGAATGGAGCCACAGGCTGACGATCCAGCACCAGATCTGCTGACGCCATAGCCAGACCTGGTTAATTCCTGACCATGTTGACAGGCTGTATTCCAGACCCAAGCCATCATCTTCTACTTACCAAAACACGACTGGCCGGCTCGAACAGCAGTCCCCACTAACCCTTGAAGGCCCTCGGTCGTCAAGGGCATGTGGGCCTGGAGTAGAGACTCAGACATGCCCGGCATCTGCCCGGCCCCAGTGGGCTGCAACCCTGGAGATTCCACCGTGTGACGGCGGGGCGTAGTGGTTAGTGCAACAGTCTACTACCCGGAATTCGGCCCCACTGGCGCTTTCATAAAGCACAGCTGCCTGGGTGCAGCCAAGGGCCCAGCTGCCTGGGTGCAGCCAAGGGCCCAGCTGCACGGGTGGTGGCCAAAGCCTCACCTGATACGGGCGAAGGCTCGGCTGCAGGCAAGAGCCAAGAGCACGCTCAGTGGCACGCACGCATTGCATCCCTCCCCAGAGGTCCTCCCTACGTCTTGCCCATCACCAAGACCTTGCAGCTTGGGCTATCATATCACCCGTGCACTAAGCACCTTCTGGAATGGTGCAACTCACAGAAAAGTATGAGGCCGTAAGGCCGTGAGTCCTTGTCGAATAGATGGCTCTAGCAATCCGAGCTGCATCCCTGCTGCCACCCTCACAGGTCGCCCCACTCGGAGCTGACTTATAAACATTGCAACATTCGTGGTCAATCTCGTACCACTCTTATAACATAGCTGATGCCGCTGTTCTATCTCGACGCGCACCTTCTCCTCACTGATGATATAGACCGGTGATACAGTCTGATGAGGCCAGTCACGTCCAGTACCGTGTTTTCCAACACTGGCCAATCTAAACCGAGCCTGCCCAGTGGCACAAGTTCCACATTGCCTGTTATCTCTTATCCTCCTATGCGGTCTGCATCCCTCTCCAGTACAAGTTCCGGAGTTGGCTACAGAATTCATACATAATAAATATTAAGCTAATAAGGCAAAGAGAATAGAGCTGTAGCCCACTGGTCACCTCACTGCCTGTGGAGCCAGAGGTTGTGGGTTGATTCCACAGTGGGGTTATTATTCAACCCCCCCTTATTCTTCTTTCGTGCCATCGACCGTTTTTTCCTCTTCGGGCCAGTGTCTGATGTGGCAAAGGCCAGCAACTGACGCAGTGGCCTCTTCTTTGCAGTTTCCCCCAAACCTCCACTGCTCGATGGGCCGGCACCGAGGGGCCGGCATCTATGCTACCGCGCAGAGGCACCCCTTAACTGCAATCGTACGGTGCTTGGGAACTGCACGCTGCTTCTGCACGTGCGTACTTCCCTATATGTTCCCGCAGGCCTCTATAGGCCCTGCAAGCCTACAATCCTGCTAGCCTATATGTTCCCACAGCACTACGACTGCACATAGGTGCATCCACTCTGCTTGCATATATATTAGGCCTATACTTCTTGTTGCAACGTGCAACACGCGGTCATGCCAGACCTGAAGGATGGTCTCGGCCTCCCCCCATCTCCCACAGCACATGGCAGCTTGGGAGGCACCAAGTGTGGCTGACTCATCCTGCTTGTCCTAGGAGAAAACGGAGTTACTTACCTGTAACTGGAGTTCTCCGGGGACAGCAGGATAAGTCAGCCACACATACCCGCCCACCTCCCCTGAGATGGGGTCGGCCTCCGTCCGGTGCCCGCCTCCTAGCGGCAAAAGGCTCAGCTAGGGACGTACTGGCTAGCTAGGGGCGGGCAGGGGGTGGGGCCAGTTGGCCCATGCTCAGAAGGGCAGAAAAGCCCTTCTGAGTTATGGAGAGTACTTCTGTCTCGGCGCCGTCGGATGACGTCACCAAGTGTGGCTGACTTATCCTGCTGTCCCCGGAGAACTCCAGTTACAGGTAAGTAACTCCGTTTTATCTCATGTAAAAGGTATATACGGTTTGTTGCAGTACATAAATTCTCATTGTTTCTTGTAACAACTTTGTAGCCATCATTAAATATACAGTGCAGTATAAAAGAACAGTTAAACAAATCAATAAATGAATAAATAAAATCTTGAAAGAACAGGACCCACAGCCAGATCACTGGTGCCTGATGGGGCAGAGGTGTGAGAGCAAAACCATTGAAGAAATTCAAAAAGGCATGAGGAAGCAATCAAAGTAAACTTAAATAACTTTTGCACTTCAGCAACTACTGTAGAAGAGGGTAACCTGCAAAGAGTATGTAATCAGCACTAATCAAAGACAGAGTAAATGGGGGTGCATCCTGCACGGAGTGCCGTGAACAACCTCAGCCATCTCATTGAGCAGACTAGATTGCCCATTTTTATTTTTTTAACAGGTTTTTTTTATATACCGCTTTTTCATTTAATTAAAGCAGTTTATGTTGTAACTTGAACTTGGCAATGTACATTAAACAAGAATATTGATAACTTGGATTTTTCTGAGGCAACGGAGGGTTAAGTGACTTGCCCAAGGCCACAAGGAGTGCTAGTAAGAATCAAATCGTGGTCTCAGTGTCTAATCATTAGGCTATTCCTCCACTCTATTCCATGCAGGTCATTATCTGCTATCACATACTATGTTACGGGGTTTCTTTTTCCCTCCGTGTATCACGCTCCGATGAACTTTCTACTAAGCACAAGCTTCAGTAATAAAGGCTCAATGGAGTTACTTACCTGTAACTGGAGTTCTCCGGGGACAGCAGGATAAGTCAGCCACACTTGGTGACGTCATCCGACGGCGCCGAGACGGAAGTACTCTCCATAGCTCAGAAGGGCTTTGCCCCTCTGAGCATGGGCCACCTGGCCCCACCCCCCTGCCTGCCCCTAGCTAGCCAGTTCGTCACTAGATGAGCCTTTTGCCGCTAGGAGGCGGGCACCAGGACGGAAGCCGAACCCATCCCAGGGGAGGTGGACGGGTATGTGTGGCTGACTTATCCTGCTGTCCCCGGAGAACTCCAGTTACAGGTAAGTAACTCCATTTTCTCCCAGGACAAGCAGGATGAGTCAGCCACACTTGGTGCCTCCCAAGCTGACATGTGCTGTGGTGGATGGGGAAAGGCCGAGAAGCCTCTTCAGGTCGGGCATGCGCCCATGGTGCAGCATGCTGTGTGCAGTAACCATAACCTGTAGGCCAGTAGCATGCGCCCGTGGTGCAGCATGCTGTATACAGTAACCATAACCTGAAGGCCAGTAGCGGTGATGTACGCAAGTGGAGTAGCATCGTCGTGAGAGGGTGCCGTTACCAGGCACTGTGTGACGGCTTGCAGTCATGAGGTACGCACGCATGTGCGGGTGGTGAAGTTAGCAGGCACTTCGGTAATAATAACTCCACTGTGGAATCACAACCCGGCCTCTGCCACAGGCAGTGAGGTGCGGACCCATCAAGCAGTAGCGGTGTGGGAGTCACTGCCATGAAGCGGAGGTGGCAGGCTGTGAGAAGTGTGGGAGTACCGCAATGGCAAAGCAATGGCATCGAATCCCTGGCCGCGAGGATGGTGGAACATTAGGGCATCTCTAATAAGGGAGGCCTTTTTTTTTTTTTAACTCTAGAGCTTGTTACCGGTGCAGCGACTGTTACAGTGGCCGGATAGGGGATAACAGGGACTGGCAAGCGCTGTTCGGCTTGATACCGGTATCGGAAACCTGTGTCTTTGGGAAGACCTCCTAGATTGGGCGCTGTAGGGAGCGGACGTTTGACCCAGGCGCTGTAGGGAACAGAGTCAGACCCAGTATGGCGTACCATACGGTCGGCTGTGCGGCATGTGGAGTGGCCGACCAGACCGCTAGGGTCGTCTGGGCAATAAGAATTCCTGACCTTATCCTTTTCCGCGGGACCACGCAAGAGGTGCGCCCATTATCAGTGGTGTTCTTGGATGGTGTGTACTGTGATAGTTCTTGTTGCAAGGTCTTGGTGGCTGTGCAGATGTGCGCTACATGAGCGGGACATAGGAAGGGCCTTTGGGCATGGAAACGTGCATGTGTGTGCGCCCCTGGCTTGGGCCCTTGCCTATATCCGAGCCTTCGCCTGCAACGGAAGCTGGCAAGGTGGTTGTCTGTATCCGGGTAGATGGTCGATAGTCTGATTGCAGGTAACGAGCAAGTGATCTGCCCCGGGTAGAAGGAGTGCCAGTGGGACTTGGGCACGGGTGGACTGTGCGGTGGGCTGCTGCACTAGGCAATGCCTTGTGATAAGGAAGCTTATCATAGCTCAGGAAGGGGCTATAGAAAAGGTGAAGTGTCTCTGAACAAGCAACCTGTCAGTGCTGGTAGAAATGAGAAAACAGAATTTTGCCATAAAAGACTACCAGTCCCAGAATGCACCAGGTTTCCAAGAGCCATTAGAGGAGCTGAAGTGGGGAAACGTGTGTTCAATCAGGAGGGCTATGAGGTAATCCCTAAGCACTCATCTCAAAGGGCAGGGCCTGATTCAGCACAGCTGCGCTGTGTTAGGGAGGATCACTCATCTAAGCAGAATAAGAGTAGAGTTTATTCTACAGATGATCATCTTCATGATCACCTTGGATATACAGAGAAGGATCATCAGTTTCATCTGAAGAATCAGCAGAAGCAGAAGCCAAACCGGACGGATAGAGAAGGAAAGAAACCCTCTGGAAGGAAGAGGAGAAAAGCCTTTGAGAGGTCTAGAAGAGTCCAAGGCAGTACGTATACTGGGAGGTATTCCAAGGGCCAGCATAGACCATTGGACTGGGGAAAGCCAGAGGAATGGTGCTGCAGAACAAGGAATCACCAGAGGCTACCTGTGAGGGAGACGGCTGCCCGTGGAAGGGACTCTAAGACCTATGCCAGAAGGTATTTGAAGAGAGATCCAGTGTCCAGGGATCAGGACTGGAAGGCTGGACATAAGAACTGGACTACATACTGGCCAGGCTATATAGAGAGGAACTATAGCAACAATGGAAGCTCAAGTATGAACATTGATCTATGCCCTAGCTATAACCTTGAAAGACAGCAGGGAAATAAGTGTTCTCCTGAAAGTGCTCCATTGAAAGATTCATCTGTGCCAATTCATGATAGTGACCCTATGCTTGTTGATGAAGGGGAAATAATAGCAGATCAAGATATTGTTTATATGGACTGCTCTCTATCCAAACTCCGTTGGTAACTTTCTGTGATAAAGCACAGCAGCCATCACAAAGAAAATATAAATTTGTTCTTTATTCCACTAAGAAAAGCTCCTGAAGCAGGATTTGACTCACACAGTAGAAAGCCAGCCTGCTAAAGGGTTTCAGCTGGATAACTGATAGCAATTGAGCTGCACCTAATTGCTTGTGAGCTAGGAGAGAATTACTTCTGGATCTGTGTGGAAAGTAATCAGAAGTTAACCTTACAAGAACAGTTTATTTCTTTCTTTGTGGCTTTTCGTTTGTTAGAGATATGCTAAGAAAACATTAGCTAATTGCCTGACAAGTTTGAAGGTTGCTTTCCTGATTTTGATTTTTGACTTTGTTTTACCAAGTTAAACACTGCAAGCAAGTAACCTAATTTATGTGCTACCAAGCATATCTGTGCTAGGAGAAATAACCCCATAAATAAAGAAGTATCTTATTGGCTTTAACACTTGTGCACAACTAAATTATTGTCAGCAGCTGTGTCTGGTGTGAATGAACTACATTACCCACAATACCTTGCAAAAATCATATAAATATATGCATTGTCAAGACTGTGAAGATTCTCACCCAGGCAGCCATCTGACAGCCTTCATTAGGTGGAGAGGCCACGCCTCCAGTAGAAGGAGATGCAGGGGGGTCCCCGGGCAGGCCCGTGCATTGCTCGGTGAATATACTAGGCATACTGGAGATCTATCCCAGGCCATCATGTCCTGATATGGAGCATGTTGTCAAGAGCAATGGCTTGAGGAGCTCACGCCGTTGAGTCATGCCGTGATAGGAAGGTCGTGCATAGGTGGGAAGTACCACAAGTGCAGATCTGGATGACAGCCTGTAAACAGGGTAACAACCTGTCAACCGGGTCGCTGCGATTGCTGAGAGCTTGACTGATGGAAAAAGTGCCTAAGGGTCGAGTTCCTACGTGATTCCAGGGGAAGGCCTGACAGGAGCATCTGTTTCCCCACCGTGCAGACCCTGAGGCACAGAGCCGCAGGCAAGGCTGTATCGTGGGGATGCGTAAAATTACCTTAAATGGTCCTCAGCGGTGCCACCCCACGGCGACGTGTTGTATTTCTCCAATACAGACCTCAGTCAGGTCTTGAACCTGCGACCGCTGGTTAGATACCCCTGCCTTGCATGCTGAGGCAGGGTGCTGCCCTTGGCTTGATCATGAGAAGATTCGGATTGAAGATCCCAGGCTGGCCATGAGTCTGTCACTCTACCTTTATGCATCCCGTAACGATGGCTGGTGCCACAGAGCCTAACGGGCAGATGCTCCCCGCAGGGGGGAGAAGATGACCCAATCATAGGTCACAAGCAAGGGCTCCAGAGATGGGCAGTGGCGGAGCCGTAAGGCGTGGGGGCGACCAATATATTTGCCGCCGAGGTGAGTTGTCCGTCAAGGTCGTGGCTACGAGGGCATAGCATGGGCCCGCCCGTCCCGATGGAGACTGGCAGGGTAGGGATCCCGCGAGGTTTTTCTCCGCTGGATAGTCCGCAAGGTAGGAGGGGAGGGGTATGAGGTCAAGCGGCCCTTGCCGGCAACAGAGCTGCCGCGTCCGGAAGTGGAGGGTAGATCCCAGCGTGATGGTGGGGTGGTGTTCAACCTTTGGCCTTTTCCTCAGGGGGCGTGCGCAGAGACCCATGCAACTGTGGTAGGGAACACTGTGTCCCGTGCTTATGGACAGTGTCCTGGCCATCAGTTGACGCTGTTTACTGGTTCTTAAGGACATGTCTTACCAACGGCGAAGTCCTCGTGGGAATAGTGGGCACTGAGGTACTGCCTTTGTGACAGGGGGTTGTGAATGCTAACCTTCACACCCCTATATGCAGGTAGTGGCCAGAAGTCAAGTCAATGCGGGTTTCTTAGTTGTAGTAGGGACATGCGGTGTAGGATCCTCAGCTGGGGTCCGAACAGGTGAACTTCTGTTTGAGGACACATTGGCTATGTGTACTGCACCGCCATGATGCCACCGCAGCTGATGGTGGAATGACAGATTTACTCAGGCTTTCTGGTCCATGAAGAGCGAGAAGTGCATCTCATCTGCCAAGTACTCCCTTGTAGGCCGCTTTCGAGGCTACGAAGGGTTCGGCTCACCTTAGTGTCCTGGTCGGATTGGCAAGGGTGGAGTTCACCACGTCTTCTGGTAGGGAGTGGATCCTTTTAGTCCTCGGACTACTCCTCAGGCAGGCACCTAAGTGTTACGTTGGCCGTATGGCCTGTGCATTCGTGTTACCGATGCGAGGCTTCCACATCCCCCAACCCCTTTCCTCCCACGCAGGCTCCGAAGGAGTGATGCGGAGTGCACAAGCTATTCTGAATCATAAGCCCGCGCGAGAGAATGCCAGAAGGCATACAGAGTTATGTCTCAGGAACTTGCCCATGGCCACCAGGGTGACCATGGAAGGAGACCAGCTTCAGAGTTCCTGAATATTGATTTGCTGGAGGAGCCTGGTGCTGCTGTGCCTGATGTAGGGACAATCGTTGATAGGGCTTGAGATGTATGCGCTGAAGTACCTCAAGCAAGGAAGCACAGTTTAAGGCATGCCAAGTGATTAGCCAGAGTTGAAGGAGCGCTGAGCGTTCTAAGGTGTCTGCTCCTTGGCTGCCCTATCGAGTAATCGGCCCACCCATTGGGCGAGTCTGTTGTGGGCACCCGTCAGGTGCTTTCCTGTGCTCTTTTAAGAGAGGATCCTTCCAGCCACACCAGGCCTGTAAATAGGAAGAGTTGTTTACCAGGAATACCCGTTAGGCAGCACCAGCGGTCTGGCTGAGGGGGCTAATGAATCTTGGCCGGTGGGAAGTAGGAGGAGAGCCTCAGAGTGCTGATGGTGCAATCCTCCACTCTCCTTCACGCATAGACGCGGAGCTGGAGTCGTGCCCTTCGCTGGCGCCAGCATGCTGTGGGCTCCAGCGGCGGGCGTGCAACATTGGCACAGTATGCGTGCTGAGAAAGGTCCATGGTCACCATAGTGGCGTTTCACCTCCAATTAGGAACAGAGAATAGCGACCGCCTGAAGCATCCAAGGTGGTCGTCATCCAGGATTCAGGATACAGCCGCGGCCCAGGATGTGCATCAAGGGGCACTCCATCCTCAGTCCGGATGACAGAGTGCCTTCGAAATATGAGGACTTGGTTGGCAGGAGCCACAGCTGTGACTTGAACTTGTGACCTTCTGCTCCTGAACAAACTGTCTGTGTGCACTGCACCACACTGTTGCCACGGCGACCGTGGAGAGGTGCATTGCGCTGGCCCTGAAGACAGCTCCCACCGAGTCATGTGCTGTCGAAATGCAATGCAATGTATGCCTATGAGTTAGTCCGGGCTCCTGGAGACCCAGAAGCTCCATTGTTTTTTTTTTTGGTAGTGTCACTAAAACAGATTGCCAGGTGATGGAGGGTTACAGACAGCCGCCGGCAGGAGCTGAGAATGGAGGGTTACATGACTTGCCAGGTTACAAGACCTGCCAGGCCCAGGGGCGCTAGTGGGAACTGAACCCTGGTAGCTTGGAAACCAAGCCAGTGTTCCAACTACTAGGCCACTCCTCTACTCCCTCCCTTAACGCTGACAGAAGTGCTGGCAGAGAGCCGCTGGTAGAAGCTGAGACTCAGGGTTGCATACAGCTGCCGGCAGGAGCTGAGAAGCGGCGCCGTGAAAGGAGATCACAGTGGCGCCGTGAGACTCAGGGTAGCAGACAGCCGCCGGCGCGAGCAGAGAATCAGCGCCGTGACAGATCACAGTGACGCCGTGAGACTCAGGGTAGCAGACAGCTGCAGGCACAAGCAGAGAATCGGCACCGTGAAAGATCACAGTGGCGCCGCGAGACTCAGGGTAGCAGACAGCCGCCGGCACGAGCAGAGAATCGGCGCCGTGACAGATCACAGTGGCGCCGTGAGACTCAGGGTAGCAGACAGTCGCCGGCACGAGCAGAGAATCGGCGCCGTGAAGATCACAGTGGCACCGTGAGACTCAGGGTTGCAGACAGTCGCCGGCAGGAGATGAGAATCGGCGCCGTGAGTAGGCACCTTGAAGAAGAAATTATAGTGGCTCCGTGCGACTCCGGGTTGATGACCATCCAGGGAGGCCACTCGTAGTTGTGTCTGCTAGTGGAATAAGCTCTGCCTCGGCACTGAAGGGGATCTCGGCGCTGAGACAGGGATGCAGAGCAGTGAGGATCGGGCCCAGGCTCATGCTGCTGTCTCTAATGGGCGGCTCCTCCTTCCTGAAGACGATTGGATCGGCGCCAACCAATAGCGCCGAAGGGGAGGAGCCGGGGCTGTCTATGCAAGATGGCCGCCGCCATGAAGCCACGAGGCCGGGCTGTAGCGCAGAGCAGGCAGCAGATCACCGGGAGACGCGGGGCTGTGAGCGGAGGCCCAGAGGGCGCACTCAGGGCCGCCGGGAGGTCGGCAGAGTCGCGAAGAGTGTTGCTTCTGTTGCTGACCTCACCAGTTAGGGGCAGCACACGGAGGACAAGATGGCTGCCCCCATGGTCAGCACGTGTAAGAGGCTTCCCAGAACGGAGAAAGGCAGGCCAGGGACGGAGGCCTTCCAGGGCACGTCCATGATTGCCACAAGCTGCTGACTTACTGGGAGCTTCTATACAGGCCAAGGGAGCAGGGAAGGTTCCCGGATCGACGGAGGGGCAGAGGAAGGCTGGCCGGGGACGGAGGTCATTTTAGACACGTCCCGGGCTGCTACGAAAGCTACAGCCTGGCTGGGATCCTCTTTTAAAAACCCCTTCTTCTGGAGTTGTCCTGCTTCTGCCGATGGAGAAAGAGGTAGGAGCTCGCTCAGAAGGCAGGCCGGGAACGGAGGCCTTATTAGGCACGTTCTGGGCCGCCGAGCTTTTTTGTCAGGTATCTCTTCTTTAATTCAGGAATTCAATGTATATAATACCTTTTTCTTAACCTAGAAAGAAATCGACAGTGTTAGAACTTAGAAAGAATTCAGCAAAGAGGAGGAAATCCTCTTTTTTCTTCAGAATTGTGAAATTTCAGTTGGAGAGTATAGAGGTCCGTCTTTCTGGCAAGGCGGAAGACCTGAAACTGGCTAGCTAGGGGCGGGCAGGGGGGTGGGGCCAGGTGGCCCATGCTCAGAGGGGCAAAGCCCTTCTGAGCTATGGAGAGTACTTCCGTCTCGGCGCCGTCGGATGACATCACCAAGTGTGGCTGACTCATCCTGCTTGTCCTAGGAGAAACTATGCTTTCTCCTCTCCTTCCCCGCTATCCTGGGCTGATTCCAAGAGTGTATGGTGATGCTCAGAAGCTGAACAAAGGCTGGATCTGCAATCCTCCAAGCTGTAACAGTAACAGTCCCAGAAATAAATACCTGCTAGAAACGTCTACAGCACCTGAGAGTATACTGTGACACTCCACAGAGTAATACTCCCTAGGAAGGACCACAGCTCCCCAGGTGCACTGTGACACTCCCACAGAGTAATACCTCCTAGGAAGGACTACAGCTCCCAGGGTGCACTTGATACGTGCACACAGTAATCCCTACTAGGAAGGACTACAGCTCCCAGAGTGCACTGTGATGCTCCCAAACAGAGAATCCCTCCTAGGAAGGACTACAGTTCCAAGAGTGCACTGTGACACTCCCACACAGTAATATCCCCTATGAAGGAATGCAGCTCACAGAGTGCACTGTGACACTCCCACATAGTAATCCCACCTAGGAAGGACTACAGCTCCCAGAGTTCATTGCGACAGTCTGAAACAGACAATCCCTCCTACAAAAGACTACAGCTCCCAGAGTGCACTGTGACACTCCCAAACAGTGAATCCCTCCTAGGAAGGAATACAGCTCCCAAAGTGCAATGTATCACTCCCACAGAAAAATACCCCCTAGGAATGACTACAGCACCTGAGACTGCATTGTGACACTCCCATAGAGTAATACGTTGTAGGAAGGACTACAGCTCCCAGAGTGCACTCTGACGCTCCCAAACAGAGAATCGCTCCTAGGAAGGACTACAGTTCCCAGAGCGCACTGTGACACTCCCATCGAGAAACTGTAGGGTTTTTTTATAGCGCTCTGTAGCTGGAACTTGTTCTGTGCATATAAAATCTTTTTTTCTATAGATCAGTCACGTAAATTTCTCCAGGGCATTATGTTGTTAGTAACTCCTCCATCTTGCTTTGTTTTTATCTGCCTGAATATCTCAGGAAGTGGATCTGTGAGATGACCCAGCATTAGTACAGCCCCTTTCTCAGGCTTCGCAGAGATGGGGGAGGGCACTCGGTCTCCAGCATCCCTCCCTCTGTTTTCTGTTCACACTTCCTTCCACTGAAGCTACCCGGAAAGACGCTTTGTGTTAGCACCAGCAGAATTCACACCACCAACTTTGCAAAGAGGGAACCAAGAAGTGTTCCAGAGAAGGGCAGGAGAATGGCTGCAGGGTTTTCTGCTCAGCAGGTAGGAGACTGGCAGGAGGCGGGCAGCAGGGGAGGCAGTGCCACGATCCAGCCTCTGAGACACACAAGTTGCATGGGGTAAGCAGAAGGGGAAATGAGACTGGCACTGCTCAGTCTAGGAAAGAAAGTTCCGTTCTTTATTCCTTGCAAGTCTTCAAGGCTCTTCCTCCTCATTCCACTCCCATGATGCTCTCAGTTTCTGTTTCCTGCAATGTCTTTGGATTCTCTTTTCCTCTCTCGCTCTTTCTTTTGCACAATTTCTTTTGTGTCAATTTGCAGAAAAATAAGACCCAGATATACATACACACAGGTGGACATTCAGACCTTTACACTTCATTCTCTGCACACATCCAACAGACAGCTAAATCCTGTCTCTTCTTTCTCTATAACATTGATAAAATTTGTCCCTTCCTTACTACACACACTACTAAGACATTTTGGAGTGGAGGAGTGGCCTAGTGGTTGGGGCAAGGTACTTCAGGCCGGGGTTGAAATCCCACTAGAGGACAGCAACCTTGGGCCTAAAGGACTGGGGTTTCTAGTCCCACAGGTGCTCCTTGTGGTCTTGGGCAAGCAGGGCCGGCCCGTCCATTGAGCAAGAATGTTTTTTTGCACAGGGCCCCGCGTTTCAGGAGGCCCCGCGTTTCAGGAGGCCCCGCGCAAAGAACATTCTGCTTTTTTTAAAAATTAAATTAAAAAAAAAAAAAGCTGGCTGCTGCCGCCGCGGCAGCAGCAGAATGGAGTGTCCCGCGGGGCCCCCTCTACCCAGCTGAGCTCTCCCGGCCCGACTGAGCCCCTCTGCGCCGGCTTGCAGATACGCGAAGGAAGAGTGTCCCCCTCGCGTCTCTGTTAAGCCCGCAGGGGCTGATGGGAAATTTCCCATCTGCCCCTGCAGGCTTAACAGAGACACGAGGGAGACACTCTCCCTTCGCGTATCTGCAACCCGGCGCAGAGGGGCTCAGCCGCGCCGGGAGAGTTCAGCTGGGCAGAGGGGGCCCCGCGGGACACTCCATTCTGCTGCTGCTGCGGCGGCAGCGGCAGCAGCCAGCTTTTTTTTTTTTTTTTTTAAATTTCCATGAGCCGATAGGGGGGGGGGGGGCTTAGGACTTGACTTGAGATGGGCTGTGGGCTGTTGGGGGGGGGTTAGGACTGGTAATGGGCTATGGGGGGGTTAAGACTGGTAATGGTCTGTGGACTGATGGTGGCTGTCTGGAAATGGGGTGATGGGGGTTAGGACTGGTAATGGGCTATGGGGGGTTTAAGACTGGTAATGGGCTGTGGGCTTATGGGGGCTGTCTGGAAATGGGGTGATGGGGGGTTAGGACTGATAATGGGCTATGGGGGGGCTAGGACAGGAAATGGGCTGATGGGGAGGGGTTAGGACTTGAGGTGGGCTGATGTGGTTAGGACTGGTAATGGGCTGTGGGCTGATGGGGGGGTTAGGACTGGCAATGGGCTATGGGGGGCTGACTGGAAATGGGCTGATGGGGTTAGGACTGGTATTGAGCTGTGGGCTGTTGGGGGGGGTTAGGACTGGTATTGCGCTATGGGGTTTAGGACTGGTAATGGGCTGTGGGCTGATGGGGCTGTCTGGAAATGGGTGATGGGGGTGTTAGGACTGGTAATGGGCTATGGGGGGGGGGTTAAGACTGGTAATGGGCTGTGGGCTGATGGGGGCTGTGGAAATGGGGTGATGGGGGGTTAGGACTGGTAATGGGCTATGGGGGGGGTTAGGACTGATAATGGGCTATGGGGGGGCTAGGACAGGAAATGGGCTGATGGGGAGGGGTTAGGACTTGAGGTGGGCTGATGTGGTTAGGACTGGTAAAGGGCTATGGGGGGGTTAAAACTCGGTAAGGGGATGTGGGCTGTGGGGGGCTGTCTGGAAATGGGGTGAATGGGGGTTAGGACTGGTAATGGGCTATGGGGGGGGTTAAGACTGGTAATGGGCTGTGGGCTGATGGGGGGGTTAGGACTGGTAATGGGCTATGGAGGGGGTTAAGACTGGTAATGGGCTGTGGGCTGATGGGGGCTGTCTGGAAATGGGGTGATGGGGGGTTAGGACTGGTAATGGGCTATGGGGGAGGGTTAGGACTGATAATGGGCTATGGGGGGGCTAGGACAGGAAATGGGCTGATGGGGAGGGGTTAGGACTTGAGGTGGGCTGATGTGGTTAGGACTGGTAATGGGCTGTGGGCTGATGGGGGGGGGGTAGGACTGGCAATGGGCTATGGGGGGCTGACTGGAAATGGGCTGATGGGATTAGGACTGGTAATGGGTTATAGGGGGGGCTTAAACTGAAAATGGGGTGATGGGGGTTAGGACTGGAAGTTGGTTGATGGGGGGCTAGGACTGGTAATGGGTTGGGGGGTTGCTGGGACTGGAAATGGGCTGAGTGGAAGGGGAGGCTTGAACTGCAAATAGCTGATGGGGAGGGGGCCTGGAATGGAAATGGGCTGTGAGGGAAGGGAGCTAGGACTGAAAATGGGCTGATGGAGCAGCTAGGATAGGACTGGAAATGGGCTGTTGGGGGGAGCTAAGATTGGAAATGGGCTGTGGTGGGGGCTTGAATTGAAATTGACTCATGGAGGGGCTAGAACTGGAAGTAGGCTCATGGGGGGGCTTGGACTGGAATTGGGCTGAGTGGAGGGGAGCTATGATTTGACATGGGCTGATGGTGGGGCTAGGAAATGATTAGAAATGGGCTGATGGGGGGCTAGGATTGGAAATGAGCTGATGAAGAGACTTGGACTGGAAAGGGATGGGGGAGCTAGGACTGGAAATGGGCTGATGGGGGGCTAGGACTGGAAATGGTCTGATGCAGGGACTAGAAGGGAATGGATGCTGGGTGAGACTGGAAATAGAAGGGAGCTGATGTTGGGGGAGGATTAGAATGGGATGGGGCAGGGAGAGTTAAATGGAGAGGGGAAAAATATTTTGTGTGGGAGGGATGAAAAATCTACAATTGGCCGGGTATTGGGAGAGTAAGTGGGGATTGAGGATGGAGGGGTAAAATTTGTGTGGATGAAATAGGAATGAGGAAAGAGCAAAAGGAGAAAGATTAGTATGTTAAAGCAGATGTAGAGAGACAGAATGGAAAAAAAACTAGAAGAGAGAAGAAAGGACAAATGGACAGCAGATGATGGAGAGTTAGCAGAAAACATGAAGAAACCAGAAGAAAGTGGCTGGACCAATTGCAACTGAAAAAAAATGCACAAAAGGTAGAAAGATATCTCTTTATTTTGAATTTATTAACTGGAATATGAAAGCTCTGGGAAATGTGCATCATTAACGTCTGCGCTTTGTTTGGTACGAAATTAATTTATAGTTTTATTTCTACAGTGTTGTTGTACATTCCAAGTTTGGCTTTTGGGGTTCCCAGTTTAATTATTGCCTTCCTGTTTCTAAATTGTGAGTCCTTGTTTGGTGATGGTCTATGTTCTGCATGTGTAACTGAGCTGAGGTATTCTGTTTATGTAATTCCTATTTGACATTGCCACTTGTTCTCTTTCCCCAGTATTCTCTGAAATGTATTGGTTTAATATTTGCAGTGTTGCCTTTTGATAGGTAGGGTATGGTGCTTTGTGAGTCCTGGTAATGCTGTCAGGATACGGCGGGTTTGCTATGGGTTCTAAATGCTCAAAAATTAGGTCGTTTTGTAGAGGGTAGAACATATGGTTTCTAAATGGGCAGCGTTTGTAGTAGTTCCTAATGTGCACTGGATTATAGTAATGTAGAAATCTTTTAGTCTTTCTTTATCCATACACTCATTAAGAGACATGCTTACTAAAAGTTAGTGTATGGTAACATTATGCAAATATTTATGCAAATGAGGCCAATTATGCAAATGAAGCCCCGCACCGAGTCTCCGCACATGGCCCCGCACCCCCCTTGGGCCGCCCCTGTGGGCAAGCCACTTAAACCCTCCATTGCCCATGTTCCCTGTAAAATAGTTATCTCCAAGTTATAATGCCCTGTTCAATGTAATGTTCCATGTAAACCGCACTGATGTCAAATAGCATGGTATATAAGAGAAATAAATAAATAAATTTATCCACTCTTTAGTTACCTCCCGTCTAGACTATTGTAACCTCCTCCTTGCTGGGCTCCCTCTCCCCTTTGGAGGTGTGGTGATTGATAGAAAGGTTTAAATTGTTGTTTTTATAAAAGTATCTATACAAAGGTGATAAAAGAATGTAAAGTGTTATTTTTACAGAATGATCAGAAAATTAGCATAGTTATATAGAGGTTTCTAGAAATGCTTTGCAAAACAAACCTTTCTGGGATAAATGCCTGCCATCTCATACAGATTCTTCTCCAGGACCAAGCAGGAAGTCAGTCCTCACATATGGATGACGTCGGCGCCAACGGAGCCCCCATGCGGAGCATTTCCCCAGCTTTCAAGGAAAGCCTTTGGGAATACAGCACGCATGCGCGGTCCTCTTCCCGCCCAAGGGTGCCATCTTGCTCAGTCTTCTATTTTCCGCGGAGCCCTACGGACGTGTGTCCGTGTTACCCGTGAAAAAGTTGATTTTTTGGCATTGAATCTTGTTTTTTTCTCGGTTTGACGCCGGTTCCCTTTCCTGCCTGGGCCCGGTACACCGGTGCTGAGCCCGGCTCCTAGTTTTTCGTTTTTTGTCCTTAGTGACTGTGTTTGCGCATTTTTCTATTTTTCCCTGGCAGCCCTGTCTTTCAACTTTGCAGGGGCCCTTTTTCCCCCGATGGCTGCCAGTGAGTTTAAGAAGTGTGATCAGTGTAAGAAACTTATGTCTCTTACCGCCACACAAGACTGCTGCCTCCGGTGCCTCAGGCCCGACCATGACTCCATGGGTTGTGGCCCATGTGGCAAACTGTCCTCGAAGGCATTGTGGAGCCGTCAGCACCAATGTGAGAGGATCTTTTCAGACTCTGCGTCTGGACGGGTCCGGACTTCGTCAGAGGCCTCGACGTCTCGGGAATCTGACCCCGAGCATCATCGGGGCTCCTCTGAAAGGGGGTCCCTCTCGAGGGAGCACCGAAGGAAGAAGAAACCCACGAGGGCGGCCTCGGTGGACACTCTTGGCTCCTCGAGGGCCAAGTCGCATAGCCCCAAGCGCCGTCCCGGGTCTTTGGAGTTGGAGAGGCCTGCCAAGCATCCTCATGTGGATACGGAGGCCCCGAGCCACGTGAGTACTGTAGTCCTTGTGGACGCTCCTCCGGGGGAGCCGATGTCGGGCCTGACGCCGTCGGGGCCCGATTCGGAGGCTGCTGGGTCTCCTGAGCTTGGTCTCAGGTTGACGGCCCTGGAGTGCAGACTGTCTGCCTTCATGGAGAAGCAGCGGGTGCTGATCGCCGGTCTCACTGGTTCATCTGCCCCGACCACCGGGACCTCGACACCCAAGTCTACCCCGGAGGCCGAGCCAGTCCTCGAGACCATGCGATCTCGAGTTGATCCTCGGCTAAGGTCACCCTCGGCCTCCCGTTCGGGACCGAGGTCGTCGACGCCGGTACCCTCGGCGTCGGGGCGGATGGTGTCGGTGCCCGCCGATCCGGAGCCGCTCGATTCCTCCTCGGAGGAGTCGTGGTGGGAGACAGAGGACGAGGAGTCCCCGGACACCTACCGGACCCGGTGTGTCCCTTTGGACTCACCGGAGTCCGAGCCTCGGAGAAGGTCCCCACCGGAGGATACCCGGTTCTCGGACTTCGTGCGGGACTTGGCCAAAGCCTTGGCCTTCCCTGCGGACCCCGAGGAGGGGCCTCGAGCCGAGGAGCTCGAGGCCCTGCAGTATGACTCTCCCCCCAAGGAGGCCTTTACTGTACCGGTTCCTCCGATGCTGGAGCGGTTGCTCTTCCGCATGTGGGAGGCACCGGCCTTGATGCCGGTTTTAAGCAAGCGGGTCGATTCCATCTATCGAGTCCACAAGAGCCCCGGGTTCCAGAAGGCACAGCTACCGCACCACTCCATGGTTGTGGAATCGGCCATGCATCGTCTGAAGAGTCAGAAGATGCACTTCTCGGTGCCCCCGGCAGGGAGGCCCGGAACCTGGATGCCCTTGGTAGAAAGTGCTTCCAGGGCTGTATGCTTGCTTGCCGTGTCCAGACCTACCAGCTGTACATGGGCATGTACCTTCGGGACCTGGCAAAAGAAATTGCCGGGTTCTCGGCTGGTCTCTCCAAGGAACCTTTGCAGAGGTTCAAGGACTTGTCCTCGGGTATTCGAGAGTGCTCTAAGTTTATCTCTCGAGCAGCTTATGATGGCTTCGAGGCTTCGGCCCATGTAGCCGGGGCCGGCATCGGTGCACGCCGTCAGCCTGACTACAGTCATCGGACCTCGAGCCATGGGTACAGGACAAGTTGGTCGATGTCCCTTGTTGAGGTGATAACCTCTTTGGCAAGCCCATGGCTGACAAAGCTGCAGAACTCGAGTCAGAGACTCTCACCCGGACCAGGCTGTCCAGGAAAACCTCTGCCCCTTTTCAGAAGAAGAAGAACTCAGGAAAAAGGCCTTTTACCCGAGGAAGACCACTGCCTACAAATCCTACCCTTATTTCCAGGCCTCTGCAGCTCCCCAACAGGGCCAGCAGGCCATGGGGCAGGGTCATGGGCCCGTAGGCAGATGACTCCCAAGCCTCCTACTCCGGCTCCTGCACAGCAGGGAGGGAGTTTTTGACTATGCCAGCATAGCCTCTCCTCCTCACCAGGGCACAGGAGGTCGGCTGACCCTGTACGCAGACAGGTGGCCAGCCATCACAAGGGATGCCTGGCTGCTAAGCATCATCCAAAGGGGCTACCTGCTGCACTTCACCCAGGTACCCCCCTTCTACTTTCCAGAGGAGCCTCCAAGGCCCCTTCTGCACAGAAACCTCCTCCTCCAGGAGTTGACAGGTCTGCTAAAGGACCAGGCGGTGTAACCGGTACCTCACCACCTGGAAGGTCGAGGCTTCTACTCCAGGTACTTCCTGGTGCCAAAGGGAACAGGAGGCCTCAGACCTATCCTGGACCTGAGAAATCTGAACAAGTTTCTGCAGAGGGAAAAGTTCAAGATGCTTACTCTTGGGATACTAATGCCCTTCCTCCAGCAGGGAGATTGGCTATACTCCTTAGACCTGAAGGATGCCTATGCTCACATCCTTATTCATCCCAACCACAGGCAATATCTCAGATTTGTGGTGGGAGGGGACCACTATCAGTACAGAGTGCTCCCTTTTGGTCTCACCTCCGCCCCCAGGGTTTTCACAAAATGCCTGGCGGTGGTTGCGGCCTACCTCAGAAATCAAGGGATCACAGGGAGGAGTGGTCTAGTGGTTAGGACAAGGTACTTCAGACTGGAAGGCCGGGGGTTCAAGTCCCACCTGGGGACAGCAATCTCAGGCCGGAGGGACTGGGATTTCTAGTCCTACAGACACTCCTTGTGGTCTTGGGCAAGCCACTTAACCCTCCATTGCCCCTTGTTCCCTGTAAGTATTAGCGTATGTGTCTCATATCCCCTCGTGTTAAATGTATCCCCCAATTGACCGCTTTGATCCGGTGAAAAGCGGGATATAAATACAGCTAAATAAATAAATAAATAAATAAATCTTTGTCTTCCCTTACCTGGATGACTGGCTCATAAGGGGCCAGTCCCCACAAGAGGCCAGGCAGGCCACTTTTCGGACAATATCCCTGCTTCAGCATCTGGGCTTTGTCATAAACTTCCCAAAGTCCACTCTAGTCCACTCTCAGGACTTAGAGTTCATAGGGGCCAGGCTGGATACCATCCAGGCAAGGGCCTTTTTGCCAGTAGACAGAGCTCACAGGCTGATGAGGTTGGCCGGCCGGTTTCGAGCAAGTTCCTGGGTCTCTGCCAGACACTTCCTCCGGCTGTTAGGCCACATGGCTTCCACAGTGCATGTGACTCCAAATGCCCTTCTGCATATGAGACCGGCTCAGTCGTCCCTCAGGGCCCAGTGGGTGCAATCCACAGGGAAGTTGTCAGACAGGATAAAGGTGTCCAAACGCTTGGTGGACTCCTTACGCTGGTGGAGTCACCTACCAAACCTTGTCAGGGAAGTTCCTTTTCAGGCCTCCCCACACACTCAGGTGCTGACAACCGATGCTTCCCTGCAGGGCTGGGGGACACATTGCCAGGGTGCATGCACCCAAGGTCTGTGGTCTCCTTGGGAAGCCACACAGCAGATCAACCTGTTGGAATTGCGGGCTATCCATCTGGCCTTGCAGACTTTCTCTCAGGTCCTCTCTCACCAGCCTGTCCTAATCCAGACAGACAATCAGGTAGCAATGTTCTACATGAACAAGCAGGGGGGCACAGGATCCCAGCTCCTGTGCCTGGAGGCACAAGCCCTCTGCTCATGGGCTGTCAAGCGGGGCATGTCCCTCAAGGCGGTCTACTTGCCGGGCCAGGAGAACTACCTGGCAGACAAGTTAAGCAGACTGTTACAGCCACACGAATGGCAGCTGGATCCGCTGGTGGCCCAGCAGATCTTTCTGAAATGGGGACTTCCATCCGTGGATCTCTTTGCCAGTCCTCTGATCAGGCAGCTACCCAAGTTCTGTTCCAGACAACCACACCCTCTGAGGGTAGCGGCAGATGCGTTCCTGATCTCCTGGTCGGAGGGCCTGCTGTATGCGTTTCCTCCCACACCTTTGGTGGCCTGGACTCTATTCAAGATTCAGCAGGACAGGGCCACGGTAATTCTGATAGCCCCCAGGTGGCCCAGGCAACCGTGGCTCCCACCTCTTCTACAGCTGGCAGTGGAGACTCCACTTCTTCTGGGATTGCAACCCGACCTCCTGACCCAGGATCAGGGGTCCCTCTTGCATCCCAACCTCAAATCCCTCAATTTGATGGCCTGGCTGCTGAAAGGGTAGTTCTCGCTCCCTTGCTACTGCCAAAGGAGGTTGAAGAGGTGGTGTTGGCCTCCAGGAAGCACTCCACCCGGAAGGCCTATGCCCTGAAGTGACGAAGGTTTTCAGCATGGTGTTCTCAAACAGCAGGAGGATCCTTTCTCCTGCTCAGTCCAGGTGGTGCTGCAGTACCTGCTTCACCTCTCCAATCTGGGGCTTAAGTCAAACTCTGTTCGGGTCCACCTCAGTGCTGTCTCAGCTCACCACTCACCGGTGGATGGACAATCCCTCTCGAGCCACCCCTTGGTGTCTCGCTTCCTCAGAGGCCTACTCTTACTCAAGCCTCCAAGCCGTCCACCGGCCACGGAGTGGGAACTGAATGTGGTCTTGCAACAACTGACTCATCCACTGTTTGAGCCTATGGCTACCTGCCATTTACGCTTCCTGTCTTGAAAGGCATTGTTCCTGGTGGCCCTCACCTCAGCCAGGCGTGTAAGTGAACTCCAGGCCCTGGTCTCAGATAGGCCATACACAAGGTTCTATAAGAACAGGGTAGTTTTGCAGACTCACCCTAAGTTCCTCCCAAAGGTTGTCTCCTCCTTCCACCTCAATCAGGAGGTGGTACTTCCGACATTCTTTCCCAGGCCACACGCCAGTAGGGCTGAGGCTGTCTTGCATCCCCTGGACTGTAGGAGGGCATTGTCCTTTTACTTGGAGCATACGCAGGGGCATAGAAGGGCTTCTCAGCTCTTCGTATTCTTTGACCCTAATAAATTGGTGTTGCCTGTCTCCAAACGTACGTTGTCCCTGTGGGTAGCAGACTGTATTGCCTGGGCGTACAGGGCAGCCGGCCTCTCCCTGGAGGGTCGAGTCACGGCCCCCTTGGTCAGGGCGAAGGCCCCATCAGTAGCTCATCTCCGCTCTGTTCCGTTGGCAGACATCTGCAGGGCCACTACTTGGTCTTCAAGCCAGACTCTTGCGGCCCATTACTGCCTCGAGAGGGAGTCCCGTAGGGACAGTGCTTTCGGACAGGCGGTACTCCATAATCTCTTTGAGGTTTAGGAAACTCCTACCCTCCGGCCCTGGTGTTGGGCTACCGTTCAGGTGTGGTTTCAGAGAAGATTCTCTCACAGTTGCTGAGGCTCTAGAGGGAGCTCTATTTTTCAGCCTTGGGTTCCTGGTAGCCCAGAGCTAGGGAGTCACCCATATGTGAGGACTGACTTCCTGCTTGGTCTTGGAGAAAGAGTAGTTACTCACCTGTAACAGGTGTTCTCCAGGAGCAGCAGGAATCATTCCTCACGACCCTCCCTCCTCCCCTTGGAGTTGCAGTTATTTATTTATTTATTTTATTTATTTACAGACTCTCTTATACCACGCTATTCGACATCAGCGCGGTTGACAATGAACATAGAACTACACATTTCAATTGGTGATCTGTGCTTACAATGAACAGGTGTTAATAAACTTGGATTTTTACATTAAACAGGTTCTTTAAACAGGGATAACATAACTATATACAATGCCAATTTAGGCAGATTTATGCAGGGTTATATGAGACTATGTACATTATCATGGTGGGTGGTGGTTCGATGTGTGACTATGGACAGTCAGTCTGAGAATGTGAATTGCATGAGCTTGAGGTGCTGACCTGGGGTATGAATGTGGGTGGGTGTGAAGGGATATCTGGAACATCATAGCACTGAAGAAATAGGTGATGTTTCAGTGCCTTCCTGAACTAGGAGAGGTCACTGATGGTTCTGATGGCCATTGGTAGGGCGTTCCAGCAGGATGGTGCAAAGAAGGCAAAAGCTCTGGATCTTGTGATTTGAGAGCACTTCGTGATTGCCTTCGGTAGTACGAGAATATTGGAGGCATTCGATCTCCTTGCTCTGTTAGGGGTGTGATCGATACTAGGTCGGTGAAGGTGGTAGCAGAGTACTTATTGATGGCTTTATGGGTCATAGTTAGGATTTTAAAAGAGATCCTGGATTGTATGGGTAGCCAGTGCAACTGTTTCAGTATTGGAGTGATGTGGATTCTTCTAGATGCTCCATGAAGGATTCTTGTGGCTGTATTCATTGCAAGTTATAAGGGGTTAGTCGTGCTCTTTGGTAGGCCGTGTAGTATCGCATTGGCATAGTCAAGGTGAGGCATTACTAGAGCCTGAAAGACTGAACGGAAATCTTCTGACTCTAGCAGCTGACGCAGATGTCGAAGGGTCCGGATTTTGTGATAGACCGATTTTACTATGTTGCCAATATGAACCTTCATATTGAGATGTTGGTCCAACATAACTCCCAGGTATCGTATTGTAGTCTTGCAGGAGAGCTCTGCATTGCGCACCTTGAGTGACAGGGGTGGGGTGAATGCGGGGTTCCTGGTGACGAAGAAGACCTCCGTCTTTTTGAAGTTTATCTTAAGCATTTGTGCGTTTAGCCAATCTGTGACTGCGTCGAAGCACGTGGTTAGTGGGGAGAGGTCTAGGTGTTCCGTCGAGATTGGCATGTACATCAAGACGTCGTCGGCAGTTGATGTTAAATGAGTGGATAAGGTCACAGATGGGTTGCATATAGACATTGAACAGCAAGGCGGAAAGGGAAGAACTTTGTGGCATGCCTTTTATTTGAGGGAAGGGGTCAGAGGTGGAGGGACCAGAACGGACATGTTGCCAACGGTCTGTGAGGTATGATGCGCACCATGATAGAGCTGAGCCGTGTACTCCCTTCTCCCTTAGGCGTGATAGGAGAACTTCATGGTCTACAGTGTCAAAGGCAGCGGCAATGTCCATGAAGATTAGTGCAAAGCCGTGTCTAATGTTGTCCAGACCTATGATTAGAATGTTGAACAGGGTTGTCAGTAGTGTTTCAACACCATGCGCTTCCCGAAATCCATGCTGGCAGGGATGAAGGGGTGCATTGGTCTCAATGTAATCTTGTAATTGGCATTGAGTAATCTTTTCAATGATTTTCGATAGGAGAGGGATGCTGGAGATGGGCCTGTAGGATTCCATCATGGAAGGGTCCAACTTGCTGTTTTTTAGGAGTGGTCTGATGGCTGTCTGTTTCAGGCTTCGAGGGAAGATTCCAGTAGAGAAAGATAAACCTATCATTTTAGATAGGAATGGGCTGAGATCAGCATGCAGGGACTTTATCCAGGATGCTGGACATGGGTCAGTAGGTGCTGTCGTGGTGTTTATGTTTAAGATGGTGTCTTGAATGACTTTTTCGGTTGGGGTGGAGAAGGATGTGATGGTGTGTTGGAATCGCTTGAGATTTGTATCGGTGGGGGTTGAGGGACAGAAAGGGGTGGGCTAGCTGAGATGAGGGGCTTAGTAGGTAGATCGAGCTGGCTTGTTTTGCTTCACAGGTAGTTAGCATATTCCTGAGGGTCTGGGTGGCTCGAGTGCCCATGAGAAGGTTCTTTTGCTAGGGTTTTTACAAGGTTAAAGAGCTCGTGAGTCTTGTTTAGGGAGCGCTGCAGCCTATTTGCATGATATTGTTTCATTCTTGATGCAACAGTTGAGCGATGTCTTCCTAACTGTGCTGTGAATGCATCATGGTTCTCGGCTGTTTTTGATCATCGCCAGCGTCTCTTGAGCTGTCTAAGTTGGAGGAGTGAGTTTCGTAGTTCATGGGAGTACCATGGTGCATTCTTTTTCCTATGTGGTGCCTTGTTTGTGGTAGGTGAGTGGATTTCGGCGTCTAGACTTGAGTTCCATGAGGCTATCATGTCTTTGAGGCTTTGTTCAGGTGGGTCAAGAAGGTGCTGTGTCCTCTTCAGGATATCTTCTCTGTTAAAAGAATGAAAGTGCTTTGAAGGTTCTGAGGTGGGTTTACCTGCAGGTTGGGTCATGGTAAAGCTGGGGCATATTGGCATCTGGAATCGTATCAGGTGATGGTTAGACCAGGGTACTGTGCTTACATTTAGGTAAGACTTGTGCCAGTGGATGAGGGCTGTTTGTGGTGTGAAGATCAGATCGAGTGTGTTTCCTTTTATATGGGTAGGGGTGTCGACCAACTGAACATAGCCTAGCTCACTGAGGGCATCAATGAAGGCATTGGTATGGCTGTCTTGAATGGCTGGGAGGCTGAGGTCGCCTAACACCCAGTTTAAAGTGCGAGGGCTCACAGGGTTGCAAGCAAGATCAATTATTGTGGCTAAGTCGTCTGGTGATGAGGAGGGTGTTCTGTAGAGTAAATTGATAGTGATCTGTTTATTTGCAATGGTGACGGGGTCGAGGTGCTGCTCGAAGCAGCAAGCTGGAATTGGAGGTCAGTTTTGGCTAAGATGAGTACTCCTCCACTGCGGCGGTCAGTTCTGTGGCACGAATGGACTGAGAAATTGGGAGGAACAATCTGGTGTAGGAGCACAGAGTCAGAGGCGGATAGCCATATCTCAGTGACACATAGGATGTCAAGTTTATGGGCTGAGTTACATGTATATTTCATTTTTGAGTTATGGGCTGAGTTATATGTATATTTCATTTTTGTTTTTTGCTGTCTCTTAGCTATGTCATCAGACTGAGCAAGATGGCACCCTTGGGCGGGAAGGGGACCACGCATGAGTGCTGTATTCCCAAAGGCTTTCCTTGAAAGCTGGGGAAATGCTCCGCATGGGGGCTCTGTCGGCGCCGACGTCACCCATATGTGAGGACTGATTCCTGCTGCTCCTGGAGAACACCTGTTACAGTTGAGTAACTACTCTTTATCTATCTCCATTGTCCTGCATCTAGAGATAGCACAGCCTAAGAGCCACTAAGTACATACTCCTCTCCCCCCCCCCTCCTCCTTATCTTTGTGGTCCTTTATGATAAGGACTGACAAAAAGAACAGAATCCTAACGTTAGAAGGCCTACTGTGTGGATCATGAGAGCCAGAAATTATTAAAAACTCAGGGAGCTGCATCCATATAAAATATAGAGGATTAAAGTGTGTCTGTTATACTAATAAGAAATCTGCTTCTTTTAAGTTGCCATATTGTAAGAGACAAGAGCCCTCAGTAGGAAATGTATGCAAGACAGAAAAAAATAGCTTTGCAGAGGTCAGGTTGGTCTTAGTTAAATAAAAACGAGATCCTTGCTCTGCTGACCTTTTGCAATGCAAAGGTCTTATGGAGCAAGCACAAATGTAAATAAACCATTTCCAGAGGGTCGCCATGAGTCGACTCCGACTTCAGGGCACTTAACAACAACAACATCAGTATGTACTACCATAAAGGAGATAAAAGATGTCAGAAGGTCAAGGTAAACTATATTCTTGCATATGGTCTGTCATGTAAGAAATTATGTTAAATAAAGTAAAAGAATAACTAGAGGGGATGAGGCTACAGTAAACAGGAGCAGAAACATGTGTGCTGCCTGAGCACACTAGATAGGTCAATAACATTGTATTAGTTAGCCAATAAGATACTGGGGGAAGGCCTTGTAGATTTGACAAAAGTATAAATGTCACTGAAATATGTAAAGGTGTGTGTCTCTATTTAGACACCCGTTGCTGCAAGAACATATTGAATAATAAAGAGCTCTTATACAGCTTCACAATATTCCTCTCTGAGTCTCATTGGCCAGGTTGGCCACAGGTAAAGATGTTTATTACAGTGATGAGGAGTTGTTGAGAACTTTGAAGGCTGTGAAGATGGATTCATATTTAATGTGTTCCTTTATTGGAATCCAATGCAGTTGTTTGAGAAGAGGAGTAATGTGTTCTGGGGTTTTATTTGCTTTGAGTAGGACTCATGTAGTGGAGGATTAGCTTAGTGGTTAGAGCAACTGCCTTGTACCCCAAAGATCAAGAAATTGATTCCCACTGGCATTCCTTCTGATGTTGGGTAAGTCATTATCTCCAGGAACAAGCAGGAATGAGTCTTCACATATGGGTATCGTCGGTACCGACGGAGCCTGCACGGGAACGCTCCCCAGCGTCCAATAAGAAAGCTTTTGGGAGCATCCCACAGCGCCTGCGTGCTGCCTTCCCGCCTTTCCCAACCACCTCTCTCCAGTTCTTCTTTTCCGCGGAGCCAGCAGGTCATGTTCCTGTCACCGCAGAAGAATTCTTTATTTTTTTCTTTATTTTTGTGTGTCGCGTCTGCCTTCTTCGTCGTCAGACTGGTACCGCCGGTCTTTTCTTTTCTTTCTTATAAAAAAAAAAAAAAAAAAAAACTTTCTTCAACTGTGCATTTGCGGTTTGGGCCTTAGGCCTGGACATTTTCTCCTCATGGAGAAGCCCGCTTCAGGGTTTAAAAAGTGCACTAAGTGTGGCGGTACTATTTCTATCACCGACACACATGATTGGTGTCTAAAATGTTTGGGTCCTGACCATTCCATCACGGATTGTGTGTCCTGTACCATGATGTCTAAAAGAGGTCGGCAGAACCGAGCAGCCAAGCTCAGTACCCTGTTTCCCTCTGATGCAGCCTCGGTGGCATCGACGTCTTCCAGGGCTTCTTCTTCCTCCCAGGGATCTCAGGTAACCAAACATAAATCTAGCCGGTCCTCGAAGGGCAAATCTCCCTCTAAGCATCGAGATGCCTCCGGGTTGTCCTCGAGAAATCCGCACCGGCAAAATTACCCCGGCGGGAAGTTCCGGCTTCCAAAGCATTACCTATGGGGTCACAGGTTGACATCGATGGCTCGGCCTCGACCGATCACCTGTTGCCGTGTTCTGGGGTACCGGTAGCCACCGGTACCGACATCTAGACTATGGTGGCATCGATGGATCAGAAGATTCTGTCCATGCAGCGCACCCTAACGGCGTTTATACAGGCTTCGAAGCCTTCGGTACCGCAACAATCTCCGTTGCCGGTACCGACTCCGGCACCGGCATCGTTTCCGGTGCCGGTACCGATTGCATCGACATTGGCTTCGGTGTCAATTGCAACGGTACCCTGTCCGATGATGCCCATCGGTACCGAACCGGTACCGCTTACTCCCGATGTCGATCCCACTCGGTACGCGTATCGGGCTTTACAGGAGCATCCAGACAGGCGATACTTCGATTCCTCCGAAGACTCTGAGTCGGAGGCTTCTGTCGAGGCACCGGTACTTCTTCCTCAGGAGTCTGATTCTCCAAAACGAAGAATGTCTTCTCCAGAGGACTTGTCTTTTCAAGACTTCATCAGGGAAGTGGCTAGGGGCCTCTCCATTACAGTGGCCCCTGAGACAGAGCCTAGAGCCAAGCAATTAGATATTTTACAATATCTTAAGGCTCCTAAGGAAGCAACCACCTTACCTATTCATAAGATTCTCTATGATCTCACGTTGAGCATGTGGGAGACTCCTCTTACTGTCTCTCCTCATTCTCGTAGGTTAGACACCATGTACCGTGTCCCTCCTTGTCCTGGCTTTCATAAGTCTCAGCTTCCTCACTACTCCATTGTGGTAGAGTCTGCCATGAGGAAAATAAGGAGTGCAAAGAGACACTCCTCTAATCCTCCAGGACGTGAATGCAGAACCCTTGATGCTTTTGGCAGAAGGGTTTTCCAGGTTAATATGCTTGCTGCCAGAATCAACTCCTATAGTCTCTATATGGGGATGTTTCTAAAGGAAGTCACAGATCACCTGTACACTTTAGCCCCTTTTATTGCAGAAGATAAAAGGCAGGAATTCCTCACTTGGCTTAAACATGCCCAAGATGTTTCCAAATTTTCCAACCGTGCAGCCTTTGACTCTTTTGTGTGTGTAAGCAGAGCCTCGGCTATTGCCATAGGTGCACGCAGAATTGCTTGGTTACAAGCATCTGATTTGGAACTCTGGGTCCAAGATGAACTGGGAAATCTTCCTTGTACAGGTGAAAACCATTTTGGCAGGGATTGGAAAGCAAAGGCCACTCAGATGGATGCTGAGAACTCTGCTTTGGATCGACTTTCAAAGTCTACCTCTGCTCCTGCTAAGAAAAGATTGTTCAAAAAAGACACCTTTTTCTAAAAAGGGAAGATACTATCCTACTTATGGTCAGCAAGCCACTGCTGCAGGTCGTTTTGCTGCCAAGCGTCAGCAACCACCTAAACAGGCCAAGCCAAAGGCTGCCAGGCCTCCCACGGCCCAGCAGCCTCAGCCTCCTCAGGGCCTTTGACTTGCAACTAGAGAACTTAGCCTTTCTGGCTCTGGAAGAACCAGAGCCCCTCACCATTCCAGGAAGGTTAGCTTACTTTGCTCCCAGATGGGAGCAAATCACAGCAGAGCAATGGACCCTCTCCATTATAAAGGAAGGGTACAAGCTTCATTTCTTAAACCTTCCTCCCCACACCATGGTGAAACAGTCCAATTCTCCAACATCTCTCCTCAACCTTCTGGGTCAGGAGATTGCTACTCTTCTTGCCCAAGGGGCAATAGAAGAAGTACCCCTTCTTCAACAGGGCTCAGGGTTCTACTCCCCTTATTTTCTTATTCCAAAGAAAACAGGGGGCTACAGACCCATTTTGGATCTCAGAGAATTGAACAAGTTTCTATTCAAAGAGAAATTCAAGATGATTTCTCTCGGTACTCTGCTGCCATACCTTCAGAGTCAGGATTGGCTTTGTTCTCTAGATCTCAAGGATGCGTACACCCATGTCCTCATCCATCCAACACACAGAAGGTTCCTTCGGTTCCTTTTTCAAGGAAAGCACTATCAATACAGGGTGCTTCCTTTCGGTCTGGCCTCTGCACCAAGGGTGTTCACAAAATGCATGGCAGTAGTAGCTGCATTTCTGCACACTCTGGGAATATTTGTTTTCCCATATCTGGACGACTGGCTCATTCGAGCTCCATCCCAGTCAGAGGCCCAGATTTGTCTAACCTGCACAATGCGTATCCCTCAGTATTTGGGACTGGTAATAAACATCCCAAAATCCCATCTTACCCCTACTCAGTCCCTGGAGTTTATAAGGGCCTTGCTGGATACCACAACTGCAAGGGCCTATCTTCCTCAGGCCCGTTGCCTACGCCTGGTGCAGTTAGCCTCCCAGATACAGTTAAAATCCCATTTAACTGCTCGAGAGATGTTAAAACTGTTAGGCCACATGGCATCCACCGTGCATGTGGTCCCATATGCTCGCCTTCGCATGAGGGCAGCTCAATGGACTTTGTCCACCCAATGGACTCAGGCATCAGGTTGCCTGTCAGACAAAATAGCAAACTCCAGTCACCTATTTTGGTCTCTCCAGTGGTGGAAGTCCCCTCCAAATCTGTTGCTGGGGTCCCCTTTTCAGCAACCGCTACCCCAAGCAACTCTGACAACAGATGCTTCTCCAAGGGGATGGGGAGCTCATTTGCAGGATCTCTCCACCCAGGGCATCTGGTCTCCACAGGAGACTTCTCTGCATATCAATCTCTTGGAACTCAGAGCAATATTCTTAGCTCTCAGAGTGTTCCATTCCCTGCTCAGCTACAGGACAGTCCTCATCCACACGGACAACCAAGTAGCCATGTTTTATGTAAACAAGCAGGGAGGGACTGGCTCTCTGTCGCTTTGCAACGAAGCTTTGCGACTGTGGGCCTTCGCCAGAGAGCATCACATCCATCTTCTGGCAGTATACCTTCCAGGCATTCAAAACTCTTGGGCGGACAGACTCAGTTGAGTTCTGCTCCCACACTAGTGGTCCCTCCACATGGACCAGGTAGCCAGGAATTTTCGAATTTGGGGAACCCCGGACATAGACCTCTTTGCAACTCCGTGGAATGCCAAACTTCCCCGGTTCTGTTCCAGAATTCCGTGTCAGGGAGTTCAGGCCAAGGATGCCTTCCTCCTTCACTGGGGTCAAGACTTCCTTTATGCCTTTCCGCCAATTCCCCTAATTCCCAAAACACTATTCAAGCTTCAGAGAGATCGAGGGACCATGATCCTCATAGCTCCACATTGGCCACGTCAAGTGTGGTACCCTCTACTTCTGCATCTCTCTCAAGCTCCTTCCCTGGACTTGGGCTCTGCACCAGACCTTCTGTCCCAGGAAGGGGGAACATTGTGGCACCCAAACCCCCAGTCGCTCCATCTCAGGGCTTGGTTGCTGAGGGCCTAGACCTTCAAGATTTTCATCTCTCTCAGCAAGTCAGAGATGTTATTCATGCCTCTAGAAAGCCTTCTACTAGGCGTTCCTATGCTTTCAAATGGAAAAGATTTACCATTTGGTGTTCAGAGAAGGGTCTAAACCCTCTTGCAATACCTCTGAATTCTCTACTGGAGTAACTCCTGCATCTATCCCATGCAGGCCTGAAAACGAATTCAGTAAGGGTCCATTTGAGTGCTATTGCAGCATCCCTCAAGCCTCTTAATGGACAACCTATTTCCTCTCACCCTCTTATAGCAAGATTCATGAGAGGCCTTCTTTTAACTAAACCTCCCATTAGACCACCTCCAGTGGCATGGGACTTAAACCTGGTTCTTGGCCAGCTTATGAACCCACCCTTTGAACCTTTAGCCACCACCTCCTTGAAATTTCTTTCTTGGAAAGTGGTTTTTCTCATTGCAGTCACTTCAGCACGCCGCATCAGTGAGTTGCAAGCTTTGGTGGCTAATCCACCTTATACAAGGTTCCATCATGATAAGGTAGTCCTCAGGACCAATCCACACTTTATGCCTAAAGTGGTCTCGCCTTTTCATCTGAACCAGGAGGTATATTTACCTGTTTTTTTTTCAGGACCTCATGCATCAAATGCAGAGAGGAATCTTCATACCTTGGATTGTAAGAGAGCTCTTGCTTTCTACTTACAAAGAACACAGCAACATAGAAAGTCTTCTCAACTCTTTGTTGCTTTTGATCCTTCTCATTTAGGACTTCCAGTCTCTAAGAGAACACTGTCCAACTGGGATTGCTCAGTGTATTTCTTTCGCCTACCAGAGTAGGAACATTTCTCTGGAGGGCCATGTCACAGCTCACAATGTGAGGGCCATGGCAGCCTCAATGGCTCATCTAAACTCTGTGTCCATCGACCAAATCTGTCGAGCGGCCACCTGGGCCTCGGTTCATACCTTCACAGCCCATTACTGTTTGGACAAGGACTCCCGCCGGGATGCCTTGTTTGGTCAGGCTGTCCTCAAACACCTGTTCCATTCCTAATCAACTCCTACCCACCTACCCTGGTCGGATGCCAGAGATCCATGGGGGGAAGTGGAGCCCTTTGCAAGGGCACACAACCATGGGGTCTCTCCCTGGCATCTGTAGCTAGGGAGTCCCCATATGTGAAGACTCATTCCTGCTTGTTCCTGGAGATAGCACAGTTACTTACCTGTAACAGGTGATCTCTGGGAACAGCAGGAATAAGTCTTCACAACCCACCCACCTCCCCTAGGAGTTGTATCTCTCTATCTATCTTTCCTTTCCTCTCTCTCTCTTTGTCTCAGCTTTAAAACTCGAACTGGAGAGAGGCGGTTGGGAAAGGCGGGAAGGCAGCACGCAGGCGCTGTGGAATGCTCCCAAAAGCTTTCTTATTGGACGCTGGGGAGCGTTCCCGCTCATGCTCCGTCGGTACCGGAGATACCCATATGTGAAGACTTATTCCTGCTGTTCCCAGAGATCACCTGTTACAGGTAAGTAACTGTGCTTTACCATCCATTGCCTAGGAAGAAAAGGCTGGCAATCTATTTCCAGTCATACAATGCCAAGAAAATCCAGAGGTAGCTGGGTCACCATGAGTCAACACTGACTTGAAGGCTCTAAAAAAAAAAAGGATTCATGCAGCACTGTTGAGAACAAGTTGGAGAGGGTGGATGGTTGATTTTGGTATGCCTTGAAAAATGATATTACAGTAGTCGAAGTGGGGGAACATGGTTGCTTGAAGGACTGAACGGAAGCCATGGTCGGTCAGTAAATGTTTGAGATGCTTGATCGTTTTGAGCTTGAAGTAAATGCTCTGAGTCTTGAAGGACTACAAAAGGGGACTGCTACTTCTGGAGAGAGATCTGCAATAGTGAGTATATACTTATGGGAATTTTTCTGAAGGGAATTCTTTGGATAAAAGCTGATTAATCTGTGAACCCAGTGTATCTGTTAAATCAGTCAGAGCCTAGTAGCAGCAGTTTAAATTTAAAACACAGAAGACAGCTTTCTGGTTAAATTTAGAACCCAGCAGAGAGCTTCTAGTTTAAATGTCATACTAAGTCAGAGCCTAGCAGCAGCAAAGAGCTTTCATTTAAATCAAATCAGAATATAAATTAGCATAAAAAGCAAAACAGGCTCAGTATTCTATGAGCAATAAATAAATTCTTCTAGAGACCTTTACAAAGAGGCTTTCTAACTAGGGGACAAGAGACCTGTGAAACCCTTTAAAACGTTTTAAATAGGTGTTAAAGCCAGATGGCAGGTCAAAGGCCATTTTGAAAGACTCCTATACAAGCAAGGATTGTTAATCAGCCAGGAAGTTGGTAACAGCTTACCTTAGAAGCACAGGACAGGGCACTGTGTAGCAGCCCTCTTTTAATAAGTCTTATTTCCCTCCCTCCTTTCCCAACAACCACCCACCACTGGGATAATCGTAGCTTTATAGGTATGTACACATTTTAAAGGAAAGGAGCTGCTCTCAGGTGCAGCTTTTTATCCAAATCAGTCATGCATTAAGGACCTGAAATTAATTAAGCTTCAGGTGAACAAGGTATATTAAACATATTAGGTACACATTTATTAGTATAATTATCCACAGCACCCCTTAGTAAGTAAAGAACTTAAAGATCTAAACAAAAACTTAAAACTAAGATGCAAGCAGCAGTCCAGAAGTGAGAAGGGGGATTTCCAGTTTTTTGCATTGAGTGTCACATGTATGATTTTATCCCAGTTGGTGAGAGGTCGTAAATGTGCACTAGGTGCAAGGAGCTCCTTACTCTCAGGGAACGAGTCCATTCTCTAGAGGCTAGAGTAGCAGACTTTGAAGACATAAGAAAGACAGAGAGGTACATAGATTAGACCTACAGGGATATAGCCCTGAAGTCCCACCTCCAGTATGGCAGCATCCCTGTTGCCATGGAGGAGAGAGGTCACATGACAGGAGAGCATCACCCTGGTGTGGCAGGAAGTGATCCTGTAATTAGGATCTGTCCTGCAGGTGATGTAAAATCCTCTCGCACCAAGGAAGTTTCTCCAGGGCCATGTGCCCCTGAGGGAAGGGTTAGGACAGCCGTTATAGTTGGTGATTCAATCATTAGGCATGTAGATAGCTGGGAGGTTGGTGGATGTGAGAATTGTCTGATAACATGCCTGCCTGATGCAAAGGTAACGGACCTCACGCGCCACTTAGATAAGGTCTTAGATAGTGCTGGGGAGGAGTCTGCTGTCTTAGTACATGTCGGTACCACTGACATAGGAAAATGTGGTAGGGAGGTTCTGGAGGGTAAATTTAGGCTTTTAGGTAGGAAGTTGAAATCCAGAACGTTCAGGGTAGCATTCTCTGAAATGCTTCCCATTCTATGCACAGGACACAAAAGGCAGGCAGAGCTCCAGAGTCTCAATGCCTGGACGAGACAATGGTGCAAGGATGAGGGTTTTGGATTTGTTAGGAACTGGGGAACATTCTGTGGAAAGGAGGGGCTCTTCCAAAGGGATGGGCTTCACCTTAAATGGGATGGAACCAGGCTGCTGGCATTAACCTTTGAAAAGGAGATAGAGTAAGCAGCTTTTAAACTAGATAATAGGGGAAAGCCGACATTCGTCCAAGAGCACATGGTTCGGAATAATGTATTCTTGAAGGATACTACCAAAAGCATTGAGGTTCCAAAAAAAAGTAAAGTTGCCTCAATGCCCTCGAGTATGGAGCAGACAGAGCTTAAAGTTTCCAAATTACCCATGCCTACCAATAGCCAGAATTATTTGAATAAAATACTGTCTCTAAAATGCTTGTATGCAAATGCTAGAAGTCTAAAATATAAGATGGGAGAGTTAGAATATATAACGCTAAATGAGAGGTTAGATATGACTGGAATCTCAGAGACATGGTGGAAGGAGGACAACCAGTGGTACACTGTGATACCTGGGTACAAACTATATTGAAATGATAGAGCTGATCAAATTGGTGGAGGGGTTGCTCTCTATGTTAGAGAGGGAATTGAGTCAGAAAGGATTAAAGATTTGTAGGAAACAAAATTTGCTGTAGAATGTCTATGGATTAAAATTCCATATAAAAAGGGGAAGGTGATGGCAGTGGGGGGTGTACTATCAACCGTCTGCCCAGAATGAACAAATGGATGATGAAATGCTCAAACAAATCAAGGAAGCTAACAAAAGTTACAGCACAGTAATAATGATAGGTGATTTCAGTTACCCCGGTATCAACTGGGTTAGTGTCATGGCAGGACATGCTAGGGAGATAAAGTTCCTAGATGAAATAAATGACTGCTTCTTGGAGCAGCTGGTTCATGAACCGACCAGAGGGGAAGCCATATTAGACCTAGTCCTTAGTGGAACACAAGATCTGGTGCAAGAGATAAGGGTGTTGGGGCCACTTGGCAATAGTGATAATAGCATGATCGCATATGATTTAATAAGTGTTGTTGAAAAATAGTATCTTGGAAGCCCAGACCAGCTGTATTCCATGCTTTAAGAAAAGTGGAAGGAAGTCCAAAAAACTGCCAGCATGGTTTAAAGGTGAGGTCATAGAAGCTGTTGTTGCCAAAAAAGCATCTTTCAGGAAATGGAAAAAAGAGCCAAATGATGAAAATTGGAAACAGCACAAGCACTGGCAAGTTAAATGCAAGGCAGGCAAAGGGATAATTTGAGAAGAAGCTTGCTGCAGAAGCAAAAACACGTAATAAAGACTTTTTCAAGTACAATCATAGCAAAAAACCTGTGAGAGAGTCAGTTGGTACATTAGATGATAGAGGGGTTAAAGGGGCACTAAGAGGCAAAAAGACAATAGCGGAGAGACTGAATGAATTCTTTTTTTCGGTCTTTACTAAGGAAGATGTAGGGATGTTACCCATGATTAATGTGGTATTTAAAGCTGCGGAAGTACTGAAGGAAATATCGATACATCGGGAAGATGTATTACAACTATTTGATAAACTGAAGAGTAGCAAATCACCTGGACCGGATGGTATACATCCAAGGGTGTTGAAAGAACTGAAATATGTGATTTCAGGCCTGCTATTAGTAATCTGTGAACTGTCTTTAAAATCATCTGTAATACCTGAAGATTGGAGGATCACCATCGTAATGACAATTTTTAAAAAGGGTTCCAGGGGTTATCTGTGAAGCTACAGACTGGTGAGCCTCACGTCAGTACCAGGAAAAATGATAGAATCTATCATAAAGAACAAAATTGCTGAACATGTAGATAGTCATGGCTTAATGGGAGACAGCCAACATGGCTTTAGACAAGGAAGATCTTGTCTTACTAATCTGTTATGTTTTTTTGAAGATGTGAATAAACAGGTAGACAAAGGTGAGTCGGTTGATATAATGTATTTAGACTTTCAGAAAGCCTTTGACAAAGTCCCTCATCAAAGACTTTTGGCAAAACTAAAGAGTCATGGGATAGGAGGCAGTGTACTATTGTGGATCAAGAACTGGTTAAAAGATAGAAAGCAGAGGGTAGGGCTAAATGGCCAATTTTCCCAATGGAGAAAGGTGAATAGTGGTGTACCCCAGGGATCTGTGCTGGATCCGCTACTTTTTGACATATTCATAAATGACCTGGAAAAGGGAATAATGAGTGAGAGGTTATCAAATTTGCAGATGACACAAAACTATTTAAAATTGTTAAAACCCATCAGAATTGTGGAAAATTGCAAGAGGATCTTGATAAATTGGAAGAATGGGCATCAAAATGACAGATGAGTTTTAATGTGGGCATGTGCAAAGTTATGCACCTAGGGAAGAACAACCCAAACTATGGTTACACGATGCAAGGTTCCACATTAGGAACCACAATCCACGAAAAAGATTTAGGCGTCATTGTGGATAACATGCTAAAATCCTCTGTCCAGTGTGCAGCGGCAGCGAAGAGAGCAAATAGAATGCTAGGTATCATAAGGAAAGGGATGCAAAATAAAACAAAGGATATTATAATGCCTCTGTATCATTCCATGGTGCGACCGCACCTTGAATATTGTGTGCAGTTCTGATCTTAAAAAGGATATAGCATTATTAGAAAAGGATCAGAGAAGAGCCACCAAAATGGTAAAGGGGATGGAAGGATACCCCTGTGAAGAAAGGCTAAAAAAGGTTAGGGCTATTTAATCTGGAAAAAAGACAGCTGAGGGAAGATATGAAAGAAGTCTATAAATTAATGAACGGAGTGAAATGGGTAAACATAGATCGATTATTTAGGTTATCAGAATTTAGAAAGACTAGGGGACATGCAATGAAGCTACATGGTAAACTATTTAAGACAAATAAGAGAAAATATTTTTTCACTCAGCGTGTAATCAAACTCTGGAATTTGTTACCAGAGGATGTAGTAAAGGCTGTTAGTGTAGCTGGGTTTAAAAAAGGTTTGGACAAGTTCCTGGAGGAAAGGTCCATAAACCATTATTAAAAAGGGACCCAGGATATCAATGCTTGACCCAGTACAAGCATTTTGGAACCTATGGGGTCTGTTTACTAAACGGCGCACATGTACGGGGCGCACATGAGCGCTCTAAAAGATGTATTTAAGTGCTCTTAAGCGCCCCGTACGAGTGCGCGGCACATTAACGGGTCCCGCAAGCGTGCGCCGACAACGCGCACATTTGCGGGGCGGTAATGTGCGAAAGAGGCGTGCCAAGGCGAAATGAGGGCGGAGGAAGGCCCCCTAGGGGCGGAGAGACGGGGTCAGTGGGCGGAATGTGGGAGGGGAGAGACTCGCCGCACAGGAGCGTGCCCGAATCTGCACAGAAATTTACCGCCAGTGAAACACTCGCGTTAGAGGTGCTGTGCAGGGAAAAGAAACCGTTTCCGTCAGCAATGTGCAGCACAATAGTGGAAGCCAAAAACCGTGAGCAGTGTGATCTATGTGCACAGATCAAACGCCGTAATGTCACAGGGCACTAACCACACGGGCGCCGCGCACCTTAGCGCATCTGTCAATCACAGCTTCTGTTCTTCACGACGGAACGCCCACTCCTTATACGGCACCCGCTCGGTACCGCGGACCGCACAACACCGGCCTTTAGTAAACAGACCCCTATGTCTTTTGGGGAAACTGCTAGGTACATATGACCTAGTTGGCCACTGTTGGAAACAGGATGCTGTGTTTGATGGACTTTGGTCTGACCCAACATGGTATATATTATGTTCTTATGAGTAAGATTTTGTATTTGTGTTGAGAAAGTGAGGCATTGGTCAAGTGTGACACCAAGGTATCTTTTATCTTATTTCAGTTTGATGCCATCAATAGTTATGGAAGATGGTGGTTTGAAGCTAATGTCTCTTGTGATGAACATGGCCTCTGTCATCTTGAGATCTGTGTTCAAATTGTGTATTTTGTCAAGACACCAGCCCCGGCCGAGGGCCTAGAGGCATAGGGCTGCCAATTTTAGTCCTCTAATAAAGGAATTAAACACTATTCTTGTCCACAGTGAGGCATTCTGGGACTTGTAGTTTTTCCTCGTTCAAGGATAGTCGTGTAAGCCAAGGGTTAAAGACAAAGACAAAAGTTTATTTTTCCCCAAATGCACTAAGGTTCAAACACACAACGTCAGGATAGTCTTCTCCAAGCAATATTTCAGAAATTATACAAAAGCTGGAACTGAGGAAGCTTCATAAGCTTTTAAAACATGTGCAGTTGTTTTCATAAAGTAATCAGCAAAACAAAATACAGCTTCTCTGTTTTAAGCAAAGTTAAATGTCCTCATTTACCTTCTGCTTCTTTAAACACAAAATATAGAAGCTGACAACCTTCTCTTTAGTAGGTATTTCTTAGCAAAACAAAGCTAGGTTAATTCACACTGCTTCTCAAGAGCTTTCTTTATCAAGCATTTCTTATCAACAGACTCATAGTTTCTGTCTGGTATAATGTACAATCCATTGGCAATTCACCTGATATGGAGTTTTGCTCAGCACAGTCCACTTGCATATCCTCTTGTTCTAAAGCATATACATCTGGCTCTGAACTCCCACAATCTGCTCCTGGGTGAATGCTCTGGGGAAATCCCTGAACCTCCCTCCAGTACTGTTTTTCCCCGGTAAGGAATGTCTGTACCTCTAGTATGGGATATCTCTCCCTGGTTCAGTTGCCTTGGTTCCTCTCCGCTGTTCAGCCGTGGTTCCTTGCTCCAGGCTGGGTTCTGGTTACTTCTAGCTATAGCCTTGTTCACCCACCTTTGAGCAGCTTGAACCCTTCAGTCCGAGACCCGAGGTAGAAGACTTCCCTGCTTTCTTTCTCTCAGCAAAGCATACATGGTTTCTTGGCTCTCAGGCTCCTTCCACGTCCTTCTGCTTCCCCTGATGTTTCCTCCTCTGAGTTCCTCTCTCTGAACTCCTGGAATAGCTGAAACACGCTGAACTCTCGGAACTTGCCCACGATTCTGGACTGGAACTGGAATACAAACAGTTTGAACCGCAACCTGATCCTGAACCCCTTTCTCTCCCTGTGAGCAGGGTTTATAAGGCTGCTTCTTAGCTAGCCTTTCTCTGTCTTTGCACAGGTGTTTGCCATTACTGCCTAAGCTTGCACTTATGTCAGCAGAGCTTGGGTGTGGCAAACTGGCTCTCTCAACTCCGTGCTTTCTTTCTTTGACTGCAGTCTGGAACCTGTGAATTTCAGGAATGTCTCTTTCCTTAAAGGTATATTCACTATCTTTTCCTATTTCCATCGGTTCAGCAGGGCTCTCTTCATCACAATTTTCAGCCAGTTTCAGACTGGAGAGGCAGATTATTCCTGGGTATGATGTCTGGATTTGATGCGTTAATAGATGTTTTATCATTACATCATCAGCATAGATATGATATAGGATGTTGTAAGTCTTTATTACAGAGCATACTGATTGTACAAAGAGGTTAAATAGTAATGATGAGAGGGTCAAGCATTGTGGAGCTCCTTGAGATTGGAGTGGTATTTGTTTGGTCTATTGGGGCTTTGCATGATATAGGGTGGAATTTGTATGGTCTATTGGGACATTTTTCTTTTGTGCCTTAGTGCTATGTGGCACCCCAATATGCTACCCTTATAATTTGTGTATAAATTTGTAAGACAGAACAACTTTTTATTGAACTAGAATACACAGGTCTGCAGCAAATATAAATCTAACACCATATTGTTATCCTGTGAGGCAGAAAATGACATCACTTGATACAGAACTTCAGTTACTGTCTGCCCACTTTACAGTCTACAAAGCACTATTTTATACATTCACGACCCAGTCTTTTCTCTTTAACCCATTTGTCCATTTTCTCTTATATGGTTATTCCTTACAACAGCCTTGGAAATACATTTCTTTCTTTTCCTCTTGTTGTATGGTTCTTTGTGCAGTCTTATTTCTATGCCTCGTCTCCTTTAAACCCCACCCCCAATTCCTGTCTTTTTCTGGTTTATATGTATTTTATTTATTTATTTATTACAAGCTCTTATATACCGCACTATTTGGGATCAGCGCGGTTTACAGTACAACAAAAGACCAGAACAACAAGCTGTTTAGTTTTACATTGAACAGGAAAACGAACTTGAATAATACATGGGGAAAAATTAACTGAAACAATTTACAAAGTATTTATTTATTTATTTATTTATTTAAAGTCTCTTTTATACCGCGCTATTCAGCATCAGTGCGGTTTACAATAAACAACGAACATACACATTTCCAATAGTACTTTGTGTTTACATATGAACAGGAGAATCAACTTGGCTAACAGGGTAACTATATACAATAACAATATATACAATTTACAGGCTGGTCATGTGTTCTTATGGTTTCAGACAGAGGAGATTTGTGAGGTTTCGGTAATTGGTGCTGAGCTTTCATTGGTTTCCGGGTAATGTAGGAGGAAGAGGTAGTGTTTCACAGCCTTCCTGAATTGGAATTTGTCTGGGATTGTTCGGATGTTGTGAGGGAGGCTGTTCCAGATCATTGGTGCATAAAGTTTGAATGCCCTTCTGGATGTTGACTTGGTGCATTGAGTCATTGATCTTGGGACTATCAAGGTGTTTTGTGCTACTGACCTTCTGTCCCTATTGTGGGGTGTCTTCTGGACTATCTCTGATAGTGCTGTTGACGAGAGACCGTTGGTGGCTTTGAAGGTGAGTAGCAAGGTCTTGAATGTAATCCTACCTTGAATCGGGAGCCAGTGGAGCTGTTTCATAATGGGATGCTCCGTGTAGTACTCTTGCTGCGGTGTTCATTGCCATTTGCAGTGGGTTCAGAGTGGTTTGGGGGAGTCCTTGCAGTATTGCATTCGCATAATCGAAATGCGGAATTATTAGTGCTTGAAAGATGGTCCTGAAATCATCAGGCTGCAGCAGCGATCGTAGGTATCTAAGGGATCTGATTTTATGGTATACTGCCCTTACAGTGTTACTTATATGCGCCTGCATATTTAGGTTCTGGTCTAGTGTGACGCCAAGGTATCTGATCGAGGATTTGATCTGGAGGTCAGCTTCCTTCACCTTTAGTACTGTAGGCGCAGTGAAGTTACGATTTCTTGTAATGAACATGACCTCCGTCTTCTTGTGTTGAATCCGGAGGTTTTGGGATTGTAGCCAGTTGGATATTTCATTTATGCAGCATGTTATTGGTGAGAGGTCAGGGTTTTCTGTTGCAAAAGGCATGTATAATAGCACGTCATCTGCGTATATCATGCAGTTCACGTTGAAGGACCGGATAAGGTTGCAGAGAGGTTGCATGTATATATTGAACAGCAAGGCAGAGAGGGAGGATCCTTGTGGGACACCTTGGCTTTGATGGAATGGTTCTGATGATGTGTCTTTGGATCGAACCTGCTGCCATCTGTCAGAGAGGTAGGACCTGCACCACTCGAGTGCTTTACCGGAGATTCCTTTTTCTTTGAGGCGTTCTAAGAGGCGTTCATGGTTCACGGAATCAAACGCCGCCGCGATATCAAGGAAGACAAGGACAAAGCCTTGGCGGGTATTGTTGATGCCTGATATTATGCTGCTGAAGAGTGTGGTAAGAAGGGTCTCAACCCCGTGTGCTTCTCTGAATCCGTGTTGGCATGGATCCAGTGGTGCATTGGAGTCAATGTGGTCTTGTATTTGTCTCTGAACTTCCTTTTCCATTATTTTTTCTAGCATCGGTATGCTTGCTATAGGTCTGTAGGATTCCGGTTTCTGTTGGTCGAGTTTGTTGTTTTTTAGTAGAGGTCTTATTGATGTGTGTTTGAGGGTGCGTGGGAAATCACCTGTTGTGAACGATTGTTACATGAGTCTGGCTATGATGGGACTGAGGTCTGTTCGTAGTTCTTTGATCCAGAATGCTGGGCATGGATCAGATTGTGCTGTAGTCGTGTTGATAGCTGCTATGGTGTTTTCGATGCATTGTTTGGATGGGGTCATGAAGGTAGTGAGTGATGTTTGGTTGTAAGGCTGAAGGATAGTATTGGACGCAGAGTTGTTGTTTATCTGACATAGTTTGGTTTGTAGATAATCTGCATATATTTGAGGATGGATTCCATTTGCTTGTTCTGATGCAGGTTCTGTTGTAAGTCGCTTAACAAGGGCAAACAGGTCACGAGGTTTGTTGAGGGATCTCTTTAAGGTGTCAGCGTGGTAACGTTTCATGGTTTCAGTTACTGCGGTACGGTGCGCTGTGAGCTGTAGGTTGTATGCACTTTGGTCTACTTCTGAGCGTGATCGGCGCCATCGTCTCTCGAGTTTTCTTAGTGTCGCGAGTGAGGCTTTCAACTCAGTAGAGTACCATGTTGCTGTGTGTCGTTTCCCTTGAGGTCTGTTTATTGCTGGTCGAACAGCTATTGAGCTGAGTATCTCATTCCAGTTGGAGACTAGTTCGTCTGGGTTGTGTGCTGTTGAGGTTATTAGTGGGATTGTTGATTCCAGGATAAGTTCTTTGTTGAATGGTTGGAATCTTCTTGGCGGATTGTTGGATTGACCAATTGTTGAGTTATCTACCTTTTGGCCTTGGCTTGGTTGAGGAATTTGGAATAGGATTAATGAGTGATCAGACCATGGGACAGCGGTAATAGATAGTTCAGGGATGGTTGTTCCTCTGCTGGTTGGGTCTGTGGTGAATATTAGATCAAGCATGCCTCCTTTTGTGTGGGTAGGTTCCTTGATTAATTGGCTATATCCTAGATCCTTCAGGGCTTCGAGAAACGCCTTTGAGTGAGTGTCTTGCAGGGAGGGGAGGTTGAAATCTCCTAGTACCCAGCTTGTTGCATGTGGGCTCTGGGAGTTTGCGGCCGTGTCGATTATCGTTGTTAGTGCATCTGGATCGGATGATGGAGCTCTGTAAAGTAGATTGATGGAGGAACACTTATTCGCTATCGAGATTGAGTCTAGGAGCGGCGAGCTGGTTGCATCTTTTATGTTGAAATGAAGGTCAGATCTGGTGATGGCAAGGACACCGCCACCCCTTTTGCCTGATCTGTGACATGTATGGACAGAGAAGTTAGCGGGCAGGAGCTGGTTGAGTATCACGTTGTCATCACAGGAAAGCCATGTCTCGGTGATCAGTAGCAGGTCAAGGTTGTGTAGTGTTATCGTATCTGAGATGATTGGCCATTTTTTACGTACAGATTGGGCATTTACAAGGGCACATTTCAAGAGACGTGGGAGTCGCTGTTTTTTCTTTTTACTATGCTGTATTGATACATGCAGGAGGTGGTGGTGGTGTGTTTGAGTGGTTTCTAGTGATTCATAGAATGGGGCATCTGGCCACCTCTTTCTATAACTGTGGATAGTTGGTATGTGATTGTTGTTAGTATATAGGCCAGTGACATTGCCTAATCCTGTAGCAAGGAGGTAGAGGGCAATTGAGATGGTGCAGGATAGGGCCATTTTGTGATCTATGTTGAGGTGTGGATTTGGGCTGGGATGTTGGTTGGCGGTGGTGGGTCAGCTAAGCTGCCTGGTTGTGATAGTTTTGCTTCAGTTGCAGATTACACGGGTAGTAGAGAACTGCAGCTTAACAGATAACTGTTGATATTGGCTAACTGCAGATTACACAGGTATATTGAGTCAAAGCTAACTGGGACTGGCTGGTTTGTAGATTATACAAACCAGCTTGCCCCAACCACTAGGAGTGGCCTAGTGGTTGGGGCAAGCTACTTCAGGCCGGAAGGTCGGGGGTTCAAATCCCACTAGAGGACAGCAACCTTGGGCCGGAAAGACTGGGGGTTTCTAGTCCCACAGGTGCTCCTTGTGGTCTTGGGCAAGCCACTTAACCCTCCATAGCCCATGTTCCCTGTAAAGTAGTTATCTCCAAGTTATAATGCCCTGTTCAATGTAATTTCAGTTTGTTCAATGTAAACCGCACTGATGCAGAATAGCGCGGTATATAAGAGAATGTAATTAAATTAAATTAAATTAAATTAAATCTCAGAGATAATTGTAAATAGGAGGTTAAGCTGATAACATCTGATCATACAACAGTAACACTAGTAGCAGGTTACGCAATTATCACTTATTTGAGCAAACTAGATCTAGTAGGTTAGACAATTATGCTACATACATCATAGAACAAGTGTGGATAATACATTAATCTGGTATTATAAGGATATATGTATGAGCAATATTTCTTAGAGTATATAGTAAAGTTCGCATATGAACTACTTTGCTTGGGTTATCATGTATATCTGATTCTATGATGGCTACCGTGTAGGGTAGGTGCTAAGCTGAGAGTAGAGAGATTTTACTTGCGTTTTCGCGGTTTAATGTTCTGGACTTTTTCTCTGCTGTTTGGATGTCGGTCTGGCAGTTGGATGTTGGGTCAGTCTGAGTCCCAGGTTATCCGTTTAGTACTTTCCTGACGTGGGAGACTTTTTCTTCGGGTGAGGGTTCCGGTTTCGCTGGTGTAATTACTGAAGTGGCACTGCCGGTTAGATTTTCAGCATTGATTGGAGTTGGTTGATGTGGTCCAAGGCGCAGCCCTATGGCCTTGTTCCTTCGGTCCACGCCTAAGGGCCACGCCAAAGGGCCCTCTGGCGAGGCCCTCAGGCGCGGGCCCGCCAGGCGCGGGCACGCCTGCCGGCGCTCCCTTAAACGGTGGCTGCTCTGCCCCGATTGGGTAGAGCAGCAGGCTGGAGGAGCCGCGTTGCTCCGGCGTGCTCCTCCCCGATCGGGAGAGCAGTGGCTGGGCCGGAGGGGTGCAGGCCGTGGAGAGGCCTGTGCGCCTGCCGGCGCTCCCTTAAACGGTGGCTGCTCTGCCCCGATTGGGTAGAGTAGCAGGCTGGAGGAGCCGCGTTGCTCCGGCATGCTCCTCCCTGATCGGGAGAGCAGTGGCTGGGCCGGAGGGGTGCTGGCCGTGGAGAGGCCTGTGCGCCTGCTGGCGCTCCCTTAAACGGTGGCTGCTCTGCCCCGATTGGGTAGAGCAGCAGGCTGGAGGAGCCGCGTTGCTCCGGCGTGCTCCTCCCCGATCGGGAGAGCAGTGGCTGGGCCGGAGGGGTGCAGGCCGTGGAGAGGCCTGTGCGCCTGCCGGCGCTCCCTTAAACGGTGGCTGCTCTGCCCCGATTGGGTAGAGCAGCAGGCTGGAGGAGCCGCGTTGCTCCGGCGTGCTCCTCCCCGATCGGGAGAGCAGTGGCTGGGCCGGAGGGGTGCAGGCCGTGGAGAGGCCTGTGCGCCTGCCGGCGCTCCCTTAAACGGTGGCTGCTCTGCCCCGATTGGGTAGAGCAGCAGGCTGGAGGAGCCGCGTTGCTCCGGCGTGCTCCTCCCCGATCGGGAGAGCAGTGGCTGGGCCGGAGGGGTGCAGGCCGTGGAGACTCGAAAGCACTCATTGCATAACAGTATTATTCTTATGTAGTCATGGCTAAAGCATTCTGTCTGCAATTCATCTTGTCAGCAGTTTCAAAGGTAAACATACACACACAGAGATACAGAGACACTCTTTCCATTCACTCATTTCAAGATGGAGTTTTCAGAGAGGATTCTGGGAAAGCAGACAGAGATTCATTCAGCACTCTCATCTTCTCAGGTCTATTCTTACTTGCAGTTTGCGGTCTGTCAAGTAGGACTTGAACCATCTGAGGAGTGTGTCTGCTAATCCAAGAGTTTTTTAGGTGCTGAATTATGTTGTCATGTGGAATGGAGTTGAATGTTCCTTTTATGTCTAGAAAGATGAGTATGAAGCCAGATTTGGGTTTGTCGGTGCCCTTATTTAGATTGAGTAGTAGCAACATTGCCTGTTGATGCATTCTGCAACAGTTTTCTTCATGAACTATGAGTCTGTAGAAGTCAACGCAGAAGAGGAAGGCAGCAATGAGATGGATTGATCGTGGGGAGGAGTGGTCTAATGGTTAAGACAAGGTACTTCAGGCCGGAGGGCCGGGGGTTCAAGTCCCACCTGGGGACAGCCATCTCAGGCCGGAGGGACTGGGATTTCTAGTCCTATAGGCACTCCTTGTGGTCTTGGGCAAGCCACTTAACCCTCCATTGCCCATGTTCCCTGTAAGTATGTGTCTCATATCCCCTCATGTTAAATGTATCCCTCAATTGACTGCTTTGACTTGGTGAAAAGCGGGATATAAATACAGCTAAATAAAAATAATAAATAAATAAATACGAGCAGATATGGATGCCACTCTATCAGCTATGAGCCACTGAACATAGTTATGAAAACTACCCGGAGGGTCGCCGTGAATGGACACTGACTCCACAGTACTTAAGAACAACAAACTTGGGGATTATGTGCAAGGCCCTGGAAACATCTGGTTCTTGTTCCAGGCTCTGAATGTGGTTAATATTTCCTCTCTTTGCTGGGATGGGTAGCCATTCTTACTCAAACAATCTTCATGGGCTTCGGTGATAGAACCTCCTCCTTCTTCCACCATACAACAGGGTTTCGTCCTCATCTTCCTGGACATCTCCGCTGCTTTCGACTCTGTGAGTCATGATATACTCCTACAACGCTTGAAAGATAAGGGGATTCAAAGCACAGCACTCGAGTGGTGTAAATCCTACCTATCTAACAGGTGGCAACAAGTAAAAACAGGCCACGCATCCTCAGAACCATTCCTGCAATCACAGGGTGTACCTCAAGGATCGTCCTTATCGGCACTAATGTTTAATATCTACATGCAGCCGATATGTGACTTGATCAGATCCTTTAATGTACAATGTCTCGCTTACGCAGATGACATCCTCCTATATATGCCGTTCACAATTGAACATCCAGTATTCTCCCCAATAATCAAATGTTTTGAAGCTGTAGCTGAATGGTTGCTATCACAAAACCTTCGGATAAACCACAGCAAAACCGACGTTCTTTTTGTCACAAGGAACCGTAAGTTCATACCGCCTCCATCACTACTCGTCAACAACATAGAGTTGAAATCAAAAGCTACCATCCGTTACCTCGGCATCACATTGGATCAGCACTTGGATATGACAACTCATGTCAAGAACATCACAAAAAACGTATATTATAAGATCAAATCGCTACATCACCTCCGCTCCCTACTAGATCCCACAGACTTCCGAACAACTTTCCAAGCATTAGTCCTCCCACACCTGGATTTTGCCAACATCATCCTACATGGCCTCCCTCAATCAACGTTAAACCCGCTCCGCCTAGCCATGAATACAGCCGCCAGAGTCCTCTCCGGCTCATCAAGATCTGACCATATAACACCCATCATGAAAGAACTGCATTGGTTACCATTACATGCCAGAATCCAGTATAAGTCTTTAGTCCTCACTTTCAAGGCACTAAATAACTACCCCCCTACGCCAATCAGCAAGCTTATCCATGGCACCCTGGAAAACAGAAAAAGGAGAACCACATCAATGAACACCTTAATTGTCCCAAAGATAATAACGAAGTGTACTAAGGCCACCTCCAACAGGGCCTTCTCCTTATTTGCTCCTCTAAACTGGAATGCACTACCTCACGAAATCCGTGCTATCAAAAACCTAATCCTATTCAGAAAAGCATTGAAATACCACCTGTTCACAAAATGCTACCCAGAAGTCAACCTAGTCACTAACAAAACTACCACCTCAATACAACCTGAAAAGGGCTAGCAGGTCAACCTTTCTCTCTAGTCTTATTAGTGAACCACATTGTAACATCCAATCGAGTTTGATATTACTGTATATACTATTAAGTTAATCTGTACATAGTTCCCCCGGTTGTCCTATTGTTGAATTTCCCTGTTCAATGTAAAACTCAATGTTACCTGTATGCATTGTAGTATGTTCTTGTTCTATGTACACCGCACTGATTATAATAGCGCGGTATAAAAGAATTGTTAAATAAATAAATAAAATAAATAAATTAGAAGAGAAGCCGAGCTCCAGCACTTAACAGGCAAAAGTCAAAGCTACCCCCATGGGCTGGACAGGGTGGGAGGGAGCCAGGGCTAGAGCTGGTGCTGTGGAGAGGGGCAGGGGAATGGCTGCAGGGCTTCTGGCTAGGGTCTGGCTTTTTCTAAACACTTGTTTGGAAGGTCTGCCTGTATATATTATTTATTTATCTTAGCATTGCTAGAGTGCCTTACTTTTCAGTATTTTTGTTTGTGATCTTGTTCAGCTCTCTCTCTCCTCTTCCTTATTATCCCAACCCATGGCTTAAAATCTCTTAAAGCTGTCCTGTGCTCCTTACCACGATCACTCAAAGGTGCATCTCATCACCTGCAATTTCTGCCACCTATCGTTTTATTTCTTCTGACTCCTGTTCTCCTCTCCATCTCTCTCTTTTATGGCTCCTCATCACTTTCTTGTCCTACTCCTCATACTCACTAATTGTCTCCCCTCCTACGAACACCTTCAAGCCCCTCCCCCTCATCTTCCCTTTCCCATCCTCACTTTCCCAATCCAGTAATCAAAGAGAATTCAGACAACAAAGCTTCTTCCATTGAACATAATTATAACAGAGTGAGGTGGTAGAATTATATACAGATATTTTGTCTAATTCAATATCAAATTTATACAGTGGCATATTTAAATAACATATTTACAAAGATAATTCCATTCCCAACATATTTGCTAAGCTCAAGGGTTGTCAACTGTATTAGAATGCATGGACGGGAAAGCTAGGTTGGGTAAACCTAGACTTGGTCCTGTGGGCTGCAAAGTGCTCAGGGAAGTGATGGGTTTTAATGGCCTTTTGAAATACAGAGATCATTAATGGATCTGAGCTTATCAGGGAGGGAGTTCCAGTTCATGGGTGCAGTGTATGTAAAGGCTGTGTTGCTCATCAAGTGGTTAGCCTTGCAGAAGTCTGTGGGGACTATGTGGGTGTTGAAAGTTGAGGTATGATGGGGCTATATTCTTTAGAAGTTTGGATGTGATCATGAGTAATTTATTTATTTTTATTTATTTAAAGCTTTTCTATACCGCGCTCTTTGTCATCAATGCGGTTTACAAACAATTCTTAGTACAGGGCAAGTGCAATTCTGCCCTGTGCTTACATTAAATGGGAATGGTAACATGGAAATATAACTGGGGTAACTATGTACATTTTATTTGTATTTTATACAGCTATAAAATTGGCAGCCAGTGAAATTCATATAAGTGTGATATATTCAGTTCTATTAACTTTCCAAATAATTTGGGCGGCCACATGGTTGGCCATCTGTAACTGGCTTATTGCCTGTTTGGAGAGGCCCTGGAAAATGCTGTTGCAATAATCAAAGTGTGGGGTGATCGATGCTTGAATGGCAGACTGAAAGTCATAGCTTGATAGCAGTGATCTCAACCTCTGAATCATCTTTAGTTTGTAATAGCTCTTACCAGTGGTTAATTTTATAAGGGTGGCCATTAGGGTGGTCCACTGCCATAGGGGAAAAAATAAAAGTAGGAATTTCTTTGCTCCCTGGCCTGATTCTGGTTCCATCTATGTAGAAAACAATGTGTGCAAAGTTTGAAGCCAATCAAATAATATTTAGGGGTGGCTCAAGGTCCCTATCTATCAGGCCCCTGGATCCCCTCCAGGGTTCGTCAGACCACTGAGTATTATCCGCTCATAGACGGGGGTATCATGCTTGCCAAGCACTCAATGTGGTCCAGATGCTAGTAAGGACTTTGACGATGTGGGGAACATCTTACGTTGTTGCGAGACAACACCCAGAAGGAACTGGAGTTGCTCTTCTTTTGTGGTGTGTCGGCTGTTGAACTCCTCAATGAGTTTGACCCCTGGCTCAGCCACATCGTTGATCACTGGAAGATTTTTTTACTTTCTTCAGACCGTCTTAGAATGATGCATTCTCTTCCCAGTCTTCTAGGTCTGCATTTAGAAAATCACTGTTGATGTTGAGGTGTTTCAGGAAACGGATTGACTTGCGAGTTGCAAAAGATTCAAGTGTTGGACTCATGGAACTTTTCAATTCAACCCGCTTTGGGGGATCTTCGTCTTCGTCATCATCCTCATCGCTTTCATCTGATTCTGCCGGGATCATGGCCGACACTATGGCCCGCTTTGTCGGTGCTGAAATAGCTTCATCGAACAGTGACAGTGCCACAAGCTCCTCTGACACATACCACAGATGCTGTTGCAGTTTGTCTCTGGCCACTCTTCCAACATGGTCATTGTGGTAAGAGTGTAGTTTCTTCAGCATCTCCAAATCTGTTCGAGGAGCAACTGCGGCATCAGGGGCAGAAAACCAGGCTTCCACATGAATCAGGGTGGAGAAAATGCTCACATCACGAACACAGGACTCCTCCCGTTGGGTAAGATCTTTGAGTTGTCCTCGGAACATCCAAATCTTGAGACAGTACAAGACTTTTGCTATCCATCTGGCATGATGGAAAGCTCCGGGTTTCTTGAAATTGAAACTAGGAAGATTCCCTCCAAGGCAGACAATCGTTAACTCCAAGAATTCCAGGTAATCATCTCGGTGATTGCCCTGTGCCAACTTGGATTCCGCAAACTTCATGATGCGATCCCTGTCAGGTTGCAGCACCTCCAAGTCTTTTCCAGTTTGATAGGTGGACTTGTCAAGGGAGCCCCAATTCTTTTGGAACCGGCGAAAGAGTTGGACATCGGGACCCGATGAAGCTCCAAAGCATGTAGAGAATACTGCACCAAGAATTATTTCGTAAATGTGATGGCGGCATGCCAAATGAAGGACTGTGCGACGGAGTCTCTGTTCTAGAAGAATGCACGCTCCTGATCGACGTCCCGTGTTTGATGCAGTTGTATCAAAGCATAAGCCTGCAACCTTTTCATCCAAACACCATTCCTGTAACAGTTCATAAACTGCTGCAGCTTGATTCTCGCCCGTTCCTGATGTCAGTTTTGGTACACCAAGAAGTTGTGTTTCTCCAGTGGAGACAGCCGTTATCAAAACTGGAAGGCGGTCAACGGATGTGGTTGAACAGAGGAGAGATGGCAATAACTTGCTATCCCAATGCACAATGCATGCTTTGCCTTCGGCTTTGAATGCGTTGTGCAGGTCCGTCCATTGTTGCTGACGGTGCTTTTCTCTATGGCGCTTGACGCTGGAGCGGCTCATATTGAGCTCCCCAGGATAATGTCCCAGACTTCTGGCGGTTTCAGCTACCACAAACAGAGCATTGCAATCCGTTGTCCCTGTCCGATCCAGGGCTGCTGTAAGCTCTGGGGTCCAGACATTGTTAGGTTGAAACTGCTTCGTTTGTGGAGTTGCTTTCTTCTGTCCGTTATCTGAATCCGCAGATGTCGACGAGTCTTCACCTGACTCTGCTGAGGAAGAAGATCCTTTCAGTTGAACTTGGCTTGTAGTTGCCTCGGCTTCGGCAACATGTTTTTGTCTGCGCCTTTTCAGTTCTTCTCGCTGTTGCGATCTTGCTTCCGTGTTGGCCAGTTTTTTGTCCATCGCGCACATTAAGCCGCGGCGTCCTGGTTCTCGTTGCGCTATTAAGAATTCTTTGTCTTCTTGAATATGAATTAAAGACATTGCATTGGCATGCGCCTCATCAAATAGGTTTTTCATTGCAACCTGGAATTCTTTTTCATTTGCCTCTTGTTTCCCTCCTCTCCCTTTGTTTTTCTTCAAAAGTTTCCACTGATTGAACAATTTCTTTACTTTTTCTTGAATTTGTCATTTCTTTGAACAGGAAGCCTGGCCTTTTCCCAGTAAGCTTCTACTTCACTTGTTACAATAGATGCACTTTCATTAACGCCTTTGTTTAATGTCATATGGTAATGTAAAAATACACTTAACACTTGCTCCTTGCTGGGGAGCTTGGCCCCCAGAATTGTGGTGGACATTACTTCAATGAGATAAAAACCACTTTTTTTCACCATCTGAAAAGAATAAAGATACAAAGATAATAGTACAATGTCTTTGCCACCTCTCAGACGAGGTTAGTTCAAATATGACGCAATCAAATGTAATTAGCATGGAACTGAGTGGATGATACAAGATGATGCAACATTTCGTCATCTGCTCCTAGGGGGAAATCTCAAGACTTGTTGAGCCACCCCTAAATATTATTTGATTGGCTTCAAACTTTGTACACAGTGTTTTCTACCTAAATGGAACCAGAATCAGGCCAGGGAGCAAAGGAATTCAGGAATTCATTTTTATGGACCACCCTAGTGGCCATGCTAAGAGATTGATCTAGAGTAATCTCAAGGTATTTCACCTTGTTCTTTACCTGTAAAACAGCTTCTTTTAAGTGTATAGTTGAGGGAGGTTTAAAGTCTTGGTTCCTGGTTACCTGTAATATATCAGTTTTCTTTAAATTAATTCGCAGATTATGGGAGTTAAGCCACTTTGAGAATTCACTGAAGCGGAAAATTATCAGATGGAGGATAGGGCTTGCAATATAAAAGAAGTAATTAGATCTTACCTGCTAATTAATGTTCCTGAAGTATTTACTGTTTATTCCCTTCTTCAGGGTTGTGCTCCTCTTCCAGCAGCTTGGAGACTGAGTACGTCATCCTTTTGATGACCTCAGGATATATACCACTGGCACTACCCACCAGCCTCCGTATCCTGTTGACAAAGCAAACTTAACGGAGAAACAACTAAACCAATAAACCAGAGGTACTCAAATCCAGTCCTGGAGGGCCGCAAACCAGTCAGGTTTTCAGGATATCCCTAATGAATATGCATGAGATAGATTCAAATACAATGGAGGCGGTGCATGCAAATATATCGCATGCATATTCATTAGGGATATCCCGAAAACCTGACTGGTTTGCGGCCCTCTAAGACTGGATTTGAGTACCTCTGTAATAAACTAACAAATGCAAAACAATAAACAGAAAACACCTCCCCCCCCTCTCACAGGAAAGGGAAGACCCAGCCCCCCTCCCTCCAGAGGAGGAGGCTTACCTGATAAGGCCCTTGCCTAACATACTAGCAATCTTGAAAGCAGAGCCATGTAACTGGCTCATCCGCTTCGCTACTAGAACCCGAGAGAAAAACCTGCCAAAGACAAATCCTCCTCAGGTTTATTGTTATTCCTGAATCGCTTCGGGCCGTTAACTGTTGCCTACATCAGCACCCCAGGCGGGACCAGTGACTGGACTGGAGATCCTTCAGGAACATTAATTAGCAGGCAAGATCAAATTACGTCTTCCTAATTGTCTCTCCAGTCCATTCCCCCCTTCTGGGATGTAAAAGCAGTTCAAGCATGGAAGGTGCCTGCCAAACCAGACCGAAGCACCGCTCTCCAAAAACCGGCATCTGCCACCGCCTGAACATCCAACCTGTAGTGCTTGGCGAAGGTATGTAAGGAAGACCACATAGCTGCCCTACAAATCTCTAGTGGAGGAACCAAACTAAACTCTGCCCATGAAGTGGCTTGAGCCCGCATGGAATGAACTAACGGGACTTGCCTTCCCCTTGGAATATAAGCAGAAGCAATGGCCTCCCTGATCCACCTAGAAATAGAAGCCTTGGCCACCGCTTCTCCCCTGTGCTGCCCTCTGAACAACACAAAGGGGAGGAGAAGATGGCCTTCCGCAATAGTCAAACACCGGAACAAAGGGGTTACCAAGCTGTTATGTTGCCTACTATCTCTATTGCCCTGATTTACCTTCTATCTCTTGTTTAGTCGTTACATGTGTATTCTCATTTTTGAGCATGACGTTTTTCATACATGTGTATACAGTATAGATATGTTACTTTTACACAATAATTTATAGACTCTCTGACATATATTCAGCTGCTCACAGATAAGGTTTTATTTTGTTTTATTTACATTTTATATATATATATATATATATGAATATATTGTAACTATTATGTCTTTACATATGTATGTTTCATCATATTTTGATGTGTAAATTGTCTCTTTTGACATTCCTCTTTAGTTTTATTTTCACTTATGCTTATAATTTTACTGTGTTCCAGATTGGGAAGAGTGGTTGCTCCACCCCATAGACGTTTTCCTTATACCTTCTATGTGGTTTCTGGTAACATTTTTTATTTAATAACGCAATTTTTAATATTTTTGTTTTTGTTCTTTGTTTTATTATTATGCTTATTTTACGTGTGTTTGTCTTTTAGACCCCTGATGAAGGCTTCGGCCGAAACTTGCGTAGTTGGGTCCCTAATAAAGAATTTTATCAATTACCCTGGTAGGCCGTGGTCCTTTGTCCTCCGCTGCTTTTTCCACTCTGAACAACACAAACAAATGCTCCAACTTGCGGAATGCCTTAGTACACTTGAAATAATGCTTTAGAATCCTGCACATGTCCAGAAGATGCAACCATGCCTCCCCCTCCCCCAAATTGCAAAGGAAGGGAGAGACAACGACGGATTCATATGAAAGGGAGAAACCACCTTGGGCGAAAATGACGGAACCATCCACAGCACCACCTTCTCTTTGAAGAAAACGAGGAACGGTGGACGACATGACAGGGCTTGCAACTCTGACACACGACTGGCTGAGAAAATGGCCACCAGAAAAACGGTCTTAAGCGTCAAATCCTTTAAAGAAGCACATTCCACCGGCTCAAAAGGCACACCTGCTAAGGTGTCCAACACCAGATTGAGATCCCATGGAGGAACTGCCGACCTTAGCTGTGGCCGCAGACGCCTCACTTCTTTAAGGAAACAAACCACATCGGGGTGCTCCCCTAATGTTCTACCCATAACCTTGCCTCTGTAACAAGTGATAGCAGCTACCTGCACCCGCCAGGAGCTGACTGCCAGCCCCTTCTCAAAACCTGCCTGAAAAAAGTTCAGCACCTCAGGCACTTAAACTTTCAAGGGCCTCTTCTGTCTGACCTCACACCAGTTCTCGAAAATGCGCTGTACTCTAATATACGCTAAACAGATCGAACGCTTATGCACCTTCAACAGCCCCCAAATATCCTCTCTTATGCAGCCTTGCCCTTTCAATAGCCAGGCCGTAAGTGAGAACCGATCCACCTGCAGCATCGTAATGGGCCCCTTCCAGAGCAGGTCCTCTCTTACCGGGAGTTGCCAGGGTCGGTCCACCAGCAGCCACATGAGATCGGCATACCACGGACGCCACGGCCAGTCCGGAGCTATCAGGAGCACCAACCCCTTGATGCGCCTCTATCCTTTGAAGAACCTGCCTATGAGCGCCCACAGAGGGAACACATACAGTAAGCCCTCCGTGGGCCACCTTTGAACTAGGGCATCTAAACTCTCTGACATCCTTTCCTTTCTTTTGCTGAAGAATCGATTCGCTTTGACCGACTCCCAGCGTGCCATCAGGTCCATGATAGGCATACCCCAACGACGCTTCACCTGCTTGAAGACTTCCTGGCTGAGCTCCCACTCACCCTGATCCACCTTGTACCTGCTGAGGTAATCAGCCATGACGTTCTTCCCCCCTGCCACGTGTTGTGCCGACAGGGCTAATAGATGAACCTCGGCCCATAGAAATAAGCTTCCTGCTTCCTCTTCCAATAGAGGGCTGCTCGTGCCTCCTTGCCGGTTGATATACGACACAGCTGTCACGATGTCCGAAAGAACTCTGACCACCCTCCTGCGAACCCAACATAGGAATGCTCTGAGAGCCAGGATCACTGCTCGCAACTCCAATCTGTTTATTGGTCATTGGGACTCCTGAACACTCCAGAGTCCCTGGGCAAAGTGACCCTCGCAGTGGGTTCACCAACCCGACAGACTCGCATCCATCATTACCTGTATCCACTGAGGAGCTTCGAGGGGCATTCCCCTCTCCAGATTTCCCGGAGCAAGCCACCACTGAAGGGTCTCCTTGGTCGCCAGGGCACAGGGGAGCGACATCGTCAAGGGCTGTCTTTGATGGGACCAGTACCATAGAAGAGACCGCTGGAGCGGACGCATATGCGCCCTGGCCCAGGGAACCAAGTCTAACATCGCCGCCATGATCCCCACACCTGCAGACAGTGCCAAGCCGAGGGTGCCTCTGAACTGGCAAGAACACTCTGCCCGAGAGCATGTCAAAAGGAGCCCCCAAGTATTCGATTTCCTGAGCGGGCACCAATCTGCTCTTTGCAAGATTGATCACCCACCCTAAACTTCGGAGGAAACTGACCACTCTGTCAGTTGCTTTCAGACACTCCTCTTTGGACTTGGCCCTGATCAACCAATCATCCAGGTAGAGATGGACTAGAATCCCTTCTTTGCATAGAGCCATCGCCACTACCATCATTACTTTGGTGAAAGTACATGGTGCCGTTACTAAACCAAACGGCAAAGCTTGAAACTGAAAGTGACCCACTGGGACCGCAAAGTGCAGGAACTGCTGATGTGACTCTGTGATGGGAATATGTAAATATGCCTCCATGAGGTCAAGAGAGGTTAGAAATTCTCCCTGCCTTACTGCCACAATCACCGACTTCAGCGTTTCCATATGAGATTGAGGGACCCGATTGACACACTTGAGGTCCAGTATTGGTCGGAAGGAACCATCCTTCTTTGGTACCACAAAATAAATGGAGTATCGACCACAGCCACACTGGTCTTTTGGCACTGGGACGACCGCTCCCAAGGTCAAAAGTCTTGCCAATGTTTCCTCCACCGCTGCCTGCTTGGCCAGCGATTTGCAAGGTGAGTGGACAAAGGAGGGAAGGACTGGCCTTGCAAACTCTAGGGCATAACCATCCCACACTACCTCCAAGACCCATTGGTTGGACGTGACCCAGGCCCAAGCGGAAAAGAACTGCCGTAGACGCCCCCTTACCGGCAGAATACCCACCCGAGCCCCCACTGTCTCATTGTGACTTTCTCAGGGCAGAGGTGGTCGAAGAGGCCCCAAAGCCTCTCCCGCTCCTCAAAACCCCCATAATCCCTGACCTCTTGAGGGAAACTGACCCTTCTGAAAGGGGCTCTGACAAGCTGTACACGAGCTCTGGGCCTCCCTCTGCTGAGCCCGTCCCTGGGCAGGAAAGCGACTCTGCTTGGATCTATCCTCCGGAAGCCTGCCGCCCTTAGACTCACCTAGGTCCTTCACCAACTTGTCCAAATCTTCTCCAAAAAGCAGCTTACCCTTAAAGGGGAATCTGCTAAGATGGGACTTGGAAGAACCATCTGCTGCCCAATTGAGGAGACAAAGGTACCACCGAGCAGCCACCACCAAGGCCATGTTCCTTGACAAAATCCAAATAAGATCATATTGACTATCCGCCAGGTAGGCCGCCCCCAACTCAATTCTTGCCGCTTCGCTCTGTGGTCCTGCCGGAGACTCCTCCACCATCTGTAGCTGTTGAGACCACCTCATTCAAGCCCAGGCTACCCAAGCCCCTAATACCGACGCCTGCAGGGCCAGGGCACTAATGTCAAAGGCTTGTTTCAGCAAGATGTCTAATTTCCTGTCCTAGACATCCTTAAGCACTGCACTGTGCTCCACCGGGATGGTAGTCTTCTTGGTCACCGCCGAAACCACCGTGTCCACTCTGGGCAACTTTAGCAACTCCTTCTCTGCTTCTGGCAATGGGTACAAAGGCGACATTGAGCACACGCCCCTCAATCCGGACACCGGCTGATCCCACTCCTCTTCGATCATTTGCCGGACCACTCTGTGGACTGGAAAAACCCTCTGAGACTTCCTAACTGCCTGAATCAAAGGATCTTCCAGGGCATCCTCCTCCACAGGCACCCCTGTGGTAATGTTGAGAACTTTCAAGGATTCACCAATCAAAGCCGGCAACACTTCTCGCTGGAAAACCTTCATAATTCTTGCTTGCTCCTCGGGGATCTCCCCCTCCTTGAGCTCCTCTTCCTCTTCCCCCAGTTCTCGATCTGCGGTCTCTTTTTCTAGCACCTCCAACATAGGAGAAAGAGGATCTTCTTCCAACTCCGTTCTGGCCCTCTTTGGAGGGGTGTCCATTTCCCCCAGGGACGTGGTCTCCGCCTCATGCTTTCGTGCGCGTCCCTGACCTCCCTGTTGATGCAGACAGAAAGCCTTGTGTAGTTCCAACACAAACTCCAGGGAGAACCCTTCATTGAGGTTTCCCTCCCCCGCTGAGGTCCCAGGTTGGGGTTGCGAGGAGGCCTGCTGTTCCGAAGCTATGGACTGGAGTGCGCCCTTTCCATAGAATCCCCTCTACATAAATCTTCTCCTGACTCCTGAGACTCAGAAGCTGGAGGATTCTGGGACCCACTGTCCTGCAGACCCTGCTCAACTGAGACTGCCTCCAAGGCGCAGCCCCTACACACACCGGTGTCTGACACTGCACCACAGCGAGCCCCACAGACCAGACATTGCTGTCTTGCAGGCATCTTGACCATCAGTTTTAAAAATCAAAATTTCCTTCTTTTTTTTTTCAAGGGTATATATAGATAAAGATCTAAAGCTCTCTCTCTCCATATATATATATATTGTGATGAGGAGAGTATGACTGAGCCCATGGAAATAGAGGAAAATCAAAAACTTACCTTTAAGGAAAGAGACAGGCAGCGAACCCATAGCTTGCAGAGTGCAGGAAAAGAAAGAAAAACACGCAGTTGCTGAAGGCAGGCCACACCCAAGCTCTGCTAACCTAAGGGCAGGCTTGGAGACTAATGAAAAGCACCTGAGCAGGGGGCAGTGCACAGGAGGAAAAAACAGCTTTATAAATCCAGGGGAACAAGAAAGGAAGGAGGTTCACCAGAGAGTTTGATCAGGGATTTGATCTGTGATTTGACCGGGGAGTTGGAGTTGACCACAGAGACTGCTAGGGAGAGAAGCACCCAAGAAAGACCCAGAGAGTTCACCGGGGAGGAGACCGGTGGAGACTTCCGTGGGGACTTCAAAGGTGAAGGCAACACCCCTAGAGAAAGTCAGGCTTGCAGGAAAAGTGCAAGTAGTTCTGAAACCAGCAGAGGTGTGGCTGGGAGAATTACTGCAAGCAGCAGAGGGCAGTTTCTACAGTTCGTGAACCAGCTCTAAGGGTTCAAGCTCCCAGAAGGTGGGTGAACAAAAGTACAGCTAACAGTGACCTGAAACAGTTGGCGGCATTGTGGCATTTAATTCAGAAAAAGAAGCTTCACCTTCCAGGTGAAAGCCTTGCTCGTAGTGAAAAGCTTCAGTGGAGAAAAGTTCAGGAGCTTTTGGAGTGTATTGAGCCAGAAGCATTGCATGGAGCTTTAGAGTCAGACGTACGAGAAGAAATGCAGGTAGATTGCTCTGAACCTGTTACTATGTCTGAGGATTCATTAATGGACTGTTCATGGTGTCAAAGAGCTGAATAAAAGCTTCTGGAAAAGGAAAACCCTGTAACTTGAAAACCCCAAAAAGCATTAAGGAAACAGGGAGAGTTACTATAGCCAGGAAAGCTAAGAACCCTGTTCAATGCAGAGAAGACATTTACTTTTGTTTGAGAAAAAGGACGTATTTGTTTGTTATATTGAGAGACAGCTGCATGTGTTAAGAGAGCCTTCTAAAGCAGTTTCAATTTTGGTTACATGGAATTTTCCTGAGGAATATTGTTGGGAGAAGAATCCTGTTACCTTCTGTTAAGCTTTAGTGTTTTGGAAAGGAAAAGAAGAAATAAATTCCTGTTTGCCTTTGAGAAAAAAACCTTCGGTTTCCATACTTTTGTTTTTGAATAAGTACCACAACTACAAGTCCCAGAAGCCCATGCTCTGGAGGAGGATAACATAATCTTTATTTAAAGACTAACAAGGGCAGCCCTACGCCTATAGGATATATATATATATATATAAAAACTAAACTCCTACATGAATCTATACACAGAAAAAAAACTTAAAATGTCTCACTACAGAACAAAAGGTTAAACCTTGTGCTGCCAAGCCTAATACTATTCCCCCCTTCCATGCAGGGCTGTCTGCTTCCTCCCCATGCCATTCTCCCCAGCCTACTCTCTGGCACACGAAACTAACCGGAGGACAGAGACCTTCACCTCCCACAGCCGCTTTGGCTCAGCCGCATGCCTTCACGACAACCGCGGGACTCACTCGGGGGTCTCGCGGCTCGTCCTGTTTCCTCTGTTGCCTCTTACCTTGCAGCGTGTGGATTCACCGCCGATGCTCCTTCCTGCCAGGAATCGCGTATCTGTCCTCCCGCCCTTGTGCTCAGCCGCCTCTCTAGGGTTTTGGCATTGAGGCGGGAGGCAGCGCAAAGGCCCATTACTTCAATTGGAGGGTCCAGCAGCCTCAAATCTTTGCCAGTCTCCTTCCAATATTGTATATATTATTTATTTATTTTAAACCTCATTGATCCAAGCCGCGATAAGCCTCCTCCAACTCCAGTCTTCAGCTAATGAAGAGGAGGTGGGTGAGGTGCAGGGCAGGAAAAACACCTCTCTAAAGCTGGCAGCAAACAAAAGAAAAGTAAATGGGATTAAGGAAAAACAAAGAAAAAGAAATAAACCCCTTCTAAACTAAGTCTCTCCAGAAAGCCTTTCTCCCTGGCTTACTGCTCCTTTCAGCTGCTTGAAGACTGAGTGTACTGAGGTTGGTGGGTGGTGCCAGTGGTATATATCCTAAGGTCATCAAAAGGATGACGTACTCAGTCTCCAAGCTGCTGAAAGAGGAGCACAACCCAGAAGAAGGGACTGGACTGGAGAGATGGTTAGAAATGGGAGATATAAATATATATTTTCCACATAGATGTGATACTCCACTTTAAACTTATGGAAGTTACTACAGATTGGCTGGAGATAAATGTTAAATAAAAGGGCTGATAGAGATGATCATTGAGGTAAGCCCCTCTTTTTGTCTATATGGTTTACATATCTGTAAATCGATGTTGACTTTCTTGTTTAAGGCCACCTCAGTTTACATTAATGGAGAATCCTTATTTACCAAGGTAGAGAAGGTATTCTGCAAGGGTATCTCGAGGTGGAGTTGGTGTCTCCGGGTAATGCGTCATAACCGGCCAGAACCACTGTCATCCATTTATTCTTGCATTGCTGGATTTTTTGAGGGAGTTGCATGGATTGTTTGCAAGCTGTATCATGGGGGAGGTTTGTTTTATTGCAGCTACGTCTTCCCTCAATTGAATCAATTATTTTTCCATAGTAGATAGCTTAAGATGGGTAGGACAAGCTCAAAGGCTCCAAATTGTTTTCCTGGAGATTGAAGCACCACAGTTCAATTGCACTGTGTCTTTTGGGGAAATTGCTAGGTACATATGATCTAGATTGGCCACTGTTGGAAACAGGAAACTGGGCTTGATGGACCTTGGTCTGACCCAGTATGGCATATCTTATGTTCTTATGTAGTGTGTGGGGGGCAGTTGGTAGATGAAAAAGCAACATAGAAGTGCTTTTTACTAAAGATATGAAAGCAGATGTGTGTCTTGGGCTGACTAAAAACATCCAGCCCTGGGGAGGGAGGGTGAGAAATAAGTGGCAGTAAGCTACGAGTTTGACTTTCTAAGCCAGAGACCTTGCAGGGCAGCTGTTATCTACCAGAGCACGGACTTGTCTCTGCAATACAGGCCAAACATATTGTTTTAAAGAACAGGCTGAACATTTTAACTCTTTTTTTTTTAATTAAAGCAAGGTAATTCCTATATTGCATCCACTATTTTCTAAAGGCTAAAGAAATCTACATAGTGGATGCTTGAAATGCCCTCCCGATGGCAGTGATGGGGGCAAATACAGTGACAGAATCCAAATGGCATGGGACAGACATAGTGGATCCCTGTAAAGCAACAGGATAAAATAAAAATAAACATAACTATCATAGGGGTGACTTACACAGAGCAGTTAGTACACCTCTAAACCCAAGGCATGCGGAGGTGTGACCTGCATGGAGCGGCATGTGCACCGACTCTTGCCGCCTTGCTGGGCAGACTAGATGAACCATACTGATCTTTATCTGCCGTTATATACTACAGTATGTTACCATGTTAAACACAGGCAGTAAGTAAAGTAGTGCAATTACAGTAACTCCAAAAAGACAGACAAGGTACAGGCAGCTAGAAACTATTCAAAGCAAGTAAAAGAAAAAGAATAAAAACGTAGACAGAGAGGTCCACTCAATGTGCTTCCACTTCCGTTAATCTGGAGACCGGTAATAGCTTCTGTGTCTGTTCCTACAAGTTTTAAATGCAGAGCTCCCTTGGATTTGTAGGGGAGGAGAATAAAGCCATCCGACATCTGATGTACTCTGAGGACCTCCACGTGTCCCTGAGTGTGTTTCTGGTTTGTGTTTCAGATTCGGGTGACATTTGAGGACATCGCTGTCTCTTTCTCCCAGGAGGAGTGGGAGTATTTAGATGAAGGTCAGAAGGAGCTTTACAGGGAGGTGATGAAGGAGAATTATGAGACTCTGATCTCCCTGGGTAAGGACTATACGACTGTATCTGCATTTCTAGCAGACTGTGGGGCTGATCTATTATACTGTATCTACCATTCTTCCAGGTTCCAGAGATAGGACACGTCCAGAAAATGTGCTCTCATAGCAATTTTCAGCCATATTAACACCCAGTACCCACCAGGTACAATAAGCAGTATTTTCTAAATCATCAATATATAATTCAGCTCTAGATACAGAACCTGCAGAGCTGAGTGGGAGATGAGTCCGGTGAAACCTGGGGTACTGGGTTCAAGGCTCCCACAAGGATTGGCCTACCTTCCCCTATAGATATATAGATGGTTCTTCTAACTTCAGCCCTTCAGGAATATCCTTGTGCAGTACTTAAAAAATAATATAGTCCATCATATCTTCAATCAGTCTCTCTTCTACATTGCTTCCTGTTGTCTTCATGTATATTTCTCAGCAGCACATTTATGTTTGTCCCCTGCTTTCTTGAATTCAGATACTGTCCTCATGTCTGCTACTTCCACTGGGAGACTATTCCACGCATCTACCACTCTTTGCATAAAGAAATATTTCCGCATATTACTCCTGAATCTATCCCCTTTCACCCTCATCCATCAGGCGCTGCAAGACTGCACCCTCAGACACAGAGCCCAAATCGGCATCAGAAAAGAGAGTGGGAGGCTGAAACCCCTCCACTCTCCATCTAAAGGCCAATCAGGGCCCACCACAGCAACTTAGAAAAGAAATGCCTTCAGCCGCAGCTGCACCTTCGGCCCTTAGGCGGGGAAAGCAGGCAGATACGCAAAAAGCAGCTCAACCCAAACAAAAAACTGCCAACACTAAGCCCAACAACCTCGAAAAACCTCAACAACCTCGAAGACCTCACTGCTGACCTCACCCCTATCACAAGCAGAAAACTCTCACCCCACATATCTCCTAGACACTTCGGATTGTATCAGGACACACTTTCAGCAAGAAAACAACAAACTCTAAGTACCACTCATCAGAAATGGAACTCACTGCTGAAAGAGCCCCACCCCTACCCTCCTATGATTCTACCAAAAAGCATAAAACTGCTATAATGCCAGGGAATCCAATGTTTTGCCAGTCAACCAAGTATTGTATGCCCTTCTTCTCATCTGGCTCCTACTCTGCCACTCATCAACAGCTACCTATACCATAAACATACCCACAACAGCCCTACAACCTCCCCTACTACACATACCTTGCCACCCACACATATGGATGAATCCCCATAAGCATGCCTACAGACAAACCCACAGATTAATAAGAATTCAAACCAACACTCACACAACTGGCTACCACACCCAACACAGGCTAATCACTCCAATTAACAGTGAGCTAATCAATGCTAGCTCCGTCTGAAACAAGAAACACCATCATAGACTATATTCAATATCACCCAAACTGACATCCTCTGCATCACCAAATCCTGGCTAAAAAGCACTGACCAGGTCATTCTATCTGAAATCACTCCTCAATCCCTTACTGCTTCAAACGTCCACGCATCCACAAGGGAGGTGCGAATGGACCTTAAATTTAAATTTAAAATATCCCAATCTCTAAGCCACAAATACTGTGGCTTAATCACGATAGAAAACAGACCTAGCCATTTGTCTTACTTACAGAGCCCCAAACGCTCCCGCTGATGAGACATCTGACTTCCTCAAAGCCATATGTTTGGCCAGCTCTCCTCATAAGCTGCTTATACAATTAGGCAACCTAAATCTGAGCTACGCACCTAGCAGAGAAGAAGCTACTTTCACAAGGCAATGGAATCACTTAACTTCTGACAAATCCTCAAGGGTTCCTGTCACCGCTCAGGCTCTACTCTGGAACTCATCTTTGTCCCAAAGAACCTTCACCCACAGGACAGCATAACTCTTGCCCTACCAATATCCTGGTCAGATTACCATGCTATACATTTCAAGGTTCACCACCCTCAACAAGGAAAATCACAGAGAATACCCCATTCTGAAAGAAGATTTAAAGGATATAACCAAGACCAGCCTCCGCCAGGACTTTACAGATCCAGAAGAGGCAACTAAAACTTGGAACTGCACCATCAATGCATCAGTGAAGTCTCCTTAGCACCCAAATCTTGGAAATAGAGAAGAAAGATCCAAATCTGCCCTGTGATATTTTGACGCAATATCAGAAAAGAAACAAAAACTTTGCCAGTTAGAGCATAAATGGAAACATGACTGGTCACAAGCCACCCTTCTTCAATACCAGAAAATGCAAAGAGACTACAATGATCTGATCAACAAGCACAATCGAGAATACCACACCAACCTTATCTTAAAAGTCAGCCACAAGCCTCGACAATTTGAAATTGTCCGCACACTCACGAAGAATCCATCCCACAAAGAAGACACCATCCATCCCCAGATCTTTGCAGATTTCCTCATCAACAAGAACAAACTACCCTTAAGAACTTCAATACCAAACACATCCAACACCTCAACTGCAGAAACCAACATCAAACACAAATGATACTGAACTACGGAGCAAATATTCCACACCATCACTGCATTAAAAACCAGTACAGTGCCCTCTGACCCCTGCCCAGTCATGTGGATCAAATCAGTCAAGGACAAAGTTGCCAACTCTATCCAAAACACCATAAGCTCATCCCTATCTCAAGGATACATGCCCCCTACTCTCAAACATCCAAAAATACAACTCAACAACAGCTCTAATCCTGCAACTTTCCACTATTCCCAGCCTGCCCTTTCTATCCAAAATAATTGAAAATGTGTTGCAGAGACAACTGCAAGACCATATTGACCTGTATGCTTCTCTGGAACCACACCAAAATGAACTTCATCCTAATCATAGTGTTGAGACTCTCCTCATACATCTGTTCAACATACTCCTAAGAGGAATCGACAACATAAAAACTGGATTTCTTATCGTCTTTGTTGACATCTCCTTGGCCTTTGACATTGAATCACACAGCATCTTCTTAAACCAACTAACATTGGACTTCACAGCACAACATTCAACTGGTTCCAATCCTATCTCACTGACAGACAACAAAAGGTCAAAGTTGGTTCAAACACCTCTACTCTCCTGCCTGCCCTTCCTACTTACAACCAGTTTGCAGCATTTTCAAGCAGCACAAAATTAACTATGCCATTCATGCAGATGACATCATGGTCTATTCCCCTATCCATCTCAACATGCCAGACTATACGGCTATCACTAAATGCCTGCAGAAGATGAGCAACTGTCTGGCTTCCAACAACCTCCAAGTCAACTTCAAAAAAATCTGAGGTGGTATTCATAACATGGGACTCTTCCTTTACCCCCCATCAGTCTCCATCACGGACACTCTAATCGCAGTAAAAGAGGAAGTATGCTACCTTGGTACCACCCTTGATCACTTTCTAAACTTACAAGCCCACATCAACAGAACTTCCAGGAAAGCATTCCAAAAGCTCACTATTATCCAAAGACTAAAACCCCTCCTCAGTCTGGATCACTTCTGCACGGTCTGTCAGGCAGTTATAATCCCCATGCTGGACTATTGTAACTCCCTTTTTCAAGATCTTCCAACTCAAACTACTCATCCCTTGCAACTAGCCCAGAACAAAGCTGCCCACATCATCACAGAATCCACCAAACATGATCACATAACACTGCTCTTATATCAGCTTCACTGGCTACCAATTACCTCATGTGCCAGATACAAAACTGCCTTGACTATCTTCAAGATAAGCCGGGATTCTACAGGAACTGATATGCACAAAACTAAACAGCAGACCTAAGAGACAGAGCACCAGAGACACCATTTCAACTCCTAGTTCTTACACCAACAAAGAGGGCTCTTTCGTTAGCGGCACTCGCCATCTGGAATTCCCTCCTAGAGAAGGTAAGGATAACAAAGGACTTAAAGGATTTCAGAAAACATCTCAAAACCTTCCTTTTCACCACTCACTTCAGAGACAATACCTAGTTGTTCCCCCTTATCTCACATGCCTAAAACAATATCTAACTCTTGTACATATGTTGCAATGTATATGTGTTGCCTCTTTGCAAACCTTGCATATCACCCCTTCCTAAGTTTACACATTGAGTTCTCTGTAAGGTTTATTTATGTAAAATCTTTTTATTGGTTTTCACAATAGGTGGTATAAAAAACTTGTTGAATAAATAAAATAAATTGTCCCCTCATTGCAGAGCTTGCTTTCAATTGAAAGAGGCTCTCCTCCTGAGCATTTATAGCACAGAGATATTTAAACATCTCTGCCATATCTCCTCTCTCACATCTTTCCTCCAAAGTATTACTACTGCTACTCGTCGATACCTTATCCTTGCTTGGTTTTAAGGGCTCTGTACTGTACTGGTTCTCTTCTTATCTCTCTGATTGATCTTTCAGTGTTTGTTCTGGTGGATCCTCCTCTGCTGCTATCCCGCTCTCACTTGCGGTACCCCAAGGATCTGTTTTGGACACATTCCTTTTCTCTCTATATACCCAGTCCCTTGGTGCACTCATCTCTTCCCAAGTATTTTAGTACCATCTAACCCTCGTCTCCCCTATCTCTTTTCTCAGTCTTAGGATAATAAAACATTTGTCATCTGCCATCTAGAGTACTGTAACCTGCTCCTTGCTGGTCTCCCTCTGAATCATCTCTCTCCCCTTCAATTTCTTCAACACTCTGCTGCGTGGCTAATCTTCCGCCAGTCTCGTCATGCTCATATTACCCCTCTTCTCAAGTCATTTCATTGCCAAACTACTTACTCCTGCTGACCTATAAGTACATTCACTCTGCAGCTCCTCACTACCTCTCTTCTCTTTTTCTCTCCCTACACCCATCCTCCCCCCCCCCCCCTCGGGATCTCCGCTCTTCTTGCAAACCTCTTCTATCTGTGCCCTTCTCTTCAATTGCTAACTCCAGACTTCACTCCTTTCGCCTTGCTACTCCTTATGCCTGGAATAAACTACCTGAGTTTTTATGTAAGATGCCTTCACTGGCCCTTCTCAAACTGAAGCTCGAAACTCACCTCTTCCACACCACTTTTGTAGGTTGAGCTGCCTGATCTCCTTTGTGTTTCCTTATCATTCCCCCCCTAGCTGTATCCCATGTCTACAGTTACTGTGTTATCTGTCTTGACTAGGTTTTAAGCTCTGACGAGCAGGGTCTGTCTTTTATATATGTGTCTGTGCAGCACTGCGTATGTCTTGTAGCGCTATACAAATGTTCAGTAGTAGTGGATGAGGTTCTCAGTAGTTTGTGTGGAAAGGAAGAGACAAAAGCTTCTGATGTTGTTATAGAGAAAGAAGCGACAGGTTTTAGCCATGCTGCAGAGAAAGAGAGAGTAGAGTCAAAGATGCTATGGAAAGGCAGAAGGGAGAGGCCATATGGTCTTTATCTGCTGTCATATTTCTTTGTTTACATATAAAAGGTGCCTTGAATACTGGCCAGTAAGTTGTAATTATTTAATTTTAATGCAAATTGCTTTGCTCTTTTGTATGAAAGGAGGGTCATCAAGAGATCATGAAATGAAATGAAATCAAGTAAGAGATTAACTTTCTTCCTCTGTCTCATTAATCACAGCTGATTGGTCAGAAATGTGGGATAATCTTATAGCAGCGATTTTGGTATTAGGAGACCCAGAAATACCTCTGTGGTCCCAACATGTGATTAGTGCCTTCTTTTTATGTCCAGCAGGTGACGGGGTCACACAGGAAAAGAAGAGAAGGGAGAAGAGAGAAGAATGGGGAAACTCTTTCACACACAAGGTGCACCCAGCACTCCACCTAAAGTCTTACACGCAAGAGAGACATTTTTCACGTACTGAGGGTGAGAGCCGTTTCAATCATAGTGATTGCATAAGAAGCCACCTGGAAAACCACACAGCAGAGGGAACTACCCCAACAGAGAGGCCTTCTCCATCTTTTAAAAGCCCTGAATGTAGAAGACATTTCGCTCTTAAGAAATCCATAACAATACACCAGAAAATCCACAGGGCTGAGAAAAGATTTCACTGTACTGAATGTGAGAAATCTTTCCTTAGAAACTCACAACTTGTGATTCATCATAGAACCCACACAGGGGAGAGACCGTTTGATTGTACTGAATGTGGGAAATGTTTCCACAGAAAAGCAGCATTAGTGAGGCATCATAGAACCCACACGGGGGAGAAACCTTTTAGTTGTACAGAATGCGGGGAATGTTTCACCAGAAAAGCACGACTAGTGCTGCATCACAGAACCCACACAAGGGAGAAACCATCTTGCTGTACTGAATGTGGGAAATGTTTTCTCATGAAAGCACAACTAGTGCTTCATCATAGAACCCACACAGGGGAGAAACCTTTTAGTTGTACTAATTGTGGGAAATGTTTCATCACAAAAGCACATCTAATGCAGCATCATAGAACACACACAGGGGAGAAACCCTTTAGTTGTACTGACTGTGGGAAATGTTTTCTCACAAAAGCACATCTAATGCAGCATCATAGAACACACACAGGGGAGAAACCCTTTAGTTGTACTGATTGTGGGAAATGTTTTCTCACAAAAGCACAACTAGTGCTGCATTATAGAACACACACAGGCGAGAAACCTTTTAGTTGTACTGAATGTGGGAAACATTTCTTCACAAAAGCAAAACTAGTGCTGCATCATAGAACACACACAGGCGAGAAACCTTTTAGTTGTACTGACTGTGGGAAATGTTTCCGCACGAAAGCACAACTAGTGACACATCATAGAACCCACACAGGGGAAAAACCTTTTAGTTGTACTGACTGTGGGAAATGTTTCCTCACGAAAGTATATCTAGTACGGCATCATAGAACCCACATGGGGGAGAAAACTTTTAGTTGTACTGACTGTGGGAAAGGTTTCCGCACGAAAGTACAACTAGTGCTGCATCATAGAACACACACAGGTGAGAAACCTTTTAGTTGTACTGACTGTGGGAAATGTTTCCTCACGAAAGCACAACTAGTGACGCATCATAGAACCCACACAGGGGAAAAACCTTTTAGTTGTACTGACTGTGGGAAACGTTTCTTCACAAAAGCAAAACTAGTGCTGCATCATAGAACACACACAGGCGAGAAACCTTTTAGTTGTACTGACTGTGGGAAATGTTTCCTCATGAAAGCATATCTAGTACGACATCATAGAAACCACACGGGAGAGAAAACATTTAGTTGTACTGACTGTGGGAAATGTTTCCTCACGAAAGCACAACTAGTGACGCATCATAGAACCCACACAGGGGAAAAACCTTTTAGTTGTACTGACTGTGGGAAATGTTTCTTCTCGAAAGCATATCTAGTACAGCATCATAGAACCCACACAAGGGAGAAAACGTTTAGTTGTACTGACTGTGGAAAAGGTTTCCTCACGAAAGTACAACTAGTGCGGCATCATAGAACCCACACGGGGGAGAAACCGTTTAGTTGTACTGACTGTGGGAAAGGTTTCCTCATGAAAGTACATCTAGTGCGGCATCATAGAACCCACACAGGGGAAAAACCTTTTAGTTGTACTGACTGTGGGAAATGTTTCCTCACGAAAGCACAACTAGTGACGCATCATAGAACCCACACAGGGGAAAAACCTTTTAGTTGTACTGACTGTGGGAAACGTTTCTTCACAAAAGCAAAACTAGTGCTGCATCATAGAACACACACAGGCGAGAAACCTTTTAGTTGTACTGATTGTGGGAAATGTTTTATTAGAAAAGCACAACTAGTGCTGCATCATAGAACACACACAGGCGAGAAACCTTTTAGTTGTACTGAGTGTGGGAAATGTTTCATCACAAACTCAGATCTACGGAAGCATCATAGAATCCACACGGGGGAGAAACCTTTTAGTTGTACTGACTGTGGGAAATGTTTCCACACGAAAGCATATCTAGTACGGCATCATAGAACCCACACGGGGGAGAAAACATTTAATTGTACTGACTGTGGGAAATGTTTCCTCACGAAAGCATATCTAGTACGGCATCATAGAACCCACACGGGGGAGAAAACATTTAGTTGTACTGACTGTGGGAAAGGTTTCCTCACGAAAGCAGAACTAGTGCTGCATCATCGAGTCCACACAGGGGAAAAACCTTTTAGTTGTACTGACTGTGGGAAATGTTTCCGCACGAAAGCACAACTAGTGCTGCATCACAGAATCCACACAGGGGAAAAACCTTTTAGTTGTACTGACTGTGAGAAATGTTTCTTCACAAAATCATATCTAGTGCGACATTATAGAACCCACACGAGGGGAGAAACCTTTCCTTGAACTGATTGTGGAAAATGTTTCCTCATGAAAACACATCTAGTGCGTCATAGAATCCACATCAGGGAGAAACCTTTTTGTTGTATTGAATGTTGGAAATATTTTGTCACAAAATCACAATTAGTGCTGTATCATAGAACCCAGATAGGGGAGAAACCATATAGTTGTATTGAATGTGGGATATGTTTCCACTGGAACTCAGAGCTAGTGATGCATCGTAAAACCCACAATGGACTGTGGGAGATATTTCTTCACAAAATGAAGACTAGTGAGGCATCATGGAACTCACACTGGGGAGAATAAACTGACATTCTGGTAGTCTTGAATAATATATAAACAATATTGATAATAGAGGTGTCTGTTCCAAGTGATTATTCTCTGAATTGCGTGGAGAGGAAGAAGATCCTGAAGTACCAGGAAGTGCAGTCAGAGACCAAGAAAGTGTGGCAGAATGATACAGTAATCTTTCCCATTGTACTAGACATGACAAGCTTGATAAATTGTTCATACCTGTTAAACTATTCAAACCTCACTTGGGTTGCAGCTTGTCATGCTGTGAGGGCTTGTGTGCATCAGTGATGCTGAGCGCTTCCAATAATTTACTTACTACCAAAGTCATATTAACCGGCCTGTAGCTTTCTACCACATTCTTACTTCCACTTTTGTGTAAAGGGACCACATGATCCTCTCTCCAGTCCTTTAGCACCACACCTGACTCCAACGAAGCATTGAAAGTGTCACTCAGTGGAGCTGCTAGAACATCCCCAAGTTCCCTCAGTATTCTCAGGTGTATCCCATCCGGTCCCATCACTTTGTCTACTTTAAGTTTAGCTAGTTTCTCACAAACAGTCTTCTGAAAAAATTTTCAAGATGTCCCTCACTTCTCTTCCTGTTTGTGAGTGTTTTCTGAGGTCCTGCTCCTGGTTCTTCATCTGTAAACACAGAACAGAAATATTTATTTAGCAATTCCGCTTTATCCTCATTAGCTTCTACATATTCCTCCCCTTCACCCATGAGTCTGACAATACCAATTTTGCCCTTCCTCTTCTCACTAACATATCTGAAAAATGTCTTATCTCCCCATTTTATTGCATTGGCTATTTCCTCCTCTTTTTGAATCTTTGCTTTCCTTGCTATTTAGCTAGCTATTCTAAGTTTTTCAAATACAGACGTCTGTCTTCTTTCTCTCTGTGATTACTTGTATTTTATGAGGGCCTCCCTCTTTTTCTTCACATTTTCAGCTACTTCTTTAGAAAACCATAGTGGTCTCCTTTTCCTTTTACCTTTATTTATCATTTTAACTTAAAGGTTGGTTGCCCTTAAAATATCCCCTTTCAGTTTTGCCCACTGTTTTTCTACATCCCCAGCTGTTCCCCTCCTGCTAACGACTCCCTGAGATATTGGACAACCTACCACAAAATCTGAACCCTGCAACACCTGCACCCCCTACTGGAACCTCAGGACTTCTGTATGGCATTCCAGGCTATCATCTCACCACACTTTGATTACTGTAACTCAATTTAACATGGCTCAAAAAATTAAACACTGCTCCCACTACATATTGCATTGCATACAGCTGCATGCATCATTCAAGGAGCCCCAAACTATGACAGCATAATCCCTATCCTGTGACAACTCCACTAGCTTCCCCTGCAAAGCCACATCAGATACTAAATACCATTCTTAACTTTCAAAAATATCAACAACCAATCCTCCTCCCATCTACAAACTCTACTAAACACAACCAAATCCAATAGACAAAGCACTAAAAACAGAGGGCCCAATATTCAAACCAGGAACTTGTATTACAACTATTGATAAACTGAAGAGTAGCTAATCAACGGGACCAGATGGTATACATACAAGGGTGTTGAAGAACTGAAATATGAGATTGCAGACATGCTATTAGTAATCTGTGAACTATCATTACAATCATATGAAATAACTGAAGATTGGAGGATGGCCAATGTAACACCAATTTTTAAAAAGGCTTTCAGGGGTGATCTGGTAAACTACAGACTGGTGAGCCTGACATCAGTACCAGGAAAAATGGTTATAAACCATTTTTTTGTGCCATCACGTCAGTGTTGAATCTTAGCCACCCAGCTACCTCTTGGTTTTCTTGGCAATGTATCACTAGAAGTACATTGCCAGCCTTTTCTTTCAAGGCAATGGAGAATAAACTGACTTGCCCAAGGTCACAATGAGTGTTAGTAGGAATTGAACTGTTGATCTTCTGGGTAAAAGGCAGCTGTTCTAACCACTAGGCTACTCCTCCACCATTATAAATAGTCAGGAGACTGTCAACATGGCTTTAGCCAAGGAACATCATAGTAACATAGTAAATGACGGCAGATAAAGACCAGTATGGTCCATCATGTCTTACTAATTTGTTATGGTTTTATGAAAGTGTGAATAAACAGGTAGACAAAGGTGGGTTGGTCAATGTAGTGTATCTGGATTTTCAGAAAGCCTTTGTCAAGGTCCCTCATGAAAGACTTTTGGTGAAATTAAAAAGTCATTGGATAGGAGGCAGTATACTATTGTGAATCAGGAACTGGTTAAAAGATAGAAAGCAGAAGGTAGGGCTAAATGGCCAATTTTCCCAATGGAGAAAGGTGAATAGTGGGGTACCCCATGGATATGTGGTGGGTCTGCTGCTGCTTATTAACATATTCGTAAATGACCTACAAAAGGAAATAATGAGTGAGATAATCAAATTTGCAGATGAAACAAAATTATTCAAAGTTGTAAAAACTCAGGAGGATTGTGAAACAATAGCAAGAGGACCTTGATAAATACAAAGACGAATGCTCAAATGGCAGATGAAATCTAATGATGACAAGTGAAAACGTATGCACCTAGGAAAGAACAACCCTAAACTATGGTTACACGATGCAAGGTTCCACATTAGGAACCACCACCCAAGAAAATGATTTAGGTGTCATCATAGATAACATGTTAAAACCCTCTGCCCAGTGTGCAGCAGTGGCCAAGAGAGCAAATAGAATGTTAGATATCATAAGGAAAGGAATGGAAAATAAAACAAAGATATTATAATGCCTCTGTATCATTCCATGGTGCGATCACACCTTGAATATTGTGTGCAGTTCTGTTTACCGTATCTTAAGAAGAATATAGTGTTATTAGAAAAGGTACAGAGAAGAGCCACCAAAATGGTAAAGAGGATGGAAGGAAACCCCTATGCAGAGAGGCAAAAAATGTTGGGGTTCTTAAACCCGGAAGAAAGATGGCTGAGGGAAGATATGATAGGGGTCTATAAATTAATGAAGGTAGTGGAACGGGTAAATGTAGATAGATTGTTTACATCATCAGAATATAGAAAGACTAGGGGGACATGCAATAAAGCTACAGTGTAACCTATTTAAAACTAATAAGAGGAAAATATTTTTTTCACTCAACACATAACCAAACTCTGGAATTTGTCTACTAGAGGCTGTTATAAAAGTTGTTAATATAGCTGGGTTTAAAAAAGGTTTGGAGAAGTTCCAGGAGGAAAGGTCCATAAAACCATACTTAAAGGGGACCCAGGAAAGCCACTGGTGCCCCAATACCAGCATTATGGAACCTGTGTTTTTTGGGGAAACTGCTATATTCTTGTGACCTAGATTGGCCATTGTTGGAAACAGGATACTGGGCTTGATGGACGTTTGTCTGACCCAGTATGGCAATGTTTATGTTCTTAATGCTGGAGCCACATATGATCCCCGGCATTGAATATCCAGGGTTAAGTTCAGCACTGACAGATGCTGTACTCGTGTGTAGCCATCAATGGAAATATTGGACCCATACTACAGGAGAATATCAAAAGCAGCATATGCATGCACGAGAGCATTCAAACTACATGCACCAAACCTCTGGAACTCTCTACCAGAAAAATGCAG
>CM066031.1:20958738-21104560 GCA_033557465.1 Ichthyophis bannanicus | reverse complement strand
TGTTTCTCCCAGATTATGTGTGGGGTTATAAGGAGGGGGTTCCTCGCCACATTCTCTTGCAATCTCCACCCATAATGTGACATCCGCATGCTCATTGTACATAACTGTATAAAGCTCATGCTGTAAATAGCACACGCCAATCAATCTACCTACACTCATACACATTCACTGTACAGTATAAGCTACCTGAGAACACACAGAAACATAATTGAAGGATACTCCTATGAGGAAAGGCTAAAAAGGTTAGGGCTCTTTAACATGGAAAAGAGACGGCTGAGGGGAGATATGATAGAAGTCTATAAATTAATGAACGGAGTGGAACAGGTAACATCGATCGATTGTTTACGTTACTCAGAATATAGAAAGACTAGGGGACATGGCAATGAAGCTACAGGGTAAACTATTTAAGACTAACTAAAAGAAAATATTTTTTCAATCAACGTGTAATCAAACTCTGGAATTTGTTACTGGAGGATGTAGTAAACGCTGTGTTTGTAGCTGGGTTTAAAAAAGGTTTTGACAAGTTCCTGGAGGAAATGTCCATAAACCATTATTAAGAAGTGACCGAAAGATATCAATGCTTGACCCAGTACAAGCATTGTGGAAACTGTGTCCCTTGGGGAAACTGCTCGGTACATATGACCTAGACGTTGGCCACTGTTGGAAACAGAATACTGGGCTTGAGGACCTTGTTCTGACCCAGTATGGCATACCTTATGTTCTTATGATGACAGAAAAAGACACATCTAGTCTAATCTAGTCTGTCCTTCCATAACAACAACTACAACAGTCCACTTTTTACCTTTAGAGATCCTCTGTGTTGGTCCCATGCTTTTTTGAATTCAGTTACGGTCCTCATCTCTACCACCTCCACTGGGAGACTATTCCATGGATCCACTACTCTTTCTGTAAAGAAATATTTCCGCATATCACTCCTGAATCTATCTCGCTTCACCCTCATCCCATGTCCCCTCGTAGCAGAACTTGCTTTCAATTGAAAGAGGCTCTCTCCTGAACATTTATGCCACGAGGTATTTAAAAATCTCAATCATATCACCTCTATCCCGCCTTTCCATAAGGTGTTACATATTAAGATCCTTAAGTCTGTCCTCATATGCTTTATAATGAAGCCCATTAATCATTTTAGTAGCAACCCTCTGCACCGACTCCATCCTGTTCACATCCTTTGAAGGTGCGGTCCTCCAGAATTGCACACCATACACCAAATGAGGTCGCACCAAAGACTTATACAGAGGCATTATCACCTCCTTTTTTCTGCTAGCCATTCCTCTCCGTATGCACCCAGCATCCTTCTAGCTTTTGCCATCGCCTTTTCTACCTGTTTAGCTACTTTAAGATCATCAGACACAACCACGCCTAGGTCCCGCTCTTCTTTAGTGGACAAAAGTACTTTACCTCCTATACTGTATTGCTCCCTTGGATTGCTGCAGCCCAAATGCATGACCTTACATTTTTTTAACATTAAATCCCAGCTGCCAAATTCTAGACCATTCTTCAAGCTTAGCTAGATCCTTCCTCATGTTATCTACACCTTCCTGGGTGTCTACTCTATTGCAGATTTTGGTATCATCTGCAAAGAGGCAAACCTTACCCAACAGCCCTTCCGCTATATCACTAACAAAGATGTTAAAAAGAAGCGGACCAAGGACAGACCCTGGGGCACACCACTGGTAACATCCTTCTCCTCAGAGTGAGCTCCATTTACTTGTACTCTTTGCCATTTCATTTGATTGTTTTGCTGTGTACACCGCCTGATTGAAGGATAAGGCGGGATAGAAATACCCTTTAAATAAATGTTGTAAGTGTTGCCACTAATTTCTGTCCTGTTTTGTCCTTCTCTATCTTAGTTTGCAAGTCATGTAGTGAACGTGGGTCTAGGGTACCGCTTGCTGGCCAGGCAAAAGTGGAGTCCTGTAGTGCCCAGTTACGCCGCTTCTTGCAGAACTGTTCTAAAGTTTTAGCAGCGAGTGGATATCTGTTAATAACTTTCTGTAATGCAGTCTGCTCTTGTACATCCACTTTTCTAGTGTCAGAATCAGTTTCTTTTATCTTTTTCTTATACATCCTAACTAGTCTGTAATATCCTACCTATGCAAAATTTTACTATATAACTATACCTATGCAAAGTGAAAAAAACAATATATATTGTCACGCCCTTACCACTTGCTTCCAGCTTGGAAGGGCGTGGTTGTAATAGGAACTTTCCCCTTTCAGCCTTAACTGACTGGTTCCCCGCAATGCTTTCTGGGAAATGTAGTTTAATTTCTATATATATGGCTTCAGGTAGAAAACTGTAGTCGGGCTCCTTGGGTAAGTCGAGCAATGACAGAAATTTATTGAGCAAAAAAACAAGGTTCATAAATATCACATTCAGGGATACTTCTCCAGGCTTCTTCAAAGTACAACAGTTATAAGCAAAACAAAACCCAAAACCAAAGTGTCAGCTTAAAGTATTCTTCAGCTCAGAAAAACATAGCCTTTTAACAGCAAGGCTACCAGCTTCCTTTAGCCTTGCTAGTTAAAGTATAAAACACAAAACAGGCTTTCTTTTGTGGCAGTTTGCCTTCTTTTTCAGTCCCAAACCTTTCCAGGCTGTTTTCCAATTTTACCAGCAAAAACAAAAACCACCAAACAGGAACAAACTTTCTACGTGCAAACAAAGTTCTATCCAGGTTTCTCAGGAACATTCAAAAGCAAAAGAAAAAGAAGCTTTTTCCCTCACAGTTAATTTGGCTTCTTGCCGTCTCATTTCACAGGTAGCAGGTGGTTAACAAGCACAATTCACAACTCCAGCTTGTTCTTATGTCTTAGTAAAACTTCCCCTCTTTACCACATGTAAATTTACAATCCATCTACCCTGCTTCTTATGGTTACCTTGCTCTAGAGCAGTGGTTCTTAACCAGTCCTCCTTGAACCCCTATACCAGTCGGGTTTTCAGGATATCCACAATGAATATGCATTAGAGGATCTGCAAGCACCTCATTGCTTGCAGATCTCTCTCATGCATATCATTGTGGATATCCTGAAAACCCGACTGGCCTAGGGTTCAAGGAGGACTGGTTAAGAACCACTGCTCTAGAGGGTTTTCTCTCAGGGCTGGCTTTCCTTCAACCCTTCAGTGGCTAAGGCTTGGCACAAAGAGCAAGCCATGAGGGTGTCTTCCTCATTCAGTGCTACATCAGGCTCTCCTAGTTGCATAGGTTCTATCTCTCCTTCTGGCTCACTGGGCTCAGCTGACAGCCTCTCATTAGAGCTGAGAGTGTCTCCTGAACCTCTGCACTGCACAGCATTAGTCAGGCTTCTCCTGCTCTGCTCAGCATTAATCAGGCTTCTTAGGCTCGTATTTGTGCCTCGGCTTGTAACAGCTTCTCCTCTCTCGCCCTCCTTCTTCCTACTATAATCTAACCTAGGCTTATATCTCCAGGGTTCTAGCCCCACCTCCTCTCTTCCAGGTGATGGAGATCACTCTGCCTTCTGGCACCTGAGTAATCAGGGAGCTTACTGACGTAAGGGTCTTGGACCTTAGGTCTGTATTCACTCTCCCTTATTCCACTAGGGGAAATCTGAAACCTGTTCCAGTTGGGGATTTTCTGGTTCCTAGGTGAGGTTGTGGTTTTGTTATCCTGACCTTGTAAAAGGGGCCCTTTTACTAAGGTGAACTATTTACCTTTTTCCCTTTCCCCTAACTCAGGATAGGCTTCCTTACCACAATATATAAGAAAAACGTCTCTTACCCTCTCAACGTTTCTTCTGCAGGAATTCAAAAGCTCACTTACCTCTTTCTCGACCTGTTCGTAACAGAGAAAACTTTAGGCACGATGCCTGTTCAGCTGATGCAGACTATTACTCAGAAATCCATTTTTGGTGCACACAAAGGCATTATTTGTAGTAAAGAATATAACTAGTGTAACCTCTGCCCAGGCAGAAGCAATCAGACTCTTAACTAGAGTCCCGGTGATGTTTTAGTGGAGTCAGAGTGAAGTGATTACCTCTGGTTGTGATGTCTTTTCCGGCAGAGGCGTAGTGAATTTCAGCGACTGCGGCTCAACCCGTTTCCACAGCAGGAGAACAAGTGATGAGAGGAAAGTTAACTAAATAGGATTCAGCCCTACCAATGTGATGTTACAAGACTCAGGATTGGTAGTGTTTAAAAGAATGGAATTTAAAAAATCATATTCATTTCCTTAAATGAATTTTATGAGTTAAACTTATTAAAGCTAAATAGGTCATTAAAAATTTCTTTAAAAAGATCCAAAGTTTTGTAGCTAATTAAAACTATTGCACTATTGCCCCGTAAAAACGTCCAATAAATATTTGTTCTGTTTAAAAATATGGTATTCTTCTCAATAAAGATATTCTCAAGTTTCTTTGTAGCGTAAGATATTTTCATCACAATTCTGGTGATTTTTTCTTCCACTTCATACTTTGGACACATCATGCGAAGAGAGAGATCATTAGAGAAAGACATTGTGCTTGGCAAGGTAGAAGGTCAACGCAAAAGAGGAAGACCGGCAACGAGATGGATAAATACAATAACAGCAGCTACAGGTGCCAGTCTGTCATCAATGAGCCGCCTGATTGAAGACCAACCACAGTTCAAGATACAACCATCCTGAGGGTCGCCAGGAGTCGACACCGACGGCAGTTAGCAACAACATGTTCTTGTTTTTCCCCAGGAACTACCCTTGAACAGGCAAGTTTCACTCTGTGTTATACATTTTTCAAATTAAATGTCACGAGCTCATTCATTTTTAAGTGTCTCTGCAGGGTTGCTGCACAATGGTAAGTTACTCTTCCTTGCCACTCTCCTGTGCCATGGCCCAATTCAGATCCAGTTGCTCCTGATGATCCGGTTCGTTAGGTCCAGCGAAGTTCTTCAGTGTCCAATAAATTCTACTACAACTGATTACTCCTGATTATTGGTATAGTGCTACAAGACCAACGCAGCACTGTACAGGCACCTACAAGAGACGGTCCTTGCTCATCAGAGCTTACAACCTTCTCCCTATCTTTACAACTCAGAAACAGAAAACCCTGATCTAAGGCTGAGGCTGTTTCAGTCCTGGAGTAACAGACATTCAGACTGAGTTGAATTTCTTTGTTCACTGTCCCATCCATACTAAAATAAAGAATAATTAACAATCCCTGTCTAAAATGTTCACTCAAACCCATTCAAACATGGGCCACGTCTTTCATACAATTCTTATCTTCTACATAGAATTCCTTCAATTCATACTTTCTTTTCAGGAGTCTGGCCTCTATTAGGAGAAATCAAAGAAAGACGTCAGCTTGAAACCCAAAGCTCCTCGGTCTGTGCCGCACTTACAGGCTGTTGGCAGGGGCAGCCCAAGGGGGGTACGGGGCCATGAGCGGAGATTAATTGTGCGGCCTCGTTTGCATAAAGAGCCTCATTTGCATACATATTTTCATAATATTAACATGTGTTTTAGAAAACATGCCTCTTAATGAGTGTCTGCATAAAGAAAGACTAACAGATTTCTACATTACTATATTGCAGTGATAAACACCAGGCCCATTAGGAAGTACTATAAACACTGCCCATCTAGAACCCATAGCAAAAAAGGTTTGGAGAAGTTCCTGGAGGAAAGGTCCATTAACCATTATTAAAAAGGGACCCAGGGTATCAATGCTTGACCCAATACAAGCATTGTGGAACCTGTGTCTTTTGGGGAAACTGCTAGGTACGTATGACCTAGATTGGCCACTGTTGGAAATAGGATACTGGGACTGATGGATCTTGGTCTGACCCAGTATGGCATATCTTATGTTCTTAAACCAACCGTATCATAACAACACTACCAGGACTTACAAAGCACCAAACCCTAACTATCAAAAGGCAGCACTGCAGATATTAAACCAACACATCTCAGAGAATACCAATACATCTCACTGGGGGAAAGAGAACAAGAGGGACTGTCAAATAGAAACTACATGAACAGAATACCTCAGCTGGGTTACACATGCAGAACATAGATCATCACCACACAACGAACAAGGGATCACAATTTAGAAATAGGAAGACAATAATTAAACTGGGAACCCCAAGGGCAAACATGAAATGTACAACACTGGAGAAATAAAACTATAAAGTAATTTCCTCTTGCACTAAATGAAAACACAAAGATGTTAGCAATACACACTTCCCAGACCAGACATATTCCAGTTAATAAATTCAAAATAAAAAGTATTTTTCTACCTTCTGTTTGGGCGTTTTATTTTTCAGTTGCAATTGCTCCAGTCACTTTCTTCTGGTTTCTTCATGTCTTTTGCGAGCTATCCATTAGTCCATTCTCTCTCTTTATCTGCTTTAACATAATGATCGTTTCCCTTTCGCTCTTTCCCCCATTTTTTTCCTTATTCCTTTATCATCCACTCAAATGTCACCCTTCCATTCTCAATCCCCACTTACCTTTGCAATACCCTGCCCATCGTAGACTTTTCTTCCCTCACACACAAAATATCTTTTCCCCTCTCCATTCTCATTCCCCATCCCCTTCTAGTCCTTCCCCAAAATCAGTTCCCTTATAGTTCTAGAGTCACCCAGCATCCGCTCCCTTCAAGTCCCATTATCCTATGCCCCCACAACAGCCCATTTCCAGTTCTATACCCCATATGCTCTTTTTCAGTTGCATTCCAGCCCCCCATCAGCCCACTTCCACTCCAAGCTCCCCCATCAGTCAATTTCCAATCCTAGCCCCCCATCAGCCCATTTCCAGCCCTATTCCAACTCCTGTCAGCCCGCTTCCAGTCCTGTTCCAGCCCCCATCAGCCCATTTCCAGCCCTGTTCCGCCCCATCAGCCCATTTCCAGTCATATTCCCCGTCAGCTATTTCCAGTTCTATTCCAGCCCATCACCCATTTCCAGTCCAAGCACCCACCATCAGCCCATTTCTAGTCCTATTCCAGCTCCCCATCAGCCCATTTCCAGTCCTAGCACCCCATATGCTCTTTTTCAGTTCCATTCAAGCCCCCCATCAGCCAATTTCCACTCCAAGCTCCCCATCAGCCAATTTCCAATCCTAGCACCCCTAGTCAGCCCATTTCCAGTCCTATTCCAGCTCTACATCAGCCCATTTCCAATTCTAGCCATCCTGTCACAGCCCATTTCCAGTCCAAGTTCCCTCATCATAGCCCATTTCCAGTCCAAATTCCCCCCCACCATCACAGCCTATTTGAAGTCCTAGCCCCCCCCCCCCCACCATCACAGCCAATTTCCAGTCCAAGTTCCCCCCATCACAGCCCATTAGCAGTCCTAGCTCCCCCCCTCCCTCTTCTCTGAAGAGCCCCTGGCTGTCTAAGGGGCTTCAGAGGGAGCCAGGGAAGCCAGTGCGAGGCCCCAGCTCCCCCTGCACAGCCGCCAGCATGAAGAGTCTTTTCCCTCACGCTGGCGACTGTTTCTGTGAAATTAAAATTACCTCACTGCGTCAGAAACAGCGACATTCCCACCTGAATTGCAGCCCTTAGAATAGATCTCTGCACCCCTCTCATTAACTACAATGTTAGTCTATGGAGCTGGGACTTGTTTTTCAATAAAACATCATTTTAAAGCATTAAAACAGACTTTTTAAAACCAAGAAACATTGGATTTATACTTTTTAAGTGAAACTAAGGCTCCGACATGATTTCTAACCCCCAGGGGTTCAACGCTCCTCTCAGGAAAAAGAGAGCATTCTGTAGCCACATTTAACATTTTAAAGTTATACAAAATAGATTTCTGGGGTGGACAGACCTCCTGCACCTTATCCCCATAACATAAAACCTTTAAATTTAATTTTTAATTTTGCCAACTTTCGGCATTTTTGCTATGTGGCTACTGCCCCTTTAAGGCAGTCCCGCCTCCTTCTGGAAGGCTTCTCTACTTTGCCTCTAAAATCAGGGAAGGTGGTTTGGTCCCCATAGCTCAGCCCCGCCCCCCCCCCCCTCCCCGATGTCTCCAATCAGCCTCCCATTGCACTCAGGGAGAGCCATGAACACCATGGCTTCCCTCAATCACAGTCCCAGGCACCCCCGTGGCACGCAGGCCGGGCCCAACAAAGAAAAATCCCCTGTGTGCAGGTCCAGCCCTAGAGTTGGTTTAAAGTGTTGTTGCCCTAGTTGAACCTCAAATTTTACCCCCTCTCACTGTCAAAATCTATTATTTAACTTTGAAAGCCTGCTTTTGCTGCCCTCTGGAGGTTTCCATCCTAGGCGACTGCCTAATTTGCCTGGTGGTTGGGTCAGCCCTGCCTGTATGCCCAGTGCCCCCCCCCCACCCCCCCCACCATGTTAAGCTTGGGGCCCTCCAAAACATAACAGGTCTCGTTAGAGCACTGCTTGCCAGAAGGAGGGGTGGGAAGGTAAGAGATGGAATAAAGGACGGGGAAGGAGAGAGATAAGAGAAGAGTGGGGAGGAGAGATGATGGGAAGGGGCAGAAGTGGAGAGAGATGAGGGAATTGTGTGGCGAGCTGAATGAGTGAGGAGGAAGGAAATTAAACACTATTGTAACTTTGGTTGTTTTAATGGGAGTCAACCAAAATGGCTTTAGCCCAGGAAAGTCTTGTCTTTCTAATCTGTTATATTTTTTGAAGGTGTGAATAAACAGGTAGACAACAGTTGATATAGTGTATCTGGACTTTCAGAAAGTCTTTGACAAGGTCCCTCATCAGAGACTTTTGGCATGACTAAAGAGTCATGTGGATCAGGAACTGGTTAAAAGATAGAAAGCAGAAGGTAGGGCTAAATGGCCAATTTTCGCAATGGAGAAAGGTGAATAGTGGAGTACCCCAGGGATCTGTGCTGGGTCCGCTGCTTTTTGACATATTCATAAATGACCTGGAAATGGGAATAACGAGTGAGGTTATCAGATTTGCAGATGACACAAAACTATTCAAAGTTGTTAAAACCCATGAGGATTGAGAGGAAGTGATGTCACCAACCCCGATGGCGGCATGAGAGAGCCGCTCCGGGGCTAACTCCACTTAAACTGAGTTAAACTGCATGGACAAGCAGTGGGAGACTGCACGGTTGAGTGCTGAGAGCCCCAAGGAGACTGGGGAAGTACCATGCGGCGAATCCAGGAGGGGAGAAAGATCAACAGAGTGACGGGGGTGATCGGAGGAGCATCGGCAGCAAGAAAAAAGATGGTGATCGGTGGAGGAGCGGGGCAGAGGAGGGCAGCCTGAACCACAGAAGAGACGTGGTAGATAGAGAGGAGCCAGAATGGCAGACAAGCAGAGGAAGAAAAGGGCACTGTAACACTACCAGGAGGTGAGAAAGCTGCAGGACATAACAGCACAGACAGCAGTGCAGAGGAGAGCAGAGGAGCATAACAGCTGCAAGAGGAGAGAAGGAAAAGCAGGCACTAGTGTGGCAGGGTATGTCTGAGCTACTGCAGGGGGGGTGGGGGAGGAGGGGAAAGAGACAACAGAGGAGAGAGAGGGGAACAAGGTGTGACCCAAACCGCGTAGCAGCAGTACATTAAACAAAAGAAGAGAGAAGCGAACCGAATAGACGAAGGAGAAGAAAAGGTGAAGGTGTATCAGGCACGTGGTGATCAGTAAAGGCTGGGGAGAAGACAGCACGGAGGAAACAATATGGCCACGAGAAGGAAAACAACAGAACTGAGAGAATTTGCTTTTGCAGGGGCCGGGAGAAGCAGTGATGTGAATGGCCGGGACAAGCAGTGGGGTGAATGGCCCACTAGAGAATAAAGCCAAACAGAGGAAACTAAAGGATGGAATAGCCAAGCAGAAGATGGAGAGACTCTAAAGGAAATAAATAAAGAAGAATTCAATGGATGGTTCACGGAAATAAAGGCGGTACAAGCAGTAAAAATAGAACTGAGTGAGTTTTTTAGCAATCTGGAAGAGGATATGGCTGAACTGACACACACGGCGGGAGATCATGAGAACCGACTGCAGAGTTTGGAAGCACAAGTGGAAAATAACCAGCAATGGCACAGGAACTTACAAAAGTGGCAAGAGGCCATGCAATATAAAATGGAGGACTTAGAAAACAGATCCCGAAGGAATAATCTAAGGATAAGTGGCATATCGGAGGAGGAGTTTCAGGACAGTGAGAAAGTGGCAGCTTTGATTTGCTCCAAAATACTCAAAGCAGGAGGTGAGAAGGTGGCCCCTGAGGAAATACTAATGGACACAGAGCACTGGGAGCACCCAGAGTAAATAGACCTCGGGATATTATAATATGTTTGACCAGCTACAAAGTGAAAGAGCGGATAGCAAATAAAATGCAGAGTATGCACATAATAAAGTGGCAAGGATATCCCGTGGTGGTGTATGACGATCTATCTATGGGAACTTTGCATAGGAGGAGATCAATGCAACCGGTGAAACAGGCACTACGGGTGGCAGACGTCAGATACAGGTGGCTACACCCCTTTGGATTATCTTTCAAACAAAAAGGGAGAACTTGGAAAGCGCACACAGTGAAGGACGCACAGCTGGCGCTCCAGGAGGCTGGGATCAAGCCCCAAAGGACAGAGAGCAGGCAAGAGGCTGAACTCAGAGAGCGCGGAGTGGAGAAGCAGAATGGCGGAGAGGAACTACAAGACTTAAAGAAAGGACACAACAAAGAGAGTAAAACCAAAAGATGATGGGTAGGCAAGATGAGTGAGGAAAAGTGTATACAAGGGAGGTGAGGGAGGTGGAGAGCGAGGAGATGGAGGGGGAGAGGAGGGGAGAGAGGGGGGAGAAGGGGGGTAGGGAGTGGAAGGTGGCATGTGGCCAGGGAGGGTATAGGTTGGTGGGAGGTGCGTGTAAGGAGGGGGAGAGGGAAGGATAAGTGGGGAAGGCAAGGGGGCACACTACTCCAAAAGACTCCTGGAGAAGGTGGAAGGGGGAGGAGGGGAGGAGAGGGAAGGTGGGCGAAGGGGGGAGGGCAGCAAAAGATGGAGGGGGAGGGCTTTGAGGAAGGGGCCAAGAGGCGAAAGGAAGGGGGGACAGAGAGGGTAGAGGGGGAAGGGGAACCACATGGAGAAAAGGGAATGAGGCAGGGGAGAGTAAGAGGGAGGCAGAGAGAGGTGCTCAGTAGGAAATGTAAAAAACTAGTGATTACCACTATTAATGTGAAGGGATTGAGGACATGGCAGAAGAGAAGGCTGCTGGAGAGAGAGGTTAAGCGTACAAAATCTGACATTATATGTGTGCAGGAGACACATCTGAGACTGGGACAGGAATATATGGTCTCCTCCAAGAGCTATCCAAAAGTGGTGTTGGCAGGGTCTAGAGCGAACCCTCGTAAAGGAGGGGTGGGGATTTTGGTAGGGGAGACATATAGACATATGATAGTGGGGTGGAGAAGAGGGAAAGAGGGGAGATGGGTAGGGGTGAGGCTGAGGATCGGGGAGGAGGAGGTGTGGGTGGTTAGCATATACGGACCTAATGAGGGGCAAGGGGAAGCTTTTGAGAAAAATTTGGAGATGTTGGAGGGGTTGGGAGATGTACTCATACTGATGGGGGGATTTTAACTTAACCAGTAATCCATGGGTAGATAACAGTGGGGGGGGGGGGCATAGTAGTGGAGGGAGAAAGGATAGATAAAAAATGAAAAAGATGCAGGAGAGGTTGGGGCTAATAGATCTATGGAGGAGCAGAGACCCTGTGGAGTGTAAGTATACCTTTTATTCCCACGTGCATGGTACATATAGTAGACTAGATATGATCTGGGGAGGAGGCAGGTGGTTTTCCAGGGTGGTGGAGGCTGAGCAAGAGGAAATTACCTGGTCGGATCATGCTCCAGTAATGTTACTCTTTCATATGGGTGAAGAGAACGAGGGGATACAATTCTGGAAGCAGAATGATGCATTACTGGAGGAGGGTGAACAGGTGAAGGCAATAAAGAAGGAATACTTATACTTCAATCAGACGGGGGAGGTGGAGCTGTGAACTGTGTGGGATGAGTTAAAGGCAGTGATTAGGTGGAAATTAATTAGCACGGCAGCATGCCTTAAACGAGAAAAAAGGAAAATGGAAGAAGGTTCATTAAAACAGATTCACGAGTTGGAAAGACAGCAGCAGAGGAAGGGAGAACCATTTACGGGCGCAAGAAATAGCTCACCAATTAAATGTATTGAAGCAAAAGTATTTTGCCAGGGGCAATAAAGCGGGGAAAATTCTTGTGACTAGGTTGAAGGCTCAGCGACAAGCAGCATACATAGATGACATTAGGGATCAAAAGGGGAAGCTGGTGCACTGTACAAGGGAAATAGGTCAGGTATTCCAAGAGTATTACAGGGAATTGTATTCAAGTGAGCCAAACAAGGGGCCAGAGGAGATTGGGGGATTTTTGAGTGAGTGCAATCTGAAGCAGGTTGCACCGGAGGAAAGGGAAAGGACAGGGGAAGAAACCACGGAGGAGGAGGTGAAAGAAGCTATAAGATCACTTAAACTAGGCAGATCCCCGGGGTTAGATGGGTTTACAGTGAAATTTTATAGGGAGATGATAAAGCAGCTGGCACCTATATTGACTCAGGTATTTAATAGGGTGTTGGAAGGAGGGGAGATTCCAGCAACTACGGAGGAGGCAGGGATCACAGTGTTGCTGAAACCTGGGAAGGATAAAGGGGTGTGTGGATCCTACAGACCCATATCGTTGATTAATTTGGATGCTAAAATCTTAGCTAAGATCTTGGCTAATCTCATTCACAGGGATCAAACAGGATTTGTAAAGGGGAAACAAGGGAGTGATAAGATACAGAAGGTAATGAATCTTGGGTGGCACCTTCAGAATCCAGGGGATCAGGCCGTTTTTTGTCACAGTAGACGTGGAGAAGGCATTTGATAGGGTAGAATGGCCATAAATATTTCAGGTGCTGGAAGATATGGGATTTGGGGAAAGGTTTATAACCTGGATTAGAGCACTCTATAAGCAACCTAGTGCAAGGATCAGAATTAACGGTGGGTATTCAGAGAAGCTTTTACTGGAAAGGGGTACAAGACAAGGATATCCACTCTCACCACTCCTATTTCCATTGACAACAGAGCCCTTAGCGGAAATGATAAGGAAGAATGGGGATATAAAAGGGGTGCAAGTTGGGGATACAAAGGAAAAAATAGCGCTATTTGCTGACGACATTATCCGTACTATGCAACAGCCTTTTACTACTTTGCCCGTGTTATTGGGAATAATAGAAAAGTTTAGTAGTATGGCAGGGTATAAAATAAATCAGAGTAAGACAAAGGTTTTAGGATTTAATCTTATGAGGAATCTGGAGGAAAGGTTAAAATCACATTTTAGGTTTAAATGAGTGTCTCAACACTTTAGATACTTAGGGATACAGTTGGGGAATCCCTTAGATCGAATTAAACAATGGAACTACCAAAGAAGAACAGATTGTATATGGAGAGATTTATCTAATTGGGGGGGGGGGCTGGGATTGTCATGGTTGGGCCGCATAGCAGTGGTCAAGATGAATATACTGCCCAGATTGTTGTTTCTATTTGCATCCTTGCCATGTAGGGTGACAAAAAAAAGGAGTTGGGGAAATTGCAGAATTTGATGTTACAATTTATTTGGGAAGAGAAATCCCCAAAGGTGGCGAGAGGCGCCCTGTATATGCAAAGGACAGAGGGGGGCCTAGGGGTACTATATCTGATAAAATACTTTGAAGCGGCACCACATGCTATGGGAATGTCCAAAGGTATGGGAGTACTGGGAGGGAGTGGAGAGGCTTTATGGGGAAATCACTGGGGTATAGTTTAAGTTTACCCCGGCGATGGTTATATTAAATGAGGAAATGAGAGAGGGGGAGCGGGACCTGAAAACATTTGTGGGCTATGGGATAATAACTGCTCGAATGAGCTTGCTAAGTTGGTGGAAGTATGAAGGGGTTCCACCATTACAAGAGGTAGTGGGAAAGTTGGAGCAAGTATGAGGTTTCTGTGAGACAGAAGCGTATAAAATGCAAGAAGTAAATAAACATCTACAGGTGTGGCACTGGCATGAGGTATGAAGGGTGAAGGGAATTGTGAAAATGTGGAGGGAAAGATAGGTAAGCAGGAAAGAGAATAAAATGGTAGGCTGTAGAGGGTACATGGGTTAGGGGGTGGTGTGGAAGGGAGGGAGAAGGGGGGATGGAGGGATGTGGGGGGTGATAAACTGTTATAGAGTTGACGGAAATAAGGGAGTAAAATTGAGTGTATGTTGGGGCTGGTAGGTTCGAGGAAATGGCATGTAACTGAGCCCGGAATGCTGTTAGAGAGGAATGTACGAGGAGATGGGAACACTAATAAAAATTTTAAAAAAACTAAAATAAAAAGGGAAATATAAGATGGTAATGGGTAATGGGCAGTACAAAATTTTTGAGATCATTTCAGACTAATAACTCACAATGTACATAACCAATGGAATGAAAGGTAAGACACAGAGAGGTATAGATATACTGTTTATTAAGGACAAGCAATGATAACAGAGGTTACTGTTAAAATATAATGTTTGCATACAGAATACTATTCACTAAATATGAGCTTTTGCTTTATATAGGGGATAAGTTATAAATTGTTGGGAAATGTAACTTGGATGTATGACAAATGTAAAGTTTTGTACATTGGTACTTTTGACGAATAAAATAAAAACATTTTAACAATCAAACCCATGAGGATTGTGGAAAATTGCAAGAGGATCTTGATAAATTGGAAGATTGGGCATCCAAATGGCAGATTAAATTTAATGTGAATAAGTGCAAAATTATGCATCTAGGGAAGAACAACCTAAACTATGATTATACGATGCAAGGTTCCACATTAGGAACCACCACCCAGGAAAAAGATTTAGGCGTCATTGTGGATAACATATTAAAACCCTCAGTCCAGTGTGCAGCGGCAGCCAAGAGAGCAAATAGAATGCTAGGTATGATAAGGAAAGGAATGGAGAATAAAAGCAAGGATATTATAATGCCTCTGTATTGTTCCATGGTGCGACCACACACTGAATATTGTGTGCAATTCTGGCCACCATATCTTAAAAAGGACATAGCGTTATTAGAAAAGGTACAGAGAAGAGCCACCAAAATGGTAAAGGGAATGGAAGGATACCCCTGTGAAGAGAGGCTAAAAAGGTTAGGGCTCTTCAACATGGAAAAGAGACGGCTGAGGGGAGATATGATAGAGATCTATAAATTAATGAATGGAGTGGAACGGGTAAACGTAGATCGATTGTTTATGCCATCAAAATATAGAAAGACTAGGTGGCATGCAATGAAACTACAGGGTAATCTGTTTAAGACTAATAAGAGAAAATATTTTTTCACTCAACATGTAATCAAACTAAATAATTTTCTTTCATCTGCAAATTTGATTATCTCACTCATTATTCCCATTTGCAGGTCATTTATGAATATGTTAATAAGCAGCAGACCCACCACATATCCTTGAGGTACCCGACTATTCACCTTTCTCCATTGGGAAAATTGGCCATTTAGCCCTAACCTCTGCTTTCTATCTTTTAACCAGTTCCTGATCCTGCCTCCTATCCCATGACTTTTAATTCCACCAAGAGTGTCTCATGAGGGACCTTGACAAAGGCTTTCTGATACACTAGATTGTCTGACCTACCTTTGTCTACCTGTTTATTTATGTCTTTAAAAAGAATATAACAGATTACTAAGACAAGACCTTCCATGGCTAAAGCCATGTTGGCTGTCTCCCATTAAACCTTGACTATCTACATGTTCAGTAATTTTGTTCTTTATAATGGTTTCTACCATTTTTCTTGATACTGACTTCTGTATTTTCCCAGATCACCCCTGGAACCCTTTTTAAAAATTGGTGTTACATTGGCCATCCTCCAGTCTTCAGTTATTTCATATGATTTTAATGATAGTTCACAGATTGCTAATAGCAGGTCTGCAATCTCATATTTCAGTTCTTCCAACACCCTTGGATGTATACCATCTAGTCCAGTGGATTAGCTACTCTTCAGTTTATCAGAGTTGTAATATATCTTCCTGGTTTATCAATATTTCTTTCAAATTTTTTGCTGCATCAGCTTTAAATAACATTTCAGTCATGGATAACTTCCCTACATCTTCCTCAGTAGAGACCAAAGCAAAACATTCATTGAGTCTCTATTTCATTCAGAATATCATTGAATATCTGGGGTCGGCGTACTGCCTTATGGCTACAGTAGTTAACCAGGCAGCAGCGATATTGCATGCTTCTCAATTAGCCCCTGCAGCTAAAAGATAGGGACTGTCATCCGGATCTCCCACGACACTCCTTGATGCTCAGCGGTTAGCGTGAGAACAAGCAAGGGAGAAGACGGGATATTCAGCGGCACTAACTGGGTAAATGCCTTTTGAATATCAGGCCCTATGTTTTTAGTGCTTTGTTGGTTTTGGATTGTTTAGTAGAGTTTGTAGATGGGAGGAGGATTAGTTGTTGATGATTTTGAAATTTAGGAACAGTATTTAGTATCTGATGTGGATTTGCAGGGAAAGCTAGTGGAGTTGTTGCAGGATAGGGATTAGGTGGTCATATTTTGGGGCTCCTTGAATGATGCATGCAGCTGTATGTTATACAATGTGTAGTAGGAGAAGAGTTGAATTCTTTGAGTCGTGGTAAATTGAGTAACAGCAATCAAAGTGCGGTGAGATAATGGCCTGGAATGCCTTCCAGAAAGAAGTCCAATGGTTCCAGTAAGGGGTGCAGGTGTTGCAGGGTTCAGATTTTGTGGTAGGTTGTCCTCATTGTGTTGTTTATGTGTGGTTTCAGTAATAGTTGTTGGTCCAGGTTGTTACTTAGATACTAAACCTCTGTCCGGACTTTCACATCAATCTCATTTATTGTCAGGGATGGGGGTGGGTGATGCAGAGTTTTTGGGGATTTTTTTATAGTTAACTGTCAATGAGTTTCTTGCCAGTCATTGAGTGATGTCTGAGGTTGCCAGAGAATAAACCTAGAAATGCATCTTATTTGAGCTCTGGGAAATCCAGCATTGTTGGCCAGGTGAGGGGCATTCCTCTTAGTGTGCCTGTTTTCTGAATAGGTCCTCTCCCTTTTATACTGACTGAAAAGGAGGAATCCATGAGGAGCTGCAGGTCCTTCTTTCAGCAAGCAAGTTACGTCCATCCAAAGGCCCTTGAAGATGGGGAGAAGAGGCTGTATGTTGGAGTTTTCCCACCATCTCACTGAGTTATCATTTCCACTTGTCTAGTGCCAGACAAAGGAACTGTGGTGCAAACCTTAAGGACTTCTGGACAGTGGTCACCACACCCACTGAACAGGTTAGTGCTCAATTTAGTTTGTCATCCCCAAAATAGAAAGTTGGTTACGAACCATACTGGATGTGAAACAGATGAACTGAGTGCTGCCTATTCCACATCTTCACATGGAGATACTGTAGTCAATAACTTCTGCAATACACAACGGAGAGTTCTTGATGGCCGTAGACTTCAAAAAGCTTTCCTTCATACAGAACCATAGCAGGGCCCCTGGGTACGTTCTAGTGGCTCCACTGTCTGACTTTTTCAATGCCTCTTTGGAGTGGTGACAAAGGACTGAAGAAAGACACATGTGGTCTCTTTACACCAAAGCGGATGTAAGGATGACTTGAAAATTACAGGCCGGTTATTCTAATCTCTGTGGATAGTAGATTATTGGAAAGGCTACTAATGATGTAACTTTGCCAAGGTGGGCCAATATCTCAGGGAGTCGTTAGCGGGAGGGGAAAAGCTGAGGTTGTAGAAAAATAGTGGGCAAAACTGAAAGGTGAATATTTTAAGGGCAACCAACCTTTACGTTAAAATGATAAAATAAAAGGAAAAGGAGAACACTATGGTTTTTGAAAGAAGTAGCTGAAAAAGTGAAGAAAAAGAGGGAGGCCTTCATGAAATACAAGAGATCACAGAGAGAGGAAGACAGGCATCTATATTTCGGAAAACTTAGGGAAGCTAGCAAAGTAGTCAGGAAAGCAAAAATTCAGAAAGAGGAGGAAATAAGCAATGTAATAAAATGGGGAGATAAGACATTTTTCAGATATGTTAGTGAGAAGAGGAAGGGCAAAAGTGGTATTGTCAGACTGAAAGATGATTGGGAGGAATATGTAGAAGCTGATAAGGATAAAGCGGAATTGCTTAACAGATATTTCTGTTCTGTGTTCACAGATGAAGAACCAGGAGCAGGACCTCAGCAAACAACCATAAACAGGAGCAGAAGCAAGGGGAATCTTGAAGAATTTTCAGAAGACTGTGCTCATGAGAAACTAGATAAACTTAAAGTAGGCAAAGCAATGGCACCAGATAGAATACACCCAAGAATACTGAGGGAACTTGGGGACCTTCTAGCAGCTCCACTGACTGACCTTTCCAATGCCTTGTTGGAGTTGGAAGTGGTGCCAAAGGACTGGAGAGAGGTCCATGTGGTGCCTTTACACAAAAGCGATAACTGCAGTCCCTTGGACTGACCACAAACTCATCACCTTTCAGATGCCTACCACTAACTGTTCACACAAGACAAAAACAGATGAAAGCAGGCCCGCTAACTCAACTATCAGAAGCTTCCACCCATTTAACAGAGAACGCATCCTCACTGAAATGAGCACACTCTTTGATGACACCTCACTAAGCCTAGATGAGGTGATCTCCTCCTGGAACAAAAAACTCAGCACTATCGCTATCCGCCCTCCAACGAACAAGAACCCAAAGAAGAGATCTACAGCCCCATGGTTCACAGCCGATTTAAAAACCTCACTAACCATTTTAAGAAGGCTAGAAAAACGATGGAGAAAGTCATGTACTAGCAGTGACCAATCAGCTTACATCCAACACCTGTCTGAGCATCGTAAAGCCATCTCAGATAAAATCAGACAACACCACACAGATACCCTGAAACGGTCATTGAATAAACCTCACGACTTGTTTAACTTAGTTAAAACGCTTGCCAAAGAGCCAACCCCTGAGCACCACAGCAGGATCCATCCACAGGACTATGCAATTTACATGCAATCTAAAATGTGCAAGACTAACAAAATATTAATACCGGACTCTCCTGATGAACAAGACTACCCAGTATCACTGGCATCATTCTCTACCCCCTCGAAGAAAACTATTGAAGATACTATTCTAGCTCTGAACACAACCACTGCTCACACAGACCCTTGCCCTGCGCACTGGATAAAGGACCTGCGATGTGACATATCCTCAACTATAGCTAAAATCTTAAACTATTCCTTCACCACTGGCTCCTTCCCCGCTACGCTCAAGCAGACCTCTGTAAGACCGCTGTTAAAGAACACCAAACTTGATCCTCAAAAAGTAGAATCTTATAGGCCCATATCTAGCATACCTATGCTAGCAAAAATCATTGAGAAAATAGTGCACAGGCAATTACAGGATCATATAGACACCTCAGCCCCTCTGGATCCAGCTCAACATGGTTTCAGAGAGTCCCATGGAGTAGAAACACTACTCACAACACTCCTCAACAACATAATCTCGGGTGTGGATAACATACGCCAGGGTTTCGCTCTCGTCTTCCTAGACATAGCAGCGGCTTTTGACTCGGTATGCCACGAAATTCTCATCTGCCGGCTAAGGGAAAAAGGCATCGGTGGAACAGCACTCGAATGGTGTAAATCTTACCTGTCCGATAGATGGCAGCATGTCCGAGTCGATGGGGACACATCTGAACCTTTCCAACAAAGTCAAGGTGTACCTCAAGGATCCTCCTTATCTGCATTGATGTTTAATATATACATCCAACCCATCTGCGACATCATCAGATCCTTTAATGTCAGTTACATGATATATGCAGACGATGTACTACTATATATGCCAATATCATTGGATTGCCTAGACCTCACCCCGCTGACTAACTGCTTTGACACCATATCAGAGTGGCTCTTATCACAAAACCTGAGAATACAACACAAAAAGACGGAAGTACTGTTCGTCTCGAGGAACACCAGTTTCACCCCTCCGAGTTGTATTAACGTAAAGGATGCCCAACTCCAAGTAAAACCGGCAATACGCTACCTTGGAGTAACGCTGGACCAAAACCTTGACATGAAGAACCACATAGCCAATACAGTCAAGGCAATCTACTTTAAAATCAGATCCCTCAGACACCTACGCATGCTACTTGAACCGGATGACTTCCGAACCATTTATCAAGCCCTTATACTCCCCCATTTCGACTTCTCAAACTCCATACTACAAGGACTCCCCCGGTCCACCCTGAGCCCCCTGCAACTAGCCATGAATAGTGCAGCAAGGGTACTCCTCGGGGCATCCAGGAGAGATCACGTAACACCCCTTCTAAAACAGCTACACTGGCTCCCCATGCAAGCGAGGATCAGCTTCAAGACCTTACTGCTAACATTCAAAGCGGCTAAGGGACTCACCTCTTCCTCTCTCTCCAACCTCATACAACCACTCGCACCAAACAGGCCACGAAGAACAGCAGAATTAAACACACTAGTTATCCCAAATGATACCACAAGATGCACTAGATCAACAGCCAACAGAGCCTTCCAATTCTGTGCCCCAACTCTATGGAACACCTTACCAGCACAAATCAGAGCAACACCTAATCTGAGTCAGTTCAGAAAGGCACTGAAACATTTCCTCTTCCTTAAATATCTCATTGACAGCTCCGAACATAACCCCCAGGCAAATAGCAGAAGTGGTCAAACAGATAGAACCTCGCAACAGGCCAACTTCACAATGTAAATAATAAATTGTTCCATGTACTATTGTACCACCATTGTATATAGTTAACCAGGATATCCTTTATCAGATAACCCTCATTGTATTTAGTTTCCCCTATTTCGCCAAGTTATACTTCCTGTTAAATGTAATGACCAGACATATGTAAATTGTCGGATGTTTTTTGTTCAATGTAAACCGCGCTGATGTCTAATAGTGCGGTATATAAGAATTGTTAATAAATAAATAATAAGGATGTGGTTGAAAACTACAGGCTGGTTAGTTTAACTTTGGTGGTGAGTAAATTATTGGAAACGATACTGAAAGAGAAAATAGTGAGGTTTCTAGAGTCCAGCAGATTACAGGATCCAAGGCAGCATGGATTTAACAGAGGCAGGTCTTGTCAGACAAATCTGATTGATTTCTTTGACTGGGTGATCAGGGAGTTCGACCGAGGGAGAGCCCTAGATGTGGTGTATTTATATTTCAATAAAGCCTTTGATACCGTTCCTCACAGGCGACTTATAAACAAACTGAGCACCCTGGGGATGAACTCTAAAGTTACTGCTTGCATTAGAAATTGGTTGAGTGGGAGGCGACAAAGGGTACAGGTAAATGGAGCTCACTCTGTGAAGGATGTTACCAGTGGTGTGCCCCAGGGATCTGTCCTTGGTCCAATTCTTTTTAACATCTTTGTTAGTGATATAGTGGAAGGGCTGTCGGGTAAGGTTTTCCTCTTTGTGGATGATACCAAAATTTGCAATAGAGTAGACACCCAGGAAGGAGTAGATAACATGAGGAGGAATCTAACAAAGCTTGAAGAATAGTCTAGAATTTGGCAGCTGAAATTTAATGTTAAAAAATGCAAGGTCATGCATTTGGGCTGCAGCAATCCAAGGGAGCAATATAGTATAGGGGGTAAAGTATTTTGTCCACTAAAGAAGAGCGGGACCTAGGCATGATTGTGTCTGATGATCTTAAAATAGCTAAACAGGTACAAAATGTAATGGCAAAAGCCAGAAGAATGCTTAGGTGCATAGGGAGAGGAATGACCAGCAGAAGAAAAGAAGTGATAGTGCCTCTGTTTAAGTCTTTGGTGCGACCTCATTGGGAGTATTGTGTGCAATTTTGGAGACTGCACTTTAACCTAGAAATAGGTTGGAGTCAGTGCAAAGGATGGCTACTAAAATGGTTAGTGGTCTTCATTATGAAGCATATAAGGACAGACTTAAATTGTTACTATGTATCAGAGTAAAGGCAGGATAGGGGCGATATGATAGAGACATTTAAATACTTCCATGGCATAAATGCACAGGAGGGTCTCTTTCAATTGAAGGCAAGCACTACTATGAGGGGACATAGGATGAGGGTAAAAGGGGATAGACTCAGGAGTAATATGCAGAAATATTTCTTTACAGAAAGAGTGGTAGATAAGTGGAATAGTCTCCCAGTGGAGGTGATAGAGACGAGGACAGTATCTGAAGTCAAAGAAACATGTGACAAACAGAAAATCTCTAAAGGAAAACAGGGGACTATTGTAGTTGATATGGAAGGGCAGACTAGATAGGCCATCATGTTTCTATGTATTATAGTGTGGGAGTGTCCAGTGCATTCTGGGAGCTGTAGTCCTTCACAGTAGGGACTACTGTGTGGGATTGTCACAGTGCACTCTGGGAGCTGTAAGTGTGAGTTTTGCACCTAACATGACAGCCAGGAACCTCACTTCTAAGCCAGGGTATGTGGAATATGACCTCAGTCTCTCAAACTTACTGCTAATGCCTGTTGTAGTACCTGCTTCATGCAAAAGAGCTTCCTGCTGGAGTTCATAAGATACATACATACATACATACAACCTTCTCCTCGATACACTGTCCTCGCTTGGTTTCAAGGGCTCTGTACTATCCTGGTTCTCCTCCTATCTCTCCCATCGCTCCTTCAGTGTGTGTTCTAGTGGCTCCTCCTCCTCCGCTACCCCGCTCTCAGTTGGAGTACTCCAGGGATCTGTCTTGGGTCCGCTCATTTTCTCTCTCTATACCAAATCCCTTAGTGCCCTTATCTCTTCCCATGGCTTTCAATACCACCTCTATGCTGATGACTCCCAAATCTACCTCTCTAGACCCGAACTCTCTCTGGCAATCCAGTCCCGGATCTCTGCCTGCCTTTCCAACATTGCTGCCTGGATGTCTCACCGCCACTTGAAATTGAACATGGCCAAGACTGAACTTCTCATCTTTCCCCCCTAAACCTCCTCTGCTCTTCCTCCTTTCTCAGTCTCTGCGGATAGCTTTGTATTCCTTCCTGATTCTTCGGCCCGCAATCTGGGGGTCGTCTTTAACTCCTCTCTCTCCTTCTCCACACACATCCATCTTGTAGCTAAGACCTGCCATTTCTTTCTCTACAACATTAGCAAAATCTGCCCTTTCATTTCTGAACACACTACTAAAACCCTTATCCACTCCTTAATCACCTTCCGCCTTGACTACTGTAACCTACTCCTTGCTGGTCTGCCTTTGAGTCATCTCTCTCCCCTTCAATCTGTTCAACACTCTGCTGCGCAACTAATCTTCCGCCAGCCTCGTCATGCCCATATTACTCCTCTTCTCAAGTCACTTCACTGGCTCCCTATCCGCTTCCGCATCCAGTTCAAACTTCTCCTGCTGACCTATAAATGCATTCACTCTGCAGCTCCTCAGTACCTTTCATCTCTTCTCTCTCCTTATAACCCCCTTCAGGAACTCTGCTTCTCTGGTATACTGCTTTTATCTATACCCCGCTCTTACTGCTAACTCCAGACTTCATTCCTTTCACCTGGCTGCACCTTACGCCTGGAACAAACTACCTGTGTCTGTACGCCAGGCACCCTCTCTAGCCCTCTTCAAGTCCCGGTTGAAAACTCACCTCTTTGCTACTGCCTTTTGAGCTTGACTCGCCTCATCTCCTTTTCTCTCCCTTGTTCTACCCTTGCCCACACCTTCCATGTTTGTATGTCTTGTCTTGACTAAATTGTAAGCTCTGATGAGCAGGGATTGTCTCTTACATGTCTTCTGTACAGCGCTGCGTACGACTGGTAGCGCTATATAAATGTTGAGTAGTAGTAGTAAGATATAACAGGCAAGAGTAGTTTATCAAGCTTGTTATGCCTAGTACAAAGATTACTGTATCTTTCCGCCACATTTTCTTGGTCTCTGACTGCACTTCTTGGTACTTCAGGATCTTCTGCCTCTCCACACAATTCAGAGAAGAATCACTTAGAACAGACACCTCTATTATCAATTTCGTTTAGATATTATTCAAGACTACCAGTATTTATTTATTTATCAGGTTTTCTATACCACTCTATCCTTCAATCAGCGGTTTACAAAATAAAATAAGTTGTCTTATATCTAACACTTAATTTCAGTGTACATTGGATTGAAAGGAGATATAAGGTGTACTTGGAGGGAGGGAGGGGACACTGGAAGGGATATTTCAGGGAGGGAAGGAGGGAGCTATTTACATTGAGAGGTCTTTGTGAGGGAGGGGGAATGTAGGGAGGGGGAGAGGGGTTCAAGGGTGCTTATTTACAAATGGGAGAGTTATATATAGCAAGGGAGAAAGCTAGTGTATGGGCTTTACTGAAGAGAGCGTGGACGATGTGATGGCCCCTTAGTAATCAGTGAATGGGAAGGTCTTCAGCCTTCACATCAGTAGTAGTCCTGATGTCCTGGGGGAGTGAGTTCATAGGGAGGGTTCTGCAAGAGATAGAGCCCTCTTGGATGTCGAGTTCATTGATTTGCAGTATGAGGCCAGTGTCTGGATGATGTCCATCATTGGTCTGTCTTGGCCTAGTGTCAGTTTTTGTCTTGATCAAGTCCCTGAGGGTGTTCGGTGCCAGATTACACTGGATTTTGAAAAGGATGAGGGCTATTTTGAATTTGATTCTGAGCATGATAGGTAGCCAGTGTAGTTGGCTCAGGACAGGGGTGATGTGTAGGTGTCTTACAGAGCCTGTGAGGATACATGCAGCTGTATTTTCTACCATCTGTAGGGGGTGAATAGTTGATGCAGGTAATCCAAGGAAAATGGAGTTGCAGTAATCTAGTATGGGTGTTATTATTGCTTGACATACTGTCCTGAAATGGTCTTGGCTTAGTATGGGTTTTAGCCTTCAAATGATTGCGTTTGTGGTATGCGTTCTTTGTAGTTTTGGCAATGTGGGAGTGGAAGTTTAGGTTCTTATCTATAATTATTCCCAGGTACCTTATCTCCTCTTTGACAGTAATGGTCTCAATGATAAGGTCAATGTGCTGAGGAGGAGTGAAGTTGAGGTGTGTGTGACGAACAGAGCTTCGGTTTTCTTGTAGTTGATCCTGAGGTTGTTGGATAGCCATCGGGATAAATCATGCAGACAGATAGATATAGGTGCATAGTCAGGATTGTCAAAGTCAATTTGGGGGTAGATCATGATGTCATTGGCATATAGTGCATACTGGATGCTGTGTTGCGTTATGACTTCACAGATGGGTTGGACATAGAGGTTAAAGAGTAGGGCGGATAAGGAGGATCCTTGAGGTACTCCTTCTTTTAATGGAAATGGAGATAAAGAGGTATTCTACCCAATGTGAGTTCCGAGATGCCTCACTAGTCTTCATTTTGTGCGGAAATATCTCCCACATTCCATACAACTAAAGGTCTCTCCCCATTGTGGGATTTATGATGCGTCACTAGCTCTGAGTTCCATGGAAACATTTCCCACTTTCAATACAACTAAATGTTTTCTCCCCAGTGTGGGATCTATGATGCAGCACTAGTTTATCTTTTCTGGTGAAACATTTCCCACAATCAGTACAACTAAAAGGTTTCTCCCCTGTGTGGGTTCTATGATGCCGCACTAGATGTGCTTTTGTGTCAAAACATTTCCCACATTCAGTACAACTAAAAGGTTTCTCCCCCGTGTGGGTTCTATGATGCAGCACTAAGTGTGGTTTCCTGAGGAAGCATTTCCCACATTCAGTACAACTAAAAGGTTTCTCCCCTGTGTGGGTTCTATGATGCCGCACTAGTTCTGCTTTTCTGGGGAAGCGTTTCCCACATTTAGTACAACTAAAAAGTTTCTCCCCTGTGTGGGTTCTATGATGCAGCACTAATTGTGGTTTCCTGAGGAAGCATTTCCCACATTCAGTACAACTAAAAGGTTTCTCCCCTGTGTGGGTTCTATGATGCAGCACTAATTGTGGTTTCCTGAGGAAGCATTTCGCACATTCAGTACAACTAAAAGGTTTCTCCGCTGTGTGGGTTCTATGATGCAGCACTAATTGTGGTTTCCTGAGGAAGCATTTCGCACATTCAGTACAACTAAAAGGTTTCTCTGCTGTGTGGGTTCTGTGATGCCGCACTAGATGTGCTTTTGTGACGAAACATTTCCCACATTCAGTACAACTAAAAGGTTTCTCCCCTGTGTGGTTTCTATGATGCAGCACTAATTGTGGTTTCCTGAGGAAGCATTTCCCACATTCAGTACAACTAAAAGGTTTCTCCGCTGAGTGGGTTCTATGATGACTCACTAGATGTGCTTTTGTGAGGAAACATTTCCCACATTCAGTACAACTAAAAGGTTTCTCCCCTGTGTGGGTTCTATGATGCCGCACTAGATCTGCTTTTCTGAGGAAACATTTCCCACATTCAGTACAACTAAAAGGTTTCTCCCCTGTGTGGGTTCTATGATGCCGCACTAGATCTGCTTTTGTGAGGAAACATTTCCCACATTCAGTACAACTAAAAGGTTTCTCCTCTGTGTGGGTTCTATGATGCCGCACTAGATCTGCTTTTGTGAGGAAACATTTCCCACATTCAGTACAACTAAAAGGTTTCTCCCCTGTGTGGGTTCTATGATGCAGCACCAGTTCTGCTTTTCTGGCAAAGCGTTTCCCACATTCAGTACAACTAAAATGTTTCTCCCCTGAGTGGGTTCTATGATGACTCACTAGATGTGCTTTTGTGAGGAAACATTTCCCACATTCAGTACAACTAAAAGGTTTCTCCCCCGAGTGGGTTCTATGATGACTCACTAGATGTGCTTTTGTGAGGAAACATTTCCCACATTCAGTACAACTAAAAGGTTTCTCCCCTGAGTGGGTTCTATGATGCTGCCCTAGATTTGATTTCTTGAGGAAACATTTCCCACATTCAGTACATCTAAAAGGTTTCTCCCCTGTGTGGGTTTTATGATGCTGCACTAGATTTGATTTCTTGAGGAAACATTTCCCACATTCAGTACAACTAAAAGGTTTCTCCCCTGTGTGGGTTCTATGATGCAGCACTAAATCTACTTTGCTGGGGAAGCGTTTCCCACATTCAGTACTACTAAAAGGTTTCTCCCCTGGGTGGGTTCTATGATGCAGCACTAAATCTACTTTGCTGGGGAAGCGTTTCCCACATTCAGTACAACTAAAAGGTTTCTCCCCTGGGTGGGTTCTATGATGCAGCACTAGATGTGCTTTCGTGAGGAAACATTGCCCACATTCAGTACAACTAAAAGGTTTCTCCCCTGTGTGGGTTCTATGATGCTGCACCAGATCTGCTTTCTTGAGGAAACATTTCCCACATTCAGTACAACTAAAAGGTTTCTCCCCTGTGTGGGTTCTATGATGCTGCACTAGATGTGCTTTCATGAGGAAACATTTCCCACATTCAGTACAACTAAAAGGTTTCTCCCCTGAGTGGGTTCTATGATGCAGCACTAGTTCTACTTTTCTGGGGAAGCATTTCCCACATTCACTACAACTATACGGTCTCTCCCCCGTGTGGGTTCTAAGATGCTCCACAAGTTGTGAGTTTATGAGGAAAGATTTCTCACACTCTGTGCAGTGAAATCTTTTCTCACTCCTGAGGATTTTCTGGTGCATTGTTACGGATTTCTTAAGAGTGAAATTTCTTCCACATTCAGGGCTTTTAAAAGATGTAGAAGGCCTCTCTGTTGTGTGAGTTTTCAGGTGGCTTCTTATGAGATCACTATGAGTGAAACCGCTCTCACACTCTGTACGTGGAAAATGTCTCTCTTGCATGTGAGAGTTTGGTTGGAGTGCTGGGTGCACCTCGTGTGTGAAAGAGTTTTCCCATTCTTCTCTCTTCTCCTCTTTCTTTTCCTGTGTGACCCCGTCACCTGCTGGACATAAAAAGAAGGCACTAATCACAGATTGGGACTACAAAGGTATTTCCGGGTCTCCTGATCCCAATATCCCTGCTCTGGGCTTTTCCCACATCTCTGACCAATTAGCTGTGATTACTGTGACAGGGGAAGAAAGTTAATCTCTTAAATGATTTCAGTTCTTTTCATGATCTCTTGATGACCCATCTTTCATATAAAATAGCAAAGCAATTTGCATTAAATAATTACAATTTACTGGCCAGTATTCAAGGCACCTTCTATATGTAAACAAAAAAATATGTTGGCAGGTAAAGACCATATGGCCTCTCCCTTCTGCCCTTCCATACCATCTTTGACTCTACTCTCTCTTCCTTTGCAGCATCCTAAAGCTAGCTAAAACCTGTCTCTTCTTTCTCTATAACATCAGAAACATTTGTCCCTTCCTTTTTACACACACTACAGAGACCCTCATCCACTACTACTGAACTTTTGTATAGCGCTATAAGACATACGCAGTGCTGCACAGACATATGTAAAAGACAGTCTCTGCTCTTCAGAGCTTAAATCTAGTCAAGACAAACAACACAGTAGCTGTAGACATGGGATACAGCTAGGGGGAATGGTAAGGAAACCCAAATGAGAACAGGCGACTCAACATACAAAAGCAGCAGAGAAGAAGTGAGTTTTGAGTCTTAATTTGAGAAGGGCCAGTGAAGGCATCTGACATATAGACTTAGGTAGTTTATTCCAGGCATAAGGAGGAGCAAGGCAAAAGAGGCAAAGTCTGGAGTTAGCAATTTTGAAGAGAAGGGCACAGATAGAAGGGGTTTGCAAGAAGAGCGGAGTTCCAGAGGAGGGGTGTAGAGAATGAAAAATAGAAGAAAGGTAGTGAGGAGCTGCAGAATTAATGCACTTATAGGTCAGCAGGAGTAGTAGTTTGGCAATGAAGTGACTTGAGAAGAGGGGTAATATGAGCATGACGAGGCAGGTGGAAGATTAGCTACACTGCAGGGTGTTGAATAGAATGAAGGGGAGAGAGATTCAGAGGGACACCAGCAAGGAGCAGGTTACAGTACTCTAAATGGCAGATGACAAGTGTTTTATTATCCTCGGAGACTGAGAAAAGAGGTAGGGGAGACGAGGGTTAGAGGGAAAATATGAAGCTCAGTTTTGGCCATGTCCAATTTCAAGTGGCGGTGAGACATTCAAGCAGCAATGTCAGAAAGGCAGGCAGAGATCCGGGCCTGGATTGCCAGAGAGATTTCAGGTGTAGAGATGTAGATCTGGGAGTCATCAGCGTAAAGATGGTACTGAAAGCCTTGGGAAGAGATGAGTGCACCAAAGGAATGGGTATAGAGAGAGGAAAGGAGTGTGCCCAAGACAGATCCTTGGGGTATATCAACTGAGAGCAGAATAGCAGCAGAGGAGGATCCACCAGAACAAACACTGAAAGAGCGATGGGAGAGGTAAGAGGAGAACCAGGACAATACAGATCCCTTAAAACCAAGCGAGGACAAGGTATCGAGGAGTAGCAGTAGTAATACTTTGGAGGAAATATGGGAGAGAGGAGATATGACAGAGATGTTTAAATATCTCCGTGGCATAAATGCTCAGGAGGAGAGCCTCTTTCAATTGAAAGCAAGCTCTGCAATGAGGGGACAATTTATTTAATTTATTTATTTAACAAGCTTGTTATACTGCCTTCTCATACAATCAAAGCAGTTTACATTAAAATAAACATTACAGAGAACTCAATGTGTAAACTTAGGAAGGGGAGACGTGCAGGGTTTGCAAAGAAGCAAAACATATACATTGCAATATATGTACAAGAGTTAGATATTCTTTTAGGCATGTGAGATGAGGGGCAAGAACTAGGTATTGTCTCTGAAGTGATCAGTGAAAAGGAAGGTTTTGAGATGTTTTCTGAAGTCCTTTAAGTCCTTGGTTGTCCTGACCTTCTCTAGGAGAGAATTCCATAGGGTGAGTGCCGCTAATGAAAGAGCCTTCTTCTTTGGTGTAAGAACTAGGAGTTGAAATGGTGTCTCTGTTGCTCTGTCTCTTAGGTCTGCTGTTTAGTTTTGTGCATATCATTTCCAGCTGATGTGTTGTTTCTTATCTTAAAGATAGTCAAGGCAGCTTAGTATCTGGCACATGAGGTAATTGGTAGCCAGTGAAGCTGATATAAGAGCAGTGCCATGTGATCATGTTTGGCGGGATCCTGTGATGATGTGGGCAGCCTTGTTCTGGGCTAATTGCAAGGAATGAGTGGTTTGAGTTGGAAGACTTTGAAAAAGGGATTTACAATAATCTAGCATAGGGATTATAACTGCTTGACAGACCGTGCAGAAGTGATCCAGACTGAGGAGGGGTTTTAGTCTTGGGATAAAAGCGAGCTTTTTGAATGCATTCCTGGAGGTTCTGTTGATGTGGGCTTGTAAGTTTAGAAAGAGCTCAAGGGTGATACCAAGGTAGTGTACTTCCTCTTTTACTGGGATTAGAGTGTCCATGATGGAGACTGATGATGGGGGGTAACAGAAGAGTCCCGTGTTATGAATAGCGCCTCAGATTTTTTGAAGTTGACTTGGAAGTTGTTGGAAGCCAGCCAGTTGTGCATCTCCTGTAGGCATTTAGTGATAGCTGTATAGTCTGGCATGTCAAGATGGAAAGGGGAATAGACCATGATGTCATCTGCATAAATGGCATAGTTAATTTTGTGCTGTTCGAAGATACCACACACTGGTTGTAAGTAGGAAGGGCAGGCAGGGAAGACCCTTGCAGGACTCCCTATGTTGTGTTGAATGGAGTTGAGGTGTTTGAATAAACTGACATTTTGGTGTCTGTCAGTGAGGTAGGATTGGAACCAGTTGAAGGTTGTGCTGTGAAGTCCAATGTTAGTTGGTTTAAGAAGATGCTGTGTGATACAATGTCGAAAGCCAAGGAGATGTCAATAAAGACGAGTAGGAATCCAGTTTTTATGTTGTGTATTCTTCTTAGGAGTATGTTGAACAGATATATGAGGAGGGTCTAAACACTATGGTTAGGACAAAATTCATGTTGGTATGGATCCAGAGGAGCATACAGGTCAATATGGTCTTGCAGTTGTCTCTGCACCACCTTTTCAATTATTTTGGATAGAAATGGCAGGCTGGAAATAGGGTGGAAAGTTGCAGTTTCAGAGCTGTTGTTGAGTTGTATTTTTGGATGAGTCAGATGTTAACTTGTTTGAGAGCAGGGGCATGTATCCTTGAGATAGGGATGAGCTTATGGTGTTGTGGATACAGTTTACAACTGCGTCCTTGAATGATTTGATCCACATGACTGGGCAGGGGTCAGAGGGCACTGTAGTGGTGTTTAAGGCAGCGATGTTGTGGAATATTTGCTCCATAGATCAGTACAATTTGTGTTTGACATTGGGTTCTGCAGCTGAGGTGTTGGATCTGGGGATGGATAGTATGCTCTAGCTGAAAATTTTTTGTTTTCTTTTCTCTTATTGAGTCAGAATAAGAACATAAGATATGCCATACTGGGTCAGACTAAGGTCCATCAAGCCCAGTATCCTGTTTCCAACAGTGGCCAATCTAGGTCATATGTACCTAGCAGTTTCCCCAAAAGACACAGGTTCCGCAATGCTTGTACTGGGTCAAGCATTGATATCCTGGGTCCCTTCTTAATAATGGTTTATGGACCTTTCCTCCAGGAACTTGTCCAAACATTTTTTAAACCCAACTACACTAACAGCCTTTACTACATCCTCTGGTAACAAATTCCAGAGTTTGATTACACGTTGAGTGAAGAAATATTTTCTTTTATTAGTTTTAAATAGTTTACCCTGTAGCTTCATTGCATGTTCCCTAGTCTTTCTATATTCTGATAACGTAAACAATCGATCTACGTTTACTCGTTCCACTCCGTTCATTAATTTATAGACTTCTATCATATCTCCCCTCAGCCGTCTCTTTTCCAGGTTGAAGAGCCCTAACCTTTTTAGCCTTTCATAGGAATATCCTTCCATCCCCTTTACCATTTGGGTGGCTTTTCTCTGAACCTTTTCTAATAACGCTATATCCTTTTTAAGATACGGCGACCAGAATTGCACACAATATTCAAGGTGCAAGAATACCACGGGGCAGATTTGGATCTTTATTCTCTATTTCCAAGATTTGGGTGTAAGGAGGCTTCACTGCTGCATTGATCGTGGAGTTCCAGGTTTTAATTGCCTCATCCATATCTGAAAAGTCCTGGGGGAGGCTGGGAAGGATATCTTTGAGGAACTGGTCTTGGTTATATCCTTTAAATCTTCTTTCAGAGTGGGGTATTCTCTGTGATTTTCCTTGTTGGGGGAGGTCAGTCTTGAAGTGCATAGTATGGTGATCTGACCAGGGTATTGGTAGGGCAAGAGGGGCCATTATGCTGTACTGTGAATGAAAGTTCTTTAGGACAAAGATGAGGTCCAGAGTACAGCCTGAACGGTGAGAGTGTACCTTGAGGATTTGGCAGAAGCTATGTGATTCCATTGCCTTGTGAAAGTAGCTTCTCCTCTGCTAGGTGTGAAGCTCAGGTTTAGGTTGCCTAGTAGTATAAGCAGCTTATGAGGAGAGCTGGCAAAACATATGGCTTCGAGGATGTTGGATGTCTCATCAGCGGGAGCGTTTGGGGCTCTGTAGGTAAGGAAAATGGCTAGATGTCTGTTTTCTATCGTGATTAATTCACAGTGTTTGTGGATTACAGATTAGGATATTTTAAATTTAAGGTCAATTCACACAAGGATAAGTACCCCACCATCTCTCTTGTGGGTGTATGGGCAGTTGAAGGCAGTATGAGATCGTGGAGTGATCTCAGATAGAATGACCTGGTCAGGGCTTTATAGCCAGGATTTGGTGATGCAGAGGATGTCAGTCTAGGTGATATAGAATATAGTCTATGATGTTGTTTGTCTTGTATCTGATGGGCCTAGCATTGATTAGCCCAATGTTAATAGAAGTGATTAGAGTGTGCAGGTTGGTAATAAGTTGTGTGAGTGTTGGTTTGAATTCTTACTAATCTGGGGGTTCATCTGTTGACATGCTTATGGGGATTCCTCCATATGTGTGGGTGGCAAGGTATGTGTAGTAGGGGAGTTTGTAGGGCTGTGGTGGGTATGTTTATGGTATAGGTAGCTGTAGACAAGTGGCAGAGTAGGATCCAGATGAGAAGAACATTTCTGAACATTTCGAAATCCCCTACCTCCAGAGAACAACCCCCCAGGGAGCCATTTCAATTTCAATTGAAAAAATGTGTTTAAATAGAAATTACACTTACCTGGTAATTGTCGTTCCTTGAGTGACGACAGTTTAGTCCTCTACTTCTGGGTTGTGCACCTCTTCCTGCAGCTAGGAGACTGGGCATGTCAAAGTCGTGACATCACTGGATATAGCCTGCTGGTATCTCCCATCAGCCTCCAGTGTACTATTGACAAAGCAAACTCAAAGAAACAACAAATAAGTAACTATACCATAACTTCAAATAACTCCCCATTCCTCAACCGGAGGAGCCTTTTAAACCGTATCCGTCTTATATTTTCTTTTCTCTTTTCTTTTTTTTTAACTTTACATTCATGTCCCCCCTATGCAAACACGTTTCCTATACCATCACCTCGTTTAAATAAGAGAAAAGAAAGAAAGAACAGAGAGGGATACTCACTGCGATCTAGAAACTGAAAGGATCTGTCTACTCCTTGAGATTGATGCTCCACTCCGCCTGAAAATAAACTGAAGAAATCATACTCCTGGGCGGGAATGAGGACTAAACTGTCTTCACTCAAGGAACGACAATTACCAGGTAAGTGTAATTTCTATTTCCGTATCGTTCCTCCAGTTTAGTCCTCTACTTCTGGGATGTAACAGAGCAGTAATCATTGGGAGGGACCTATCCAGCCAACTCACCACACCGCCGACCCGGAACAGGCCTCCTTTACTGCCAAAACATTTAGGCAGTAGTGGTTACTGAGGAAATGAAGAGACGACCTGGAAGCTGCTCTACCAATCCCCCCTGGTGGAATGACACAGTGATTCACCCATGAAGCCGCTAGTGCCCTGGTAGCAAGAATCAGAAAGTCCCCCGGAATCATACAACCTCGCCAGCAGAAAGCTGAGGCAACCACCGCCTTAACCCAGTGCGAAATGGCCGCCTTCGCTGCTGCTTCCCCTTTGTGGGGACCTCCAACCAGCACACAAAAACAAAGAAACAAACATCGCACTCTGCATGTAATGTTTCCTATCGGCGCAAGCTACGAATAAAAACCTCCCCTTCCAGAAAAACCGAGAACTGGAAGAGAAACCAATAGGCTCAGGAGAAAAAATCAGAAACCACCTTTTGGAAGGACGACAGGATTGCTCGCAAACACCACCCTCTATCCAGAAAGGGTGAAAACGGCTCATTACATGACAATGCCTGAAACTCCGAAACTCGTCGCACCGAACAATGAGCTATCAAAGGCACTGTCTATAACAGCAAATCCTTTACCGACGCCTGGAGTAAAGAATCAAAGGACTCTTTAGCTAACGCCTCTAAGGCCCAATCGGGATTCCCCGGCGGCACCCGAACTCTCTTTGAGGAGCGCAGTCGGATCCCAACTTAAGGAAACGCTACACATCGATCCAAACACCTAGCGCTATTCCCTTCACAGACCTCTACAGCCGGAAACAGTCGCCCGCTGGATCCTCTAAGGAACTGGCCGCTAGTTCCTTCAGACACTGTCCTGCAGAGAACTCAGACCAAGGATACAGACACCTTTGTCGCCCGGACTTGCCGCCGTGAACAGCAGCCTTCCAAAAGGCACGAAGCATGGACCTACGCAGCAGAAGCAGCCTGCCTCCTTGCTCTCAACAAGGCGGCGAAGACTGCCGCATAATAACCTTTCTACTTGAGCCCCGCCCATACAAAGGCCAAACCATAGGCGGGCACCGATCCACCTGAGACATTCGTCACGGACCTAGCCGCAGCAGAACGTCTGCTACCAACAACTTCTAGGAAAAGCCTGTCGAGTAGGCGAATGAGAAAAGCCTAGTAGGCCGTCTCGCCCAAACGGGCGCTACCAAGAGCGCCTTTCTCTGAAAGCCTCGATACGCCAACTAGTTGCCCTATGAGAGCTCACGGGGAAAGGACAAAACAAAGACTTAATTGGGAGCTTACTGACCCTCGACTTGGACGAACCATCAGCTGCCCCATTCCTCCACCAGAGAGACCTCTGGGTGAACCCCAAGGAAGCCAATAATATTAGCTAGCGCTTGAATTAAGCCATAATGCACATTTGCCCCATAAAGCAAATCAGGCTCTAGTCGATTCAACTCCCTGATCCTTTCCTGTTCCAGGCGAGTAGACTGCCATAAACACTGCGACCACCTGAAGCATGCTCTCGCCTCCCCAGGCTCCAAAAATGGGAGCTTGTAAGGCCAGAGCATTGCCCCCAACGATTGCTTCAGTGAACCATCTACTTTCCCATCTTGCGATAAAGAAGATTGCTAGGGCTCTGTTCCATACAGTGAGTCCGCACCCCCAGGTAGTGCAAGGTGTGCACCTACCCACGTAGTACCCAGGCCTGCCCCTGCTAAGCCTCAAAATGTCAATCAAGAACAGGCGAATTCAGGACATCTGAATACTTTATTGATTTTCTTCCTTTCTTTCTTTATTTTCTTTCTTTATTTTTTTTATTATTATTATTTTTTTATTTCTTTATTTCTTTAATTTTTACAAAGACACCTCTAAACCAAAAATGCCGTCAGCATATGTTAAGAGACGCTCTTTCCGTGCCAACAATATGAAGTAGAAAGAACTCCCAAACACAGGCATACGAATCCACGGCCATCCTGCTAGAATAACGCCCCATTCCGTCTGACTGCACAAAGATGGACTTTATATTTTAAGATCAACTAGCACCTGGTGATATGAAATACAGCTCTCATTCCGCAGTGGCAATTGAGTCAGCAATGAAGAAGCCGAGAAACTGCAGACAAGTTCCCATTATACCACCTGGTAAAGACTCCACTTTTAGACCACTGAAGCAAAAATGCATACGAGCGTGCCTTGTGTCCTGCCAGCAGCTGACCGAATTGAAGGGATTCAGTGTATGCAGGGCATTGTCCAGAGAACGCAAGGCCCCTCCTCCAGGCTGACTCCACATCCACAGCCTAAACCAGCAGTCACCTTGGCTGATGCCGATCAGCGCGGAAGCCATCTTGTAAGCCCAGCATATGAAGTATGCCTACTAGAGTCTGAGCCGCTGCCATTGCTGCTAGAGAACTAGCCTAGCTGCTTCTGGCCCCCCATTAAGGCATTCACCGAACACTAGCAGACTCTCCGTACTGGAGAACCTCTGATAAATGGAATGGGAGCAAAGATAGCTCCAAAGGCCAGAGTTCCATTTTGCAACCCCTCTCCGCTGAGCTGCCTTTTCCATATGTAAAATTAAACCACCTATAGCCAAAATGAAGACATTACAAATCTACCGTAAAATCGTATAATTTGGCAAAGTCAAACTAAATGGGAACATTTTCCATTAAGAAACCACACAACTATAAAAGTCTTCCCATGACATAATGCTTATGGCAGAGCATTCCACATCTGTGGACTGGCCATGGCGCTCACCCAAGCACCTGTTACAACTGTCCAAGAGAGTTATCACCATAATTCCTTTTGACTTGAATATGTTTACAGCGGAACGTAGCGCTATATCACAGCAGCTAAGCCAAATTCTGGTAAATCAACATAGCTATGCCCTTTTTTTTTTTTTTTCTTTGCTTTTTTTTTTTTTAAAGGATAGGACTCCAAAAACCAAGTTTCCGCCAACTCCAATGAAATCAAAGCAGATCCGCTAAAATTACCCGAACTGCTACTATAGCTTTGCAAGAAGCTACCAGCCCCCGCTGCACCCAGTTGTCCTTCCCCCCCTTATCCTGGGAGATTCTGCATTGCAGGAGGCGTTGCCCACCCCATGCCAGCCTACTGCATCTGCCAGGGAGCTGAAGAGCAAAATAGAAAGTAGAACCCCTGGAAGCAAACAGTGTCCGGTCCTTGGGATTCAGGCGCAAAAGGTAAAATCAACAGTGTTAGCTAAAAATGAACAAGGCTATCTCTCACTAAAGCGAGTTTCTTTTTCTTTTTGAAATCCCACCGAAGTTCGTGGGACTCAAGCTTTCGAACACAGCCCCTGACGCTGTACATTAACCACAACCAGAGAAATGAAGTGAAATGAAACCCTGCTCAAGTAATAGATGAGAATTTCCTGGGAAGGGCCTGCTAAGGGTTGCTATGAAACACACAAGCACCTCCCCAGGCCTTCCTGCAGTCAGAGAAATAGCAGTGGAATACACCGACCACCTTGCAAATGGAGGTCTGAGAGGTTGTTGCCTGTGTGAACCTGATGAGTAATATGATTTTTTATTGTACCACTCACCCTCAGGGATGGGGGCACTGAATACTATATGTGATTCATGAGCAGTGCTGTCATTCGGTGGCCTTTAGGGCAGCAGAGCCCGACCAATGATACAGAAATTAAGAGCTTTAAATCTTGGTCATATAAACTGGATTCTCAGACCTTACATCACATCACCGTGGCTCTGTGGTGATTTCTTTCCTGACCTGAGATAATGGCTGCATGCATACCCACAGTCATAGAAAGGCACTATTGAGTGTACCAGCTGCCCTCTGGTGGCCATAGACCGTAGCACAGGCACTTCCTGGTTGACAGTTTAACTGTCTATTTTTTTATATCCTAAGGTTTCCTAAACCTGTCCCTGTGAATTTTGGGCAACTTTCACTATAGAATACATAAAGGCACACTTCTAGGCTTTCCTTCCTGCCAACTACAAGTTAGGGCTCTGCCCTTGAACTTAAAAGCTGGCAATTTGCCTAATATCCTGGGCCTTAACAGATGCTCCTCAGAGACACGATTAGGAGGGAAAGACCATGTGGTATCAGGGATCAATGCCAAAACTGCTGTCCTGTTTTTAAGTTAATTCTTATTTATTCTATAGAGGATTGACCACAGTCCACCTTAATGCTGAGGAACCCCCTGAGCCTCAAAAAAAAAATCCTACAAACAAAAGAAAGAAACAAACACTAGGCCCAAAAAGTTAGCTATTCTGCCTGTTGTTTTCCCTCACGCAGGCAGCTCACTGCAACTCTTGCCATGCGGTCCAAATACCTAGAGAGGAAATGGCCGCCCCTTCGCCACTGAATTTTGGCGCCAAGAACAACAGCCGCTGCAAAAAGGAGGCCTCAGCAGACCGACCGAGCCCGAAGGCCTTACCTGCAGGGCTGAAAGCCACGCAGCCTGCTCCTACCACCTTGAATTCATCCGATCCTCAAGCCGCGCTGATGCGCCTGGCAGCCACGGCGAGGATCGCTCAGCCGGTTCCAGAGTAAAATTAAAATCCCGCAGCAACGGAGAGGCTCCGTCTCACACAGCTTCAGTGTGGCTGTACGGGTCCCGGAGCTCTCTCCCGTACAGTCAAGGGAGAGAGATCCGCACCGGCAAATGACTGCAGGAAGTGAAAATAACTGACAAGGAGGGAAGGCAAGAACTGCTACTAATTTAAAGAACCAGGCTCAAATTTAAAATTACTGTAAATAAGGAAATTTGCTCCTAACTAAAGGGAATTAATCCCTGATTGCCAATTAACCAAAGGTAACTGAATTAAAAGGAGTGGAGGAGTAGCCTAGTGGTTAGAGCACTGGCTTGGTAACCAAGCAACCAGGGTTCAATTCCTGCTAGCACTCCTTGTGGCCTTGGGCAAGTCACTTAACCCTCCATTGCCTTGGAAGAAAGGCCTGGCAATCTACTTCCAGTGACACTGCCAAGAAAACCCAGGAGCTTCTGGGTCGCCAGGAGTCAGGACTGACTCAAAGGCACACATTGCATTGCAACTGAATTAAAAGTAAAATTAAAAGAAAATTAAAGGTAAAAAGTAAAATCAGAATAGAATTTGTCACACTAAATGCTCCTTATCTGTTCCCCCCAAGTGAGCCCAGAAGCTAGGCTCACTATGTCCTCCTGCTGCAAGGAGACTGGACACACTGGAGGCTGATGGGAGATACCAACAGGCTATATCCAGTGATGTCACAACTTTGACATGCCCAGTCTCCTAGCTGCAGGAAGAGGTGCACAACCCAGAAGTAGAGGACTAAACTGGAGGAACAATAAGGAATGTCTATTGTCTTCTGTAACATACTGTTTATTACCCATGTAAATAGTTGTAAAGCTATTCTTTGCAATGTTACATGTATATAGTTACGACTACCGTTCTATGTAAAGTATACAAAAATGTTTTCTGTTCCATGTAAACCGCCCTTGATCTCTGGAAGGGGCGGTATAGAAGAAAATAAATAAATAAATAAGAAGAGCATACAATACTTGGTTGGCTGGCAACTTTGGATTCTGTGGCATTATAGCAGTTTTATGCTTTTTGGTAGAATCATAGGGGGGTAGGGGTGGGGCTCTTTCAGCAGTGAGTTCCATTTCTGATGAGTGGTACTTACAGTTTGTTGTTTTCTTGCTGAAAGTGTGTCCTGATACAATCCGAAGTGTCTAGGAGGTGTGTAGGGTGAGAGTTGTCTGCTTGTGAGTAGTCCTGATAGGGGTGAGGTCAGCAGCGAGGTCTTTGAGGTTGTTGAGGTTTTTCGAGGTTGTTGGGCTTAGTGTTGTCAGCTTTTTGTTTGGGTTGAGCTGATTTTTGCATACCTGCCTGCGTTCCCTGCCTAAGGGCCATGCCAAACGGCTCTCTGGCACATGCCCACCAGGCACGGGCGCGGCTGATGGCACTTCTTTTTTAAAGTTGCTGTGGTGGGCCCTGATTGGCTTTGAGATGGAGAGAAGGAGGGGTTTCAGCTTCCCTCTCTCTTTCCTGATGACGAACGGGCTCTGGGTCTGAGGGTGCAGTCCTGCAGCGCCTGATGGATGAGGGTGAAAGGGGATAGACTCTGGAGTAATATGCGGAAATATTTCTTTATGGAAAGAGTGGAAGATGAGTGGAATAGTCTTCCAGTGGATGTAATAGAGATTAGGTCAGTATCTGAATTCAAGAAAGCAGGGGACAAACACAGATGTGCTGCTGAGAAAAATATATATGAGCACAACAGGAAGCAATGTAGAGTGAGACTGACTTAGGATATGATGGACTATTTTATTTGTTAAGTACTGTAGAAGGATATTCCTGAAGGGATGAAGTTATAGGAACCATCTATATATGTATGGGGTTAGGTAGGACACTCTCTGTGGGAGCCTTGAACCCAGTACCCCAGGGTTTACTGACTCATCCCCCACTCCGCTCTGCAGGTTCTGTATCTAGAGATGAATTATATATTGATGATTTGTAAAATACTGCTCATTGTACCTGGTGGCACTGGGTGTAAATATGTCTGGAAATTGCTATGTGAGCACATTTTCTTGACGTGTCCTATCTCTGGAACCTGGAAGAATGGTAGATACAGTATAATAGATCAGCCCCACTGTCTGCTAGAAATGCAGATACAGTCATACAGTCCTTACCCAGGGAGATCAGAGTCTCATAATTCTCCTTCATCACCTCCCTGTAAAGCTCCTTCTGCCCTTCATCTAAATACTCCCACTCCTCCTGGGAGAAAGAGACAGCGATGTCCTCAAACGTCACCCGCATCTGAAACACAAACCAGAAACACACTCAGGGACACGTGGAGGTGCTCAGAGTACATTAGATGTCGGCTGGCTTTATTCTTCTACCCTGGAAATCCAAGGGAGCTCTGCATTAAAACTTGTAGAAACAGATCTAGAAGCTATTACTGGTCTCCAGAGCACCGGGGGTGGAAGCACATTGAGTGGATCTCTCTGGCTAAGTTTTTATTCTTTTTCTCTTGCTTGCTTTGAATAGTTGTAGCTGTCTGTACCTCGTCTGCCTTTGGGAATTACTGTAATTGCACTTCTTTACTTACTGCCTGTGTTTAACATAGTAACATAGTATATGACGACAGATAACGACCAGTATGGTTCATCTAGTCTGCCCAGCAAGGTGGCAAGAGTCGGTGAACCTGCGCTCCATGTAGGTCACCCCTCCCCATACCTAACTGCTCCATGTAAGTAACCCCATATTTGTTGAGATATAAGAGATAGTTATGTTTATTTGATTTTATCCTGTTGCTATAAAGGGATCCATTGTGTCTGTCCCATGTCATTTTGAATTCTGCCACTGTATTTGCCCCCACTTCACTTGGGATTCACTCAGCAAGCCGTTTGCAAAATTAAAATTTTCATAGCGAAGCTAAGTACTAGTTTTTCAAGTTTTTTTTAAGTTTAATGTGTGAAGGAATTATTGAAAGAAAAGAAAAGAAAAAAAAATTTGAGAAAAAGGTCATTGATGCCAATAACAGCTTATCGCAAGGGCAGAATTTAAGCCCGAAGTAAAAGGCTGTGAATTTTTTGTCTGAGACCTTCAAACAGATTAATAGCAATATGTTGATTTGAAGATCAATTCGTTTCACCTGGTGAATGAGAGAGCATGTAGAATATTTTTTGTCCTTCCACATGAACAACTACAACAGTCCCCTTTTTACCTTTAGAGATCCTCTGTGTTTGTCCCATGCTTTTTTGAATTCAGTTACTTTCCTCATCTCTACCACCTACACTGGGAGACTATTCCACGGATCCACTACTCTTTCCGTAAAGAAATACTTCCGCATATCACTCCTGAATCTATCTCCCTTCACCCTCGTCCCATGTCCCCTCATAGCAGAACTTGCTTTCAACTGAAAGAGGCTCTCTCCCTGAACATTTATTCCACAGAGGTATTTAAACATCTCAATCATATCACCTCTATCCCGCCTTTCCTCTAAGGTGTACATATTAAGATCCTTAAGTCTGTCCTCATATGCTTTATAATAAAGACCACTAATCATTTTAGTAGCCACCCTCTGCACCGACTCCATCCTGTTCACATCCTTTTGAAGGTGCGGTCTCCAGAATTGCACACTATACTCCAAATGAGGTCACACCAAAGACTTATACAGAAGCATTATCACTTTCTTTTTTCTGCTAGCCATTCCTCTCCATATGCACCCAAGCATCCTTCTAGCTTTTGCTGTCGCCTTTTCTACCTGTTTAGCTACTTTAAGATCATCAGACACAACCACGCCTAGGTCCCGCTCTTCTTTAGTGGACAAAAGTACTTCACCCCCTATACTTTATTGCTCCCTTGGATTGCTTCAGCCCAAATGCATGACCTTACATTTTTTAACATTAAATCCCAGCTGCCAAATTCTAGACCATTCTTCAAGCTTAGCTAGATCCCTCCTCATGTTATCCCTTCCTGGGTGTCTACTCTATTGCAGATTTTGATATCATCCGCAAAGAGATAAACCTTACCCGACAGCCCTTCCGCTATATCACTAACAAAGATGTTAAAAAGAATGGGACCGGGAGGGTTCACCACAAAAAGTAAACCTCTCAGCAGATCCAAGATGGCGTTGGAGTAAGATGCCGACAGTGTTGGTCCTGGTCCGGTATCTGAGCGTATCGTTCTGATGGGGAGGAAAAGGAAACAGTTTGCCCAGAAGTCCTCGGAGGCGTCTTCCTCGGCTGGTCAGCTCGTTCAGACTTCGATAACCGGATTCTGTGCCCCCGCCGGCAGTATGGCTTCGAGGGATCCGCCGTTGTTGCAGGCGGATCTCAGCGTGGAAGGGGTCCTTCTGAGCCCTGTACAGGCGTCCCCAGCTCAGCCGGGAGGCCCTCTCACGGTGTTGCAGACGAGTGAGGTTTCCCCGATGTGTGCAGCCGCTGGGTCTGCTGAGGGCTCCCGTGGGAAGGATTTGGCAGCAGTTGGAGCTGTAGGGGGTCGAGCAGGAGTGTCTCCTTCCGGCGGTTCCTCGGGGGTAGAGTTTGGTGGAAGTAGCTCCCCCCGCATTGTGGCTTCCCGGTTGCCTGGGAGTGTGGTTAAACCGGCGCTAGTATGGATAGCTTGTGGGAAGCTATCTCTACCCTCCAGCAGTCCTTCTTACCGTTTGTGGGTTCTGTATCTCAGGATTTGTCTGAAGTCAAAGCGCAGTGCTCCTCTCTGGAAACGGAGGCTATTATTCATGCTACGAAAATTCTGCAGGTGGAATCTAAGGTGGAGGAGTTGCAGGCCCTCGGTGTTGTGAATTCAAGGGACCGGTTGATTCAGGCAAGAAAAATTGAATTTCTTGATAATCAGCTGAGGAGAAATAATTTAAGATTTCTGAATTTCCCGAGGTCTCCCTTGCTCGCACCGTTGGACTTGGTCCGTAAGTACTTTTTGGAAGTTTTACAGATGCCCGAGGCTTCGCTACCCCCTCTGGCAAGGGCTCAATATGTGTCTATTGCCTCTGTAGATCTGCCTAGTCAGCAGGGCACTGCTGCAGGGCCAGTATCTTCTACATTGAATTTGACTGGATTTCTTGAAAGCTCGCTGGAGGTGGTGACAAGTCGGGCTACTCTTGTGGTTAATTTTGCCTTCGAATCAGATAGGAATGCTGTGTTAAAATTGTATTTCCTAAAAATGTCTCAATCTCAATTTATGGGCGCAAAAATACATATTTTTCCTGATCTTTCTCGAGACACCCAGAAAAGGAGGCGAGACTTTCTGGCTTTACGCCAGAGAGCCCTCTCTCTGGGAGCTCAATTTAAACTAAGATATCCGTGTAAATGTGTGATTTTGTATTGTGCTAAACAATATTTGTTTTTTGATGCCTTACAATTGTTGCAATTTATACAAAGTAGGGAAGGAGGGATAGAGGGGACTCCCATATCGGCCGCCATATAATGATATCAATGCTCCTGTGATTATCTGTTAAGTAACTTAGTTTCTAAGTATGATTATTTTTTTCTTTTTTCTTGGATCTTATAGTGGTTTTATGGTGGTCTAGAATTATTATAATATATTTCTTTGGGTGTGATTTTCATGGAGATATTTTTGTCTCTTTATGTTATCTGTATTTCGCTTCAGATTGTATTCTGGAATTTGTTTGTAATAATTAAAAATTTAAATAAAAAAAAAAAAAAAAAAAAAAAAAGAATGGGACCAAGGACAGATCCCTGGGACACACCACTGGTAACATCTTTGTCCTCAGAGTGAGCTCCATTTACCTGTACTCTTTGTCGCCTCCCACCCAACCAATTTCTAACCCATGCAGTAACTTTAGGGTCCATCCCTACGGTGCTCAGTTTGTTTATAAGTCGCCTGCGAGGAACAGTGTCAAAGGCTTTACTGAAATCTAAATACAGCGCATCTAGAGCTCTCCCTTGGTCCAACTCCCTGGTAACCCAGTCAAAGAAATCAATCAAATTTGTCTGACAAGACCTGCCTCTGGTGAATCCATGCTGCCTCGGATCCTGTAATCCACTGGACTCCGGAAACCTCACTATTTTCTCTTTCAGCAGCGTTTCCAATAATTTACTCACCACCGAAGTTAAACTAACCGACCTGTAGTTTTCAACCACATCCTTACTTCCGCTTTTGTGTAAAGGCACCACATGAGCCTCTCTCCAGTCATTTGGCACCACTCCCGACTCCAACGAGGCATTGAAAAGGTCAGTCAGTGGAGCTGCTAGAACGTCCCCAAGTTCCCTTAGTATTCTAGGGTGTATCCCATCCGGTCCCATCGCTTTGTCATCTTTAAGTTGAGCTAGTTTCTCACGAACATAGTCTTCTGAAAATTGATCAAGATGTCCCTCGCTTCTCTTCCCGTTTGTGGGTGTTTTCTGAGGTTCTGCTCCTGGTTCATCTGTGAACACAGAACAGAAATATTTGTTAAGCAATTCCACTTTATCCTTATCAGCTTCTATATATTTCTCTCCTGCACCCTTGAGTCTGACAATAACACTTTTGCCCTTCTTCTCACTATCATATCTGAAAAATGTCTTATCTCCCCATTTTATTGCATTGGCTATTTCCTCCTCCTTTTGAATCTTTGCCTTCCTGACTACTTTGCTAGCTTCTCTAAGTTTTTCCAAATATAGTTGCCTGTCTTCCTCTCTCTGTGATCTCTTGTATTTCATGAAGGCCTCCCTCTTTTTCTTCACTTTTTCAGCTACTTCTTTCAAAAGCCATAGTGGTCTCCTTTTCCTTTTACCTTTATTTACCATTTTAACAAAAAGGTTGATTGCCTTTAAAATATCCCCTTTCAGTTTTGTCCACTGTTTTTCTACATCCCCCAGCTGTTCCCATGCCACTAACGACTCCCTGAGGTATTGGCCCATCTTGGCAAACTTAGTCTTCCTAAAGTCTAAGATCATCATCTTTGAATGGATTCTAACATCCCTAGTCCTCCTAATACTGAACCACACCATCTAGTGATCACTGGATGGAAAATGATCTCCCACTACATCAGAAACACTTTCACCATTGGTAAGCACCAAGTCCAGTATGGCCCCTTCACGTGTGGGGTCTGTTACCAATTGCCTGAATAGCTCTCCCTGTAGAGAATCCAGGATCTCCTTACTTCTACATGATACTGCAGCAGGAATGTGCCAATCAACATCTGGCATATTGAAATATCCTATCAGTAGCACTTCCCCTTTCCTAGCAATACTGCGTATGTCTTCAATTAACTCTGTCCACCTCTTCCTCTTGTGAGGGAGGTCTGTATATCACACCAATACAAATAGATTTCTCTTTCCCTCTTTCTAGTTTAACCCACAATGCCTTCTCTCTCCCTTTTTTTTTTTTATAAGTAAAGTTTTTATTAAAGTAATGTCAAGTCATGCATAGTCTCCATGACAACACAATACACAATGTAAACATAATATTTAAGCTCTGTAATTCCAAAGTTTTTACATATAGTGCCACTCCTCCTCCCCTTCTTCCTACCCTGTCCTTTCTGAATAAAGTATAGCCAGCTATAGTTACATCCCAATCATGTTTTTCTGTGAACCATATTTCTATAACTGCCACTAAATCCAAGTCAGCCACTCCCACCAAAGCTTCAACATCAAGGATCTTATTTCCCATGCTTCAGGCATTTATACACACTGCTTTCCATATGTTACCCCTGTTACCCATTTCCATAAAGGTATTTAATGTATCACCTACCTGGGGGCTTTCACCTACCTGGGGGCTTTCTTCACCCATCCCCAACGAATCTAGTTTAAAGCCCTCTTCGGTAGATTAGCCAGTCTACTACCGAAGACGCGTTGACCTTTCTTGGACAGATGGATAAGGGAAGTGGAATTACATTGGGCTAAACTAAAGGTGGCAATAAAAGGGACAAAAGATAAATATGTAAGGAAAGTAAATAAAAACAAGAGGAGAAGGAAATCTGTTTGGTTCTGTAAAGAAGTGGCTGCTCAAAGGAAAAAAAACACAGCTTTCACAAAATTCAAAAGCTCGCAAACAGAGGAACACAGAAAAGAATACAGGATCAAATTAAAAGAGTAAAAAGAGAAATAAGGATAGCAAAAGCAAAGGCAGAAGAAAAGATGGCTAAAGATGTGAAGTGTGGCGACAACTTTCTTCAGGTATATTCGGGAGAGGAGGAAAATCAGAGATGGAATTGCAGGACTCAGAAGTGCTGGGAACGGATTCGTGGAAAGTGACAATGAAAAAGCGAAATTGCTAAACAAATACTTCTGCTCTGTTTTTACTAAAGAAAATCCTAGAGCAGCACCATCTGTGACTCCCAAATATAAAAATGGGAATAAGGTAGATACCACACCATTCACAGAAGATGATGTGTTGGAACAACTTGCAAAACTGAAAGTGGACAAGGACATGGGACCGGATGGGATACATCCCAGGATACTGAAATAACTCAGAGAGGTTCTTGCAGGGCTATTAAAGGATGTTTTCAAGAGATCATTGGAAACGGGAGTAGTTCCTCAGGACTGGAGAAGGGCAGATGTAGTACCTCTTCACAAAAGTGGTGACAGGGAAGAAGTGACTAACTACAGGCCGGTGTGCCTTACCTCGGTGGCAGGAAAAGTAATGGAGGCGCTCCTGAAAGAACAAATAGTGGACTCTCTCAAAACAAACAGGTTGCATGATCCGAGGCAACATGGTTTTACAAAAAGACAAACAAATCTGATTGAGTTCTTTGACTGGGTGACTAGAGAACTAGATCAGGGGCATGCGATGGATGTCATCTACCTGGATCTCAGCAAAGCCTTTGATACTCTTCCTCATAGGAGACTTATCAAACTCAGTAGTTTGGGGATGGGTCCCAAGGTGGTGAACTGGATCAGAAATTGGTTGACTGACAGACGACAGAAGGTGATGGTAAATGGAGCTCAATCGGATGAAAGGAAGGTGATTAGCGGGGTGCCCCAGGGTTTGGTCCTGGGCCCGGCAGTGTTCAATATATTTGTGAGTGATATTTCTGAAGGACTGACTGGAAAAGTCTGTCTTTTTGCAGATGACACAAACATTTGCAACAGAGTGTAATCCCCTGTGGGAGTGAATAACATGAGGAAAGATCTACAAAAGCTGGAAGAATGGTCTAATGCTTGGCCGTTAAGATTTAATGCGAAGAAGTGCAGTGTCATCCACTTTGGAAGCAGAAATCCAAGTGAAATGTACGTGATAGAGGGCGAGAGGTTGGTGTGCACGGACCAGGAGAAGGACCTGGATGTGATTATTTCTGAGGATCTCAAGGTGGGAAAACAGTGTGACAAGGCAGTGGCAAAAGCCAGGAGGATGTTGGGTTGCATACGAGTACAAAGAGGAATTACCAGCAGAAAGGAAGAGGTACTAATGCCACTGTATAAGTCACTGGTGAGGCCTCACTGTATTCAGTTTTAGAGACCATATCTTGCAAAGGATATAAAAAGACTGGAAACTGTTCAGAGGAAGGCGGCCAAAATGATTTGCAGTCTGCATCAGTAGCCTTATGAGAAGAGACTTGAAGACCTAAATATGTACACTCTGGAGGAGAGGAGGGAAAGAGGAGATATGATTCAGACCTTTAATTTAAAGAGAATTAATGAACAAACAAACCACTTCCAAAGATGGGGAAGCTGTAAAACTAGAGGGCATAACATAAATCTGCAAGGGGATAAATTGAAAGGCAATGTCAGGAAATACTTTTTTCACTGAAAAGGTGATCTTGAAGGACTAGAAAAGGGGACTTTTACTTCCGTAGAGAGATCTGCAATTGTGAGTATATACTTCTGGGAATTTTCTAAAAGGAATTCTTTCTATTAAAGCTAATTAATCTGTGAACCACTATTTTTTGTTAAATCAGTCAGGGCCTAGTAGCAGCAGTTTAAGTTTTAAATTTAAAACAAAGAAGAGAACTTTCTGGTTACATTTCATACCTAGCAGAGAGCTTGTAGTTTAAATTTAATAGTCACTCGGGGCATAACATCAGCAAAGTACTTTTAGTTTAAATTTAAAACACAGAAGGGAGCTTTCTGGTTAAATTTGGAACCCAGCAGAGAGCTTGTAGTTTAAATTTCATAATAAGTTAGAGCCTAGCAGCAGCAAAGAGCTATAATTTAAATCAAATCAGAATATAGCTTACCTCAGCAGCACAGGACAGGGTACTGTGTAGCAGCCCTCTTTTAATAAGTGTTATTTCCCTCCCTCCCTAACACCCACCCACCCCTGGGATAATCGTACCTATAAAGCAACCCTTAGTAAGTAAAGAACTTAAAGATCTAAACACAAGCTTAAAACTAACTAACTCACAGAACCTCCGCATCCAGCACAAGAAAACTGAGGTTCTCTTTGTTACAAGAGACCCCAACTTCATTCCACCATCACATATAAGTGTGATCTATCCACCAAAGAAACAATAAGATATCTCGGAGTCACGCTGGACCACCGTCTCGATATGAAATCACACGTAAACAATATTGTAAAAGCTGTATACTTCAAGATACGCACACTTAGGCATTTACGCTCCTTACTGGACCAAGAGGATTTCAGAACCATCTTCCAAGCACTCATCTTGCCGCATTTCGATTTCGCCAATTCAATTCTACAAGGTCTCCCACAATCCACCCTAAGTTCTCTACAACTTGCTATGAATTCTGCTGCAAGGGTTCTACAAGGAGCGTCCAGGAATGATCATGTGACACCAATCCACAAGCAGCTTCACTGGCTCCCAATACAAGCCAGGCTCATATTCAAAACACTGATTCTCACGTACAAGGCCATCCATGGCTTGTCAGCCAACTCACTAACTGATCTCATACAATCTGTACCACCAACAAGATCCAGAAGACAATTATCGCTAAACACTCTAATAATGCCAAAGGCCATAACAACTTGCAGCCAATCAACAGCGAATAGAGCCTTCATGTTTTGCGCCCCAAAACACTGGAACTCCCTACCACCTGACATACGTGCCTTAACCGACCTAGCCCAGTTCAGAAAGGCCCTCAAATTTAATCTATTTATCAAATATTACTCTACATAAAGCTCAATAGAATAGCCTTACCACAAACTTAACCACAATCTCCTCCTGACCCTTGCACTACTGCTATCTTATGTAAATAGTTCTTTCATGCTATCGAACTAATTGATTATTTATTCTATGTATATAGTTCTCCCAGGTTATCCAAGTTTATACTCCTGTTATATGTAATACCGAACAGCCTGTTGTTCTGGTCTTTGTGTTCATCTGTAAACCGCGTTGATTATAAATAGTGCGGTATATAAAAAACTGAAATAAATAAATAAATAAAAAATAAATAAGATGCAGACAGCAGTCCAGCAGCGAGATGGGGGCTTTTCAGTCTTTTGCATTGAGTGTCACATGTATGATTTTCTCCCAGTTGGTAAGCTGTCTTACGTGTGCACTAGGTGCAAGGAACTCTTTGCTCTCTGGGAACGAGTCCGTTCTCTAGAGGCTAGAGTAGCAGACTTGGAAAACATAAAGACAGAGAGGTACATAATTTAGACCTACAGGGATATAGTCCTGAAGTCCCACCTCCAATCTGGCAGCATCCCTGTTGAAATGGAGGAGAGAAGTCACGTGACAGGAGAGCATCACCCTGGTGTGGCAGGAAGTAATCCTGTAACTAGGACCTGTCCTCCAGGTGATGTAAAACCCTCTCGCACCGAGGAAGTTTCTCCAGGGCCATGTGCCCTTGAGGGAAGGGTTAGGACAGCCGTTATAGTTGGTGATTCGATCATTAGGCATGTAGATAGCTGGGTGGCTGGTGGACGTGAGGATCGCCTGGTAACATGCCACCTGGTGCGAAGGTAGCGGACCTCACACGCCACCTAGATAAGGTCTTAGATAGTGCTGGGGAGGAGTCTGCCGTCTTGGTACATGTCGGTACCAATGACATAGGAAAATGTGGCAGGGAGGTTCTGGAGGCTAAATTTAGGCTTTTAGGTAGGAAGTTGAAATCCCAGAAGTTCCAGGGTAGCGTTCTCTGAAATGCTTACCGTTCCACGCGCAGGACCCAAAAGGCAGGCAGAGCTCCAGAGTCTCAATGCGTGGATGAGACTCGGTGCAGAGATGAGGGTTTTGGATTTGTTAGGAACTGGGGAACATTCTGGGGAAAGGAGGGGCTCTTCCGAAGGGATGGGCTTCACCTTAACCAGGATGGAACCAGGCTGCTGTCCTTAACCTTTAAAAAGGAGATAGAGCAGCTTTTAAACCAGATAATAGGGGAAAGCCGACAGTCACCCAAGAGCGGATGGTTCGGAAGAATGTATCCTTGAAGGATACTACCAAAAGCAGAGAGGTTCCAAAAAAGAGTAAAGTAGCCCAAATGCCCTCGAGTATGGAGCAGACAGAGCTTAAAGATCCCAAATTACCCATGTCTACCAATAGCCAAATTAATATGAATAAAATACAGTCTCTAAAATGCTTGTATGCAAATGGTAGAAGTCTAAAAAATAAGATGGGAGAGTTAGAATATATAGCACTAAATGAGAGGTTAGATAACACTGCAATATCAGAGACATGGTGGAAGGAGGACAACCAGTGGGACAATGTGATACCTGGGTACAAACTATATCGGAATGATAGAGCTGATCAAATTGGTGGAGGGGTTGCACTTTGTTAGAGAGGGCATTGAGTCAGAAAGGATTAAAGTTTTGCACAAAACAAAATTTGCTGTAGAATCTCTATGGATTGAAATTCCATGTAAAAAGGGGAAGGCGATGGCAGTGGGGGTGTATTATCAACCGCCTGGCCAGAATAAACAAATGGATGATGAAATGCTCAAATTAAGGAAGCTAACAAACGTTACAACTTAGTAATAATAATGGGTGATTTCAATTACCCCGGTATCGACTGGGTCAGTGTCACGGCAGAACATGCTAGGAAGATAAAGTTCCTAGATGAAATAAATGACTACTACTTGGAGCAGCTGGTTCATGAACCGACCAGAGGGGAAGACATATTAGACCTAGTCCTTAGTGTAACACCAGATCTCTTATTTATTAATTTTTTTATTTATTCTTTTTTTCTATACCGCCCCTTCGAGAGATCAAGGGCAGTTTACAGGGAACAGTTAAACAATTTTATATAGTTTTACATGGAACAGTAGTTGTAACTATGTACAGTAAACATTATAAGCAACGGTGTCATAAGCTATTTACAATGAACTTTTGACATATATTACAATGAACAATAAACCAACCTATCTTGTGTACATTCTGGAAATAGTTATTTTCTTCCTCTTTTCTTACGTAATACATACTGGGGGGGGGGGTTCATAGTACTGTTCATCGCTAGAGACACAAACTTTACCCCACCAACACATATAAAGGTCAAAGAAGCGGAATTACAAACCAGAGAAACAATAAAATACCTGGGAGTCACCTTAGACAGACACCTTGACATGAAATACCATATAGGCAACGTCGTGAAAGCGGTCTATTTTAAGATCCGTTCACTCAGGCATCTGCGCTCCCTACTGGAACCAGATGATTTCCGGACTATATTCCAAGCTCTGATACTACCGCACTTTGACTTTGCTAACTCCATCCTACAAGGGCTCCCGCAATCCACACTAAACCCGCTACAACTAGCCATGAATGCTGCAGCAAGGATTCTCCATGGAGCCACCAGAAGCGACCATGTGACTCCGATTCTAAAACAGCTTCATTGGCTACCTATACACGGAAGGATTATCTTCAAAACATTAATCCTCTCATTCAAGGCCATCAAGCGCCTGTCCTCCACAGCACTTACTGATCTCATTCAAACAGTGCCCCCCAACAGAGCCAGGAGGTCAACCGCCTTAAATCTATTAACTACCCCGAAAACATTGACTAAATGCAATAACATGACAGCGAATAGGGCCTTCAGCCTTTACGTCCCCAAAATTTGGAATACACTCCCACCAAACATCCGAGCCATTGCTGACCTGACCCAATTCAGGAAGGCTATCAAATATCACCTCTTCCTCCAATACTACCCAGCCAGCGATGATTCCAGATAACACCAACTAAGAAACACAGCCAGCGTTGTTTCTAAATAACACCACCAAGAAACACTGCCTTTCTTACAGCCCATTCTCACAATGTATTTTATATTTGAAACGGACTTATTTTATACTGTTCAATTCAATCATGTTATAGGTCTTTTACGTCATGCATTTGACCTATTTCATGTTTATATTTCATGTATATAGTTCAACCCCCCCTGTTATCCAAGTTTATACCCCTGTTCGATGTAAAACCAAACAGAAGTGTGTTTTGGTCATTTTGTTATATTGTGAACCGCGCTGAGGCCGAATAGTGCGGTATATAAGCAACTGTAATAAATAAATAAATAAATAGCGGTGGTTCTGTCGGGGTTAGTCATTTGTGGGTTCAGGGGGTTGGTGGGATTGTTTCTGTGACTGCTGGGGTGTGGCTCTTGGGTGGTAGGGGATTTCAAAATGCTCTGTAAAGAGATAGGTTTTGGGTTCTTTTTTGAATAGTTGAAGGTCCTTTATCGTGCGAAGGGTTATTGGGAGTTCGTTCCAGAGGGTGGGGGCAGCAAATGAGAAGGCTCTGGAGCTTGTAGTTTTCTTTGTTTTTCTGAAGGCTTTGTGCATGTTGAGAGAGTGGGTTGCATTTTGTCTACGTGTTCTTGATTCTGATGGAAAGTGTAGGAGGGTGGTTAGGTGTGAGGGGGAGATGTTAAGGAGTTTGAATGTTGTTAGAAGTATTTTATATTTTATTCGACTTTTATGGGGAGCCAATGTAGTTCAAGCAGTATGGGGGTCACGTGGTCGGTTAGACGTGTTTTTGATATTACCTTCACACCAAAAAGGGAAACACATGACAAACTCTATTTTTGTTGGAACTCACACCATGAGGGAACTCCCTCTCGTTGTGTGCTGTTCCGTTTTTATCTTAAATTTACATAAGGACACAGCCTCAACAAGGATTGGAGGGATAGAACCCCTCCAATACCAACCGAAGGGAAATATAATTCATACGATGGTTAAAGCTTAAGAAAAAGTCACTTAGCTAGAACTTGAATTGAATTTGAATTCCTTCTGCAGCAGTGTACCAGGTGCTCAGACCGTCAACATCTCCAACAGACGAAGCCCTCGCTGAAATCCTCTCCAGTGCTGTTTTTAACAATGCTCTCAGGACAATCTTCCAACAATCTGGGTCAGTTGGAAATAAAACCCAGAATCCCCAGGAAGAGGAGAGCAAACGCGTCCCTCACCAGACATCAGAAGGAGAATAAGGGCTATAGGGAACCATGCTGCACACAATCCCGCAGATATTACCTTAGCACAGATGTTCTGGGCTCTTTGTAATAGGTATGTATTCTTAAGTGGCAGGCCGATTAAGAGACTATTACAATAGTTGAAGTGGGGGGTGATGAGTGTGCCGACTACAGATCCAAAATCATGTGTGTCGAGGAGGGGTCTTAGGTGTTGTATGGTCTTGAGTTTATAGAATATAGTTTTTACTGTCTGTTTTATGTGAGGTAGCATGGTGAGTGTGTGGTCTAATATTACCCTTAGGTACTTTACTTCTTTTTTTGACAGGTATACTAGTATTGTTGATTGTGATGGTTATTGGGTAGGTGTCATCAGTGTCAGGTTTTCTTGTTACAAACATTGCCTCTGTTTTTTTAAAGATAATGTTGAGATAGTTGGTTTCTAGCCAGGAGTTGGTCTCATTCATGCATTCTGACAGGTTGTTGTATGAGGTGCTGTTAGTGTTTATTGGGATAGCAAGCATGATGTCATCGGCATAGATAAATTGGTTAATTTTGTATTTTTTAAATATGTTTGTAATAGGCTGCAGGTATAAATTGAAAAGGAGGGCGGAGAGGGCTGAACCTTGAGGGATTCCTTGTCCTTGAGAGAATGTCTCTGATGTGTCTTGGCCTATTTGGACACGTATCAATCTGTGCGAAATATAAGATATGAACCATTTGAGGACTGTCCCTCCTATCCCTAGGTTTTCTAGTCTATTAAATTAGAGTGTTGTGGTTGATATTATCAAATGCAGTGGATATATCTATGAAAAGGAGTAGGAAACCCTGGTTGTTGTCATCTGTACCTCTGATGAGAAAATCCATCAGAGTTATTAGGAGGGTTTCGACTCCATGGAAGGATCGGAAACCGCATTGGTGTGAATCAAGGTGTTTGTGTATGTCTATGTGATCTTGTAGTTGTATAATTTTTTCTATTTTAGCAATGAATGGTATACTGGGTAGGGGCCTGTATGAGTTTGGGTCTTTTGGGTCAAGTTTATTGTTTTTTTATGATAGGACGAATAGATCTAGTGCAAGAGATGAGGATGTTGGGGCCACTTGGCAATAGTGATCATAGCATGATCGCCTTTGATTTAATTAGTGGAGGAGGGATAGTAAGGAAATCCACAGTATTACCTTTTAACTTTCGAAAGGGAGACTATGATAAAATGAGGAAAATAGTTAAGAAAAAACTAAAAGGAGCAGTTGCAAAGGTTAAAGACTTAAATCAAGCTTGGGTGTTGTTGAAAAATACTATCTTGGAAGCCCAGACCAGCTGTATTCCACGCTTTAAGAAAAGTGGAAGGAAGTCCAAAAAACTGCCAGCATGGTTTAAAGGTGAGGTCAGAGAGGCTGTTGTTGCCAAACAGCATCTTTCAAAAAATGGAAAAAAGAGCCAAACGACGAAACCTGGAAACAGCACAAGCACTGGCAAGTAAAATTCAAGGCATTGATAAGGCAGACAAAGGGAGAATTTGAGAAAAAGCTTGTTGCGGAAGCAAAAACGCAAAATAAAGACTTTCAAGTACATTTTTAGCAAACAACCGGTGAGAGAGTCAGTTGGTCCAAAGCGATAGGGGAGAGATTGAATTAATTCTTTGCTTCGGTCTTTACTGAGGAAGATGTAGGGATGTTACCCATGACTGAAGTTGTATTTAAAGGTGCGGAAGAATTGAAGGAAATATCAATACATCGGGAAGATGTATTACAACTATTAGATAAACTGAAGAGTAGCAAATCACCTGGGCCAGATGGTATACATCCAATGGTGTTGAAAGAATTGACATATGAGAGTGCAGACCTGCTATTAGTAATCTGTGAACTATCATTAAAATCATCTCTAATACCTGAAGACAGGAGGATCGCCAATGTGACACCAATTTTTAAAAAGGGTTCCAGGGGTGATCCGGGAAACTATAGACCAGTAAGTCTGACGTCAGTACCGGGAAAAATGGTAGAAATCATCATAAAGAATAAAATTACTCAGCATGTAGATAGTCATAGCCTAATGGGAGACAGCCAACATGGCTTTAGACAAGGAAGATCTTGTCTTACTAATCTGTTATGGTTTTTTTGAAGGTGTGAATAAACAGGTGGAAAAAGGTGAGTCAGTTGATATAGTGTATCTGGACTTTCAGAAAGCCTTTGACAAGGTCCCTCATCAGAGACCTTTGGCAAAACTAAAGAGTCATGGGATAGGAGGTAGTGTACTATTATGGATCATGAACTGGTTAAAAGATAGAAAGCAGAGGGTAGGGCTAAATGGCCAATTTTCCCAATGGAGAAAGGTGAATAGTGGTGTACCCCAGGGATCTGTGCTGGGTCAGCTGCTCTTTGACATATTCATAAATGACCTGGAAAGTGGAAAACGAGTGAGGTTATTTATTTATTTAAAGGGTATTTCTATCCCGCCTTATCCTTCAATCAAGGCGGTGTTATCAAATTTACAGATGACACAAAACTATTTAAAGTTGTTAAAACCCAAGAGGATTGTGGAAAATTGCAAGAGGATCTTGATAAATTGGAAGACTGGGCATCAAAATGGCAGATGAAATTTAATGTGGACAACTGCAAAGTTATGCACCTAGGGAAGAACAACCCAAACTATGGTTACACGATGCAAGGTTCTGCATTAGGAACCACCACCCAGGAAAAAGATTTAGGCATCATTGTGGATAACATGTTAAAACCCTCGGCCCAGTGTGCAGTGGCAGCCAAGAGAGCAAATAGAATGCAAGGTATCATAAGGACGGGAATGGAAAATAAAACAAAAGATGTTATAATGGCTCTATATCGTTCCATTGTGAGACCTTACCTTGAATATTGTGTGCAATTCTGGTTGCCGTATCTTAAAGGATATAGCGTTATTAGAAAAGGTTCAGAGAAGAGCCACCAAAATGGTAAAGGGGATGGAAGGATACTCCTATGAAGAAAGGCTAAAAAGGTTAGGGCTCTTTAACCTGGAAAAGAGACGGCTGAGGGGAGATATGATAGAAGTCTATAAATTAATGAATGGAGTGGAACGGGTAAATGTAGATCGATTGTTTACGTTATCAGAATAGAGAGACTAGGACATGTAATGAAGCTACAGGGTAAACTATTTAAGACTAATAAAAGAAAATATTTTTTCACTCAACGTGTAATCAAACTCTGGAATTTGTTACCGGAGGATGTGGTAAAGGCTGTTAGTGTTGCTGGGTTTAAAAAAGGTTTGGAGAAGTTCCTGGAGGAAAGGTCCATAAACCATTATTAAGAAGGGACCTGGGATATCAATGCTTGACCCTGTACAAGCATTGTGGAACCTGTGTCTTTTGGGGAAACTTCTAGGTACGTATGACCTAGATTGGCCACTGTTGGAAACAGGATACTGGGCTTGATGGACCTTGGTCTGACCCAGTATGGCATATCTTATGTTCTTATGATGCTTGGAATGCCCTCCAGTTGGAAGTGGTGGGGGCAAACAGTGATGGAATTCAAAATGGCATGGGACAGATACAGTTGATCCCTTTACAGCAACAGGATAAAATCAAAATAAACTTAACTATCTAATTTCTCAACAAACAGGGGTGTCCTACAGGGAGCAGTGGGTTCACCCCTAAACAAAGACATGGGGAGGGGTGACCTGCACAGAGCGGCAGGTGCACCTACTCTTGCCTTCTTACTGGGCAGACTTGATGGAACATACTGGTCTTTATCTGCTGCCATTTACTATGTTACTGTGTAAGTTGACAACTCTTGAGCTTAGTAAATATGTTGGAAATGGAATTATCTTTGTAAATATGTGATTTAAATATGCCACTGTAAAAAGTTGATATTGAATTAGATAAAAAATCTGCATATAATGTCAGGGCTGTTGCAGGGAGGAGTGGCCTAGTGGTTGGGGCAAGTTACCTCAGCCCAGAAGGCAGGGGGTTCAAATCCCACTAGAGGACAGCAACCTTGGGCCAGAAGGACTGGGGTTTCAAGTCCCACAGGGGCTCCTTGTGGTCTTGGGCAAGCCACTTACCCCTACATTGCCCATGTTCCCTGTAAAATAGGTATCTCCAAGTTATACTGCCCTGTTCAATGTAATTTCAGTTTGTTCAATGTAAACCACCTTGATATGAAAGGCAGTATAAAAGAAATATTAAATATAATTCTTCCATCTCACTCTGTAATAACTATGTTCAATGTAAGAAGTTTTGTTGTCTGGAATCTGCTTTGATTACTGGAAAAGGCAGTATAAAAAAAACTTAAAATAAAATAAAAAAAATAAATAATAATAAAAAAAATCCAGCAATTCAAGAATAAATGGATCACAGTGGGTTCTGGCAGGTTACAACTCATTACATGGAGACACCCACTCTACCTCGAGATATCCTTTCCTAATACCTTCTCTGCTTTGTTAAATGAGGATTCTCCATTAATGGAAACTGAGCTGTGGTCTTAGACAAGAAGATTGACTTACAGTGTAAGAGAAATGTCCCGGGTGTTAAGGTATTTCAAAAAAAGAAAACTGATATTACTAGGTGATTCCATTATCAGAGGCATTAATTTCAGGAACTCCGTTCCAGGGTCAGGTGGTGTTAAAATGCCTTCCAGAGTCTTCAACCAGTAAGAATAAGAACCAGCTTGCTAGGGAAGTCCCAGAGGAAAGTAAGGGGTTTAATACTGATGTTGTTATCCATCTTGAAAAACATGATATGTCCAGAACAGTATCTTTGCAATGCAAAGATACTTCCAAATTTAGTGAAAATAATAGAAAAGGCAGTACAATTACAGCTGCAGGACTTCATAACACTTCCACCCCCTTGGACATGCAACAACATGAATTTAGACCAAATTGCAATGTGCAAACACTGCTCACCTCACTCGTAAACACTCTGGGGGTCATTCTGTCCCGTAAATAGCAGGAACATGTTTTACAGGGAGGCTTAGATGTGGGTGTAAAGGGGTGTCACTGAGGCGGAACGAGGGTGGGCAGTGTGTGGTCCGCAACCCTGAAGATCAGCTGACAGAAATAGGAATAAACAGCACCCCCCTCTCCTGATTACAATTTTACTTGAGAGCATGCATGCAGCAATTTAACTTAAGGGACAAAACGTCCAAACTGATCAAACATCTAAGTGACATACCCCCAGTGATATAACCCTGTACATACAACATATTTGCAAACTCAATCAGAGCCACAAAATAAATTACCACTTATACACCAATGCCCTAATGCTATATGCCCCCTTCAACACCAAGAACTCAGAATTGTCACCTATAAAATCATGCCGCAAGGCAGTCGTAGATGGGTTAAAAGACTACAACCTGATAATCAACTGTGACAAGATCAAGATCCTGATCATCACCAGAGAGACATCCTACTCACCCCCAGAATCTTTCAAGGTCAATGACATCACCCTCCCTGTAAAACAGGAAATGAAGTACCTTGGAGTCACATTAGACTAGCGACTGAATCTGCAAGTGCACATTAAGAAAATCACAACCACTGCAAACTACAAAATGAAGATCCTTCACAACCTCCATCCACTACCGGACCACAACCACTTCAGGACAGTATGCCAAGCCATTATCACCTCACTCTTGGATTACTGCAATTCGATTTTACAAGGGATCCACCAGAACAAACACTGAAAGAACGATCGGAGAAATAAGAAAAGAAACAAGAGAGCACAAAGACCTTAAAAGCAAGCAAAGACAAGGTATCAAGGAGAAGGTTATGACAATAGTTTCAGAAGTGAGCAGAAAGGTCAAGAAGGATGATGACTGAGTAAATGTCCTTGGATTTTGCCAGGAACAGGTCACTGGAAACTTTGGCAAGAGCCGTTTCAGTAGAATGTGCAGTAAAGGACGAAAGCCAGATTGTAGAGGATACGGAAGGGCTTGAGAAAAAATTGAGGTGATGGTGAACTGCACATTCAATCAGCTTAGAAATGAAGGGAAGGAGGGAGATTAGTTGATAGAAGGACAGGTAGATCTAGTAAGAATTTCTTGAGGAGAGGAGTGACCACAGCATACTTGAAGGCTACAGAGAAAGTTGCAGTGGAGAGGGATATGTTGAGAATATAAGAGATGGAAGGGACTATAGTGGAAGAGATGGAGCTATGGAGATGGGTGGGAATAGGATCAGAGGAGAAGGTAGTGAGTTTGGATGAGGAGAGAAGGCGAGTGGTTTCCTCCTCAGAGGTCATAGAAAAGGAAGAAAGAGTAGCAGAGGTAGGGTGGAAAGTTGTGAGTGAAGAAGGGAAGGAGGGGAAGTAGTAGTAGAAAGCATTGTGTGGTGGAAAACTTTCTTTCTGACCTCATCCAGAAGTTTGAGGTCCTTTCCTGGTGGTCAGCTGGTGTGATTGCGAGCAGATATGACCCGCTTGAGGGTGGACTCCATGATGAGTGAGTTGTGGGGTAGTTGAGGCTTTTCAAACCCTGGCGATGGTTAGATCAGGTATTTGGTGTCCACCTTCCGTGAAGAAGTGGCCCCAATGGCTGAGTTCTGCCATATTTTAAGGAGGTTCTCCTTCACTAAGGGGTGCAGTGGCATGATTGCGGAGATTTTGGGAGTTTCAAGGAACTTTAGGGCTGCTTGAGTTTCTGGATGTTGATCTGTTATGTCAGGGGCTGGGACCGCTAGAGTCGAGGAGATCTTCTGCAGGAACTTGGGGTATGTTAAGTTCTTAGGGTTGGAGTTACTGTCCAGGTTGGGTCCGGTAGACAGGGTCTCGAGAGGAGGAGGCAGCTCATCCCTGCTGAGGTAGGTTCTCGTGGACGGGGCCTCCCCATCCCCACTGGGAGCATCAGATGTAGTCCAGGGGGAGAGGACTGCTATGGAGTCCATAGAGGAGGTAGATGTGGGGGAGACAGGCTGGTCAGGAGGGTTAGTGTGACTTGCTGGGCTTCGAGCCGAGGGTAGCTGTGCTTCTGTAGGAGCAGGAGTCCGCGAGGAAGACCAGTCCTGGAAGAAATCTGAAAATAGCTGGAAAAGCTGTGTAGGCCCTAGGGGGCCCGAAGCACGTAGATGAGCAGGAGAAGGAGCATGGAGAACATGGGCTATGTCCAGTTCTGGAGCCCAGAGGGGTTGAGGTACCAGGGTCTCAGATTGAGCAGAAGTGCCGGGAGAAGGCTCAGGTTTCTGTGTCCCGAGAAGATAGAAAGCAGAAGGTAGGGCTAAATGGCCAATACTCCCAATGGAAAAAGGTGAATAGTGGAGTACCCCAGGGATCTGTGCTGGGTCCGCTACTTTTTGACATATTCATAAATGACCTGGAAAAGGGAATAACGAGTGAGGTTATCAAATTTGCAGATGATACAAAACTGTTTAAAGTTGTTAAAACCCGAGAGGATTGTGGAAAACTGCAGGAGGATCTGGATAAATTGGAAGACTGGGCATCCAAATGGCAGATGGAATTTAATGTGTGACAAGTGCAAAGTTATGCACCTAGGAAAGAACAACCCACACTATAGTTACACGATGCAAGGTTCCACATTGGGAACCACCACCCAGGAAAAAGATTTAGGAGTCATCGTGGATAACATGTTAAAACCCTCCGCCCAGTGTGCAGCGGCGGCCAAGAAAGCAAATAGAATGCTAGGTATCATAAGGAAAGGGATGGAAAATAAAACAAAGGATATATTTTTTTTTTATTTTAATCATTAATGCTAACACAAAAGCAGCAAAACAGAAAATATACCGCAGATAAATACAATACAATACAAAACATTTAGGAAATATTCAATACTGTTACCTAGCCCACATCATGGAGAAGACCAGCATAAAGAGAGACCCAAGAAAATACTTTAGAAGGCTACATCCAACTAAAAATACAACCGACAAATTAAAAAAGAAAAAGTAATTCAGGCCTGAAGGGACACTAAGAGCGCTTCTAACTGAGTGGAATCAACAAAAACATAATCTATCCCTTGTATAATTATCAAGCATTTACAGGGAAACCGCAAGAAGAAGGTTTCCCCCCGCAGCCAAAACACGAGGTTTAAGCTGCAGGAAGGACCTCCTCCTCAACTGAGTATGACGAGAAACGTCAGGAAAAATGGAAATCTTTGCACCATGAAAAGTAACACTTTTTTTGAGAAAAAAAGCTTTCATAATCTTTGCTTTATCAGAAAAATTAACTAAAGAAAGCACTAAAGTAGCTCGAGTAGAGATCGAAATTTGAGAATTTTCAAGGAAATCAGTCAAATTTAAATCACTTTGCAAATCAGATAAAGCCACATTATCATTCAACAAAGTCTCCCGACTCGGTAAGTAATAGGAATGTGAAATAGGAATATCAATATCCGACAACAACAGCACATCCTTACAATACTGCTTAAAAAGAAGGAGAGGTGTCGTAAGACGAAACTTGGGAAAATTTAGAATGCGGATATTATTTGCACGAGACTTGTTTTCTAATAATTCTATGCGATTATGCAAAAGTACGATATCTTTTAATGAAGAAGCACTCGCCGACTGAAAGTCACCAGCTTGAGTCTCCAACTTACCAACTCGAAGAGACAAACTCCCTACAGTTGAGTCCAAGGTTTGAACCTTGTGCGCAACCTGCTGAGAGAAAGCCGCTGTTTGATCCATAAATTTAGTAAGCAAAGAATTAGTAACCGAAACTTGTTTCCATATATCTAATAAAGAAACATTAGAGGGAACAACTACAGAAGAAGAAGTCAAAACATCCTCCGACTTACAAAGGATATTATAATGCCTCTGTATCGTTCCATGGTACGACCGCACCTTGAATACTGTGTGCAATTCTGGTCACCGTATCTTAAAAAGGACATAACGTTATTAGAAAAAGTACAGAGAAGAGCCACCAAAATGGTGAAGGGGATGGAAGGTTACTCCTATGAAGAGAGGCTACAAAGGTTGGGGCTTTTCAACCTGGAAAAGAGACGGCTGAGGGGAGATATGTTAGAGGTCTATAAATTAATGAATGGAGTGGAACGGGTAAACGTGGATCAATTGTTTACGCTATCAGAATATAGAAAGACTAGGGGACATGTAATGAAGCTACAGGGTAAACTATTTAAGACAAATAAGAGAAAATATTTTTTCACTCAACGTGTAATCAAACTCTGGAATTTGTTACCGGAGGATGTAGTAGTAAGGGCTGTTAGTGTAGCTGGGTTTAAAAAAGGTTTGGACAAGTTCCTGGAGGAAAGGTCCATAAACCACTATTAAAAAGGGACCCAGGATAATCAATGTTTGACCCAGTACAAGCATTGTGGAACCTGTGTCTTTTGAGGATATTGCTAGGTACTGTGGTACTGCAGACCCTCTGCAGACAGAAGAAAATGCTTTTAACTTAGAAAAAAGAGGCAGACACCGGCTGCAGCACTACGAGGAGCCATATAGGGGGAGCAAGAGGGACCTCTGGAGGACTGAGGAGCCACACCCCGGAGCCAATGATGCAATACCGGCCTGCACCCAATCCAGAAAGGGAAGAATTCCTTTTAAAAACCCAGATGACTGGAGAAAGGAAGACACAGGAAGGAAGCTAACCCTGGAAGGAGCAAGGGGAGCTTTCCTGGAAGGAGAGAAGGACCAGGGAATAGGAGTCCTGACAGAAGGAACCGGCCCAGCAGACTCAGCAGAACCAGGTGAAGGAATCCGCTTCAAATATCCCAAGAGTGGAAGGGATACGCTTTCCAAGTGGGAAAGACACAGGGAGGAAGCTAACCCTGGAAGGAGAAGGACTGTGCCAGAGAGTCCTGGACCTGAGTCTGGCAGAGGCCAGCAACCTTTGAAAGACACAACGAGGAGTAACCAAGAAGGAGGTGAAAGAGTTACTTTGAAAGGTAACATTCCTGGCCCAGAGAGAAAGAAGCTGTGGTGCGAGTGTGGCTTAACCCCAGCAAAAGGCCGGCAGGAGAACCGGAGGCCTATCTTGGTGTCAGAGAAGCCAAACCCCAGCAGGAACAGGCCTCAACCCTCACTTGGCCGTGATAAACCCAAAAGGAAAGGTAATCACTATTTTACTGATTGTGATTTTATGAATGCTGTGACGCAGAAGGAGCAGGGCCTAGAGGAATGCTGTCCTTCTAGAACTATTTGTGCTACAAAATACAAACCTGTGCCAAACAAGAAACTCTCCAGTAAGAGAGCAGTAGGCAAGAGAGACTGTCCTCACTCTAGAGGTGTACAAAACCAAGGCTTACCTTTGGATGCAGCGCATTGGGACATTGTACAAACATTGTATAGAAAGCCTGAAGGCGAGCCACTAGATATTCCTGACTGTGAACCAATGCAGGTGGAATTCCCGGATGACCTTTCGGACCCCGAGATGGAGTGCAGCTATTGCCTGGCAGAAAGCTTTGAGCCCTTAGCCGAGGAGTAGAGCTGTGGTCTGGGGGAAGGTTTGAATCTGTGTTTCTTATAGTACTGCTGTGAAGTTAACAGGTCTAATTCAGTTCATGTTTCTTTTTCTTTCAACCTGAAGCAAGGACATTTTTGTGTTGATGTAAATTCTGAGCTATTGAACCTATTTGCAATACGGGAAATAAAAGCCTTTATTCTCCCTACACTCGGACTGTTATATTCTTTGGAGCTTTGGTTACCCAGGAGGCTACCAGGACTATAAAAACCTGGGCCCTGTATTTGAGCTAATCTCCACCATAAAATATTTTTGTGTCCACCCTCTCTGCTGTGACACCCCATTGCCACCAGGGGGGTGATGTGACAGTACGTATGACCTAGATTGGCCACTGTTGGAAACAGGATACTGGGCTTGATGGACTTTGGTCTGACCCAGTATGGCATATCTTATGTTCTTATGTTCTTATGAAGGAGGCGGCCGGAGAGGAGGGGGAACTGGAGGAAACTGTCCTGTGGTGAAAGGTGTTTCCTTCTCCCTCCATGCTTCCCCTTACGTGTGTGTCTGCTGTGTTCCAGTGGTGTCTATGTGATGTCCCAAGGTGCTCTGGTGGTGCCTGTGCTGTCCCGAGGTGCTTCGGCTTTGTATGTGATGCTCCAGTGATCTTTCAGAGCAGCAGTGCCATTTTTGGCTGGCTTCCGGGCTGTCGGGGGATCCTCTATGCCGAGGAGAGAGGGATTCCCTGCCTTCACGGGGCTGGTCCGGCTGCCTCTAGGAGTGTAGAGGACATCCAACAGCAGAGGAGGGGGCGGCAGCCTGCAACACCACTTGTTCAGAGGCAAGATGGCTGCCCCCAGAGTTCCCACATGTTGATGAGATCTCCGGAGCATCGGGGGAGGAAGACCGTGTGGGGGGCTGGCCGGAGACGGAGGCCCTCTGAGCCGCGTCTTAGGCTGCCGCTGGGGAGGAAGCAGATGCTGCCGACCTGTTCTTGTGCCGGTTGGTCACCGCGGGAGTGGGCTTAAAGGCAGAGGTCCTCATTTTGGTGCCGTTTATGATGCAGAGATCCGGCGTGCCTGAGCTGTGAGTAGAAGAGAGAAAATCCTCCAAGGCATAGCCGCAAGCTCTTCTGGCCCTTGGAGACATGCAGGCACAGTCGGCACAGTCCTGAACTGGGGGTCCTTACCGAGGCAGCGGATGAATTCATGGTGGTTGTCCGAGTTGCTCATCTTGCAGGAGCAGGACACACACTTCTTAAAAACAGACATGGTGAGTGATGCTTTTCCTTTCTTCTTATCTTCTTTGTATATTCCTTTTTTTTTGTTTGTTTAAGTAGACTGGAAGTAAGAAGAAGAGAAGAAATCCATCTTGTGGGCAAGGAGGAAGAAGTAAAACTGGCCAGCTAGGGGCGGGATCGGAGGGTTGGGCTAGTGACTCATACTCAGAAGGGCAACGCCCTTCTGGGCTATTGGAGAGATATCCATCTCGGAGCCGTCTGATGACATCAGCAGGTGTGGTTGATTCATCCTGCTTGTCCTAGGAGAACTAAAGAGTGGATAAATGTCTTAGTAGTGTGTGTAGAAAGGAAGAGACAAATTTTGCCAATCTTATAGAGAAAGAAGAGGCAGGATTTAGCTGTCTGTTGGATGTGTGCAGAGAATGAAGTGTAAAGGTCTGAATGTCCACCTGTGTGCATGTGTATCTAGGTCTTATTTTCTGCAAATTGACACAAAAGAAATTATGCAAAAGAAAGAGCGAGAGAGGAAAAGAGAATCCAAAGACATTGCAGGAAACAGAAACTCAGAGCATCATGGGAGGGGAATGAACAGGAAGAGCCTCAGAGGCTTGCAAGGAATAAAGAGCAGAAGTTTCTTTCCTGGACTGAGCAGTGCCAGACTCATTTCCCCTTCTGCTTGCCCCATGCTGCGAGTGTGTCTCAGGGGCTGGATCTTGGCACTGCCTCCCCTGCTGCCCCACCTCCAGCCAGTCTCCTACCTGCTGAGCAGAAAACCCTGCGGCCATTCTCCTGCCCTTCTCTGGAACACGCCTTGGTTCCCTCTTTGCAAAGCTGGTGGTGTGAATTTTGAGAGCGTCTTTCCTGGTGGCTTCAGTGGGAGGAAGTGTGAACACACACAAAGAGAGGCAGGCTGGGGAACAAGTGCCCTCCCCCAGCCCTGCAAAGCCTGTGAAAGGGGCTGGACTAATGCTGGGTCATCTCACAGATCCACTTCCTGTGATATTCAGGCAGATAAAAGCAGGGAAGGAGAGAGGAGTTACTAACAACCGAATGCCCTGGAGGATTTCATCTGTAATCTATAGAAACAAACATATTATATGCACAGAACAAGTTCCACCCACAAAGCCCTATAAATAAACTACAGTTTCTTGATGGGAGTATCACAGAGCACTCTGGGAGCTGTAGTCCTTCCTAAGAGGGATTACCATGTGGGAGTGTCACAATGCACTCTGGGAGCTGTAGTCCTTCCTAAGAGGGTTTACTGTGTGGGAATGTCACAATGCTCTCTGGGGGCTGTAGTCCTTCCTAGGAGGGATTACTGTGTGGATGTGTCACAATGCACTCTGTGAGCTGTAGTCCTTCCTAGGAGGGATTACTGTGTGGAAGTGTCACAGTGCGCTCTGGTAGTTGTGTTCATTCCTATGAGGGATTACTGTGTGGGAGTGTTGTAGTAGATTACCAGACCAAGAAAAGACGCCTGAGGCTTTCGTGAAAGCAATCAGCAGTTTTATTAGCCGGCGTGAACTCAGTGTAATAACTTCCAAAGCCTGAGTTCCCAGAACAAAGGTTTTCTGTTACACTTATATGCTTCCTAGCCATATGCAAACTAACATTCTGTTATCTCAGTTTGGTTACAACATGATTGGTACATAATAAATTCCCCCTTAACCGGTCCCCAACAAGGCCGGCTAGGGGCATTTTTTGTAAGATGAGAAGTTGCTAAAGAGAGGCTGCAGAAATAATAAGACAGACATTTTGTCAGTCTTCAGCCGTACGTAGACCCGTCAGCTTCCGGTGGTGACGGGGTTAGGGCGATGCGCTGATTGGTGTGTGGGTTGTGTTGTTCTGGACAGAGTGAACTTCAGTTGGTTGTCAGGATCTGTTCTGGCAGTCCTTGTATTGTTAGTCGGATGGGTTGCTGGCTTGACTTGGCTATGGTGAATCCATGGCACTACTTCGGTGACTTTCACAGCTGTGGGGGTTGACAGTAGGTCCATATATGGCCCCCGCCAGTGGGGCGCCAAAGGGTCAGAGTTCCATTCCTTAATCCAGACAGTGGAACCTGGTTTGTGGAATGGGTTCAACAAGGGTTACTGGCAGTCATTCTTGAACCCAGGAGTGAACATTTTGCAATATGGAACCCAATGCTACCAGCTCCTGGCGGGTCAGCAGAGATCCGATCTGACCCATTGTGGCAGGTGCAGGCCTGTGACCCACGGTGTCTGACGTAAGCAGGCAGGCCTAGCTAGCTTGACCTGTAAATGAAGCCTGTGGAGAGGCATATAGGAATTGCACATCCCCCAATATGCTGCTATTGTAAGATAGAACTCAGAAGTATTGAATTAGCTTAGATAAGCAGAACTGCAGAACTGAAAGATGGAAAAATACAGAAAAACATGTTTAAAAGTTACTGATAAGAAAAAGTACATCTGCAAGGAATATAATTGGGAGTGCTGACAGATGAGTTGCAGAGCCCTGCTCCCCTGCATACACAAATTGGTTCTATGGCCTTGAGAGTGTGAAAGTAACAAGTTGATGAACTGACCATTGTAATTGGGACTAGAAGGGGGGTATGCAGGTGCCATGCCCACTGAAGGAACATAATTGGATAAGCTTATCAGTACCGGGACCAATGGAAGGGGTACGGGAGGTACGGGAGAGTACCGGGACCAATGAAATGTTTTTCTATACCTAGAATGGAACAGAAGTCTATAAAAGTTGTTGTAATGCTAGAAAACTTTGCTCAGCCATTTTGAAATTGACTTGCTTGAGACTTGTGCACAAATAAATGATTTGGACCTTCTGAACAGACTCCTGGTATCATTGGTTTGTCTGCGCTTTGCTGCTACATATTCTTGGTGCGTTGGCCGGGAAGTTGTGGAATCAAAGTGTATATAGGGCAATATACCACGACTTTCCGCCTCTATAGGCTTGGTCCTGCCGGGATCGCGCCCTTCTGACGAGGGCTGCTCCCTGGCGCCGCCGGTCCCTTGTATCGGAGGGAGCTGGTCGGACCTCGGCGGGTGCCAGGCCCGGCTGGAGCCAACGCCTCGAACCCGAGTGAGGGGAGTCCGAGGTCCAACTCATGCGCCTGCTTGGGAAGTTTGAGGACCGGATCCGGTGAGTATAGTTTTGATTTGGTGTCTAGACAGATATAGAAAGAGCAGTACTGCCATTGGAACTTGGAATTTGGAATTTGTAATCTCGAGATATTGGGAATTGGTAAGAGAGCATGATCACCTCTCAAGGAAGGGCCGAGTAACCCCGCATGGGAATTCGCCGGGTGAAACCCTCATCCTTTTGTAATTGGGAAAAAGACTAGTCAGAATAGATAGAAACGAATGCATTCTGGGATACGTTGCTAGCATGATTGTGTGAACGAAGTGTGAATGAGAGGTCTGGCAGCACGGACCAAGTGAAGGCGGACCCCTGAGTAGCGCATTTCCTGACCGGGCGACCGCGTTCAGGTCGCGAAAAGGGGGAAGCGATTGTCGTCTTGTCTTGTTATTTGTACTCCTTATACGTTTCTAGGGCCGTGAGGACCCCTTACCCACGGTCCGCCCTCCTTTTCCCTTCTGTCTGTTGTTGCGCGCACACATCGAAATGGGAGGGGCGGGGTCTACTAGAAACACTCCATTAGAATGTATGATCGCACACTTTAAAGAGGGATACTCTGGAGATTATGGTATTAAAATGACAGCAGCCCGTTTGCAGATTTTGTGTACTAGGGAGTGGCCCGATCTAGACTCCATCTGGCCCCGAGAGGGAACATTTAATGTAGAGATTATTCAGTCAGTACACCGTAGAGTGCGGATATCGCACCCCGATCAGTACCCCTATATAGATTCCTGGTTAAGTATTTGTGAAGATCCGCCCCCCTGGGCGCAGCGCTGTTATGAGGAACAGTGCAGGATAATGTTAGCGAAAACAGATTCTAGACAGAAAATGGAACAGCCCAGAATGAAAGAGCAGGATAAGAAGTCCAGGAAGAAGCCCATCCTGGTAGATCCTGATTCCCCAGAAATAATTCCCAGACAGCCTCGAACCCCAGGTCCGATAAGAGTAGCCCGGCGTCCTGCCCCAGAACCCCAGAGACGGCCGGAGCGGGACCCAACCCCTGAACCCCCTCCTGGAGGGCAGAGAGAGGAATTAGCGGAAGAAGAGGATGCTATAAAAAGCGAGTCAGAAACAGAGGTAGAAGAGGAAGAAAAAGAGAATGCCCAAAGCGAGGAAGATAGCGTACAAGTGGTTGCTAGTGCCAGCGAGCCAATAAAAGATGCGCCCAAAGTGAAACCTGTTGAGAAAGCGAAAGTAATCCCTGGAAAGATAGTTAAGAAAACAGCCCTTAGATCCCAAAAGACAGCTCCTGCCAAGATGCTGCCTTTGCGGCAAGTCCCGGGAGTGCCCGTAAAGAATGATAATGATGAGCTGGTAGCGGGACCCTTAACTTATGTGTATATCCCTTTCTCTACAACTGATTTGTTAAATTGGAGGTCGCATTATGCCTCCTATACTAGTAAGCCCCAGGAACTGACAGAATTAGTAACTACTATTATGGAAACCCACCAACCCACTTGGCCAGATTGCCACCAGCTCCTGACCACCCTATTCACGACAGAATAGAGCACGAATTAGAAAAGCAGCTATTGAGTGGATGGCAGATAACCCTGTAGCTCCAGGACAGGGACTGAACAGAATAGACCATCGGGAAGCGGCCCAGAGAGAATTCCCGAATGAAGACCCCCATTGGGATCCAAATACAGATGAAGGATCCACAGCCCTAGCCCGTTTTCGCCAAGGCTTTTTACAAGGCCTGAAAAGGGGGGGCCAAAAAGCCATGAACCTTTCCAAAGTTGCAGGAGTTATCCAAGGTATAGATGAGAGCCCAGCAGATTTTCATGAAAGATTAACTGAAGCATACAGAATGTACACTCCCTATGATCCCGAGGCACCAGGAAGTTTATGTATGGTGAATTCTGCTTTTGTAAACCAGTCTCAACCAGACATTAGACGTAAATTACAGAAATTAGAAGGGTTTGCGGGCATGAATGCAACACAGTTACTGGAAGTCGCTCATAAAGTGTATGTGAATCGTGATAATGAAAGGCAGAGAGAATGTGATAGAAAGATGAAGAAGAAAGCTGATTTTTTGGCTGCGGCCATAGTTGAACAGAAAAGGGGAGGTGTCCCTAGTCGACGGAGCAGAGGAAGAGGGCGGGGTCAAGGCGGAGGCCGGACCCAGAAGCTAGGCATGAACCAATGCGCCTACTGTAGAGAAGAAGGACATTGGAGGAATACGTGCCCGCAACTCGCAGACGCCCAGCAAGATGACGACAGCAATCATCAGTGGTGAGAAGAAAGACGAGGCTATCCCCGAAACCGAGGAGGAGCCAATCGAGAACAATTCCAGCGGGAAAGAGGAGGAGGAGCCATTCAAGCATTGGCCACAACGATCCAGGATGAAAATGACGTGGATTAGGACAGACCGGGTTCCAAGTTTGCTTTAGGTCTCCAGGAGCCTATGGTCGGAATACAAATAGGAGACCAAGTTATGGACTTTATGGTTGATACTGGAGCACAACATTCAGTAATAGACAAAAAGATAGCCCCATTCTCTACAAAAGCAGTCACCATTATAGGAGCAACTGGTGCCAAAGCTACAAAATCTTTTCTTCAGAATCGAATATGCAGTCTAGGAGGACAGCAAATAACTCATCAATTCCTTTACATGCCCGAATGTCCAGTGCCACTACTGGGACGAGATATGTTAGCCAAGCTTCAAGCACAAATATCTTTCTCTGAACAAGGAGAAATGCAAATGACAGTAAATCCCCAAGCCAAACCAGCAGGAATAATGCTGCTGACAGTTCCCCGAGAAGAAGAATGGAGGTATTACATTGATGACTCTATCCAAGATACTTATTTTGAACAAACTTTAAAGAACATTCATGCACCACCTGGAGTATGGGCAGAAGGCAGTCCCCCAGGCCTAGCCAAGCATATAGCTCCAGTAATTGTAACCCTCAAGCCTAGTGCTACACCAGTGCACGTCAAACAGTACCCTCTCCCAAGAGCCGCAATTGAAGGCATTCATCGTCACTTGCAGAGATTGCTCGAGTATGGCCTACTAAAAGTATGTCAATCCCCATGGAACACTCCACTTTTGCCAGTAAAGAAACCTGGGACAGATGATTACCGCCCAGTGCAAGATTTAAGAAGAGTAAATGATGCAGTTGAAACTATACATCCAGTTGTACCCAATCCTTACACTCTTCTAGGACTGATACCTGCTGAAGCTACCCATTTCACCGTACTGGATTTAAAAGATGCATTCTTTTGCATAAGATTATCCCCTGTAAGTCAAATATTGTTTGCATTTGAATGGCAGGACCCCATCTCTGGAAGAGGGGGCCAACTCACCTGGACAAGATTACCCCAAGGATTCAAGAACTCGCCTACCATCTTTAGTGCTGCACTAAATCAAGACCTTTCAAGTTATCCAGTGGCCCCGGGGAAGAGAGTGCTTCTCCAATACGTGGATGATCTGCTGATAGCTGCCATATCAGAAAGTGAATGTATACTAGCCACCAAAGACCTCTTGCAGTTACTAGATGAAGCTGGATACAAAGTTTCCAGAGCAAAAGCACAGCTATGTCAAAAAGAAGTGAAATACTTGGGTTTTCGTATAACCCAAGGAAGCCGAAGATTAGGCAGAGAAAGAAAAGAAGCAGTGTGTAGAATTCCAACTCCAACAACCAGAAAGCAAGTCAGAGCCTTTCTGGGAGCGGCAGGATATTGTCGAATCTGGATACCTAACTTCGCCCAAATTGCCAAACCACTGTATGAAGCCACAAAAGGAGAAGAGAAGTCGCCACTGGAGTGGGGACTTGAGCAGGATACAGCCTTCCAGAAGTTAAAAGAAGAATTGATGTCATCACCAGCACTTGGACTACCAGATGTCCACAAGCCTTTCCACTTGTTTGTACATGAAGCACAGGGAAATGCCTTAGGCATGCTGACTCAGAAATTGGGAAATTGGGAGCGACCTGTAGCATACCTATCGAAACAATTGGACCCTGTGGCCAAAGGATGGCCACCATGCCTGAGAGCCGTTGCAGCTACAGCACTATTAGTGAGTGAAGCAGACAAGCTCACACTAGGACAGAACATACGAGTCACTGTGCCACATGCAGTCCTTGCCCTCATGGAACAGAAAGCAAACTATTGGCTCACCAATTCCCGAATGTTGAAGTATCAGAGCATGTTATGTGAAAACCCACAGATACAACTAGAAGTGAGCCATGCCTTGAATCCAGCCACCTTGATACCCATCAGTGAAGAACTCCCAGAACATGACTGTATCGAAGTCATAGAAACTGTGTTCTCCAGTCGACCCGACTTGACAGATGTGCCCATAGACAATCCTGACCAAATCTATTATGTTGATGGGAGCAGTCTCATTCTTGATGGACGACGCTGTGCCGGATATGCAGTCGTCACTCAACACGAAGTAGTTGAATCATCAGCTCTAGCCTCAGGCACATCAGCTCAGAAAGCCGAATTAATAGCACTTACCAGAGCATTATTGTTAGGAGAAAAACTCGTGCTAAATGTATATACAGATTCCAAATATGCCTTCACTACCTTGCATGCCCATGGAGCTCTCTATAAAGAAAGAGGACTCATCACATCCGGAGGAAAATCAGTCAAATATGGTCCCGAGATATTCATGTTACCTGATGCAGTTTGGGCCCCAACACGTGTAGCTGTCATGCATTGCAGAGGACATCAAGCAGGAAAAGGAGAAGTCGCCCGAGGAAATAGATTTGCAGATGCTTCAGCACGACAAGCAGCTATGACAGGACAGATTGCCCCACAAGCTATGCCAATGCAAGCAGCATTGTTTCCAGTACCTCTGAATTTATGGACACCACGATATACCACCAAAGAATTGGATTACTACTGTAACAAAGAAGATGGAGTACTAAAAGATGGATGGATTGAGCTGCCACCAGAAGAGGGCAGTCAACCCCCTGGACGAGTAGTAATTCCTGAACTGTTAGGACCATCGTTTGTCAAAGCTTTCCATGAAGCCATCCATTATGGCAAAAGTGCTATGGAAAAAGCACTTAGACCACATTTTTACATCCCTCTATTGACAACCATATCAGCTTCAGTAGCACGGCAATGTCAAACTTGTGCCAAAAATAATGCCAAGCAAGGCCTTATAACGGCACCCCGAGTTCAGTCAGGAGGTGTAACCCCCATGCACAACCTCCAAGTTGATTTTACCGAAATGCCAAAAGCCAATGGATACCATTACCTATTAGTGTTAGTCTGTACTTTCTCTGGGTGGGTGGAAGCCTTCCCAACCAGAACTGAGAAAGCCCGAGAAGTTACCAAAGTCTTAATGAGAGAGATTGTCCCTAGATTCGGAATTCCAGCAGTAATAGGGTCAGACAATGGACCCTCATTTGTCTCCCAAGTTACTCAACAGTTAGCAAAAGCTTTGCAAATACAATGGAAACTCCACACTGCATACAGAACCCAGAGTTCAGGGAAAGTTGAGCGAATGAATCGTACCTTGAAAGCCTACCCACGATCACATTGCGGATGCACCCTGTCTGAGAGACTCCTTGTTCATTGATAAAGTGAAAGATGCCAGCACCGCGAACATTCCTCAGCTACCAACCGAAAAGGATCTTACCATAAATCCTACTCAACAGCTAAGCGCTACCCCTCCTACAGCTCCTACCAAAAGTGGCAAGCACCTCGATACAAACAATAGACCCATCAAAATCCATACTTCAACAAGCCTCACCAGCGACATCGGAAACAACTTAAGTCTACCCCGGCAGACAGTTTGCCTTCTCCACCACCCACCGGAGGATGCATATCCACCTTCAGAAAGGCATGGGAATCCATCACCATGGACAGATGTGTCCTACACATCATAAAGGAAGGCTACAGCTTAAGGTTCACCTCGACCTCCTTCAACACAAGCTGCCACAAAACAACTTCTTAGCAGCTTCAGTCCTCGATTTTAACAAGGCCATTCACTCCCTGCTAGCAGCCAGAGCTATAGAACCAGTACCCTCCCAGGAGCACTTTACAGGTATCTACTCCAGATGTTTTCTGGTTCCCAAGAAATTGGGTGGGTTCCGCCCCATTCTGGACCTCCAGTATCTCAACAAACTCATCCTCAAAGAGAAATTCAGAATTTACTCCATGGGTTCCATCCTCCCCCTCATCCAGCCGGGAGAATGGCTCACGTCCCTGGACCTGATCAACGCTTACACTCACATTCCCATCCATGTGTCTCACCGGAGGTTCCTCCACTTCCAGATCCAAGACAAGCATTACTAGTATAGGGTACTGCCATTTGGACTTTCCTTCACAAAATGCATGGCTGTCATTGCCGCACACCTGAGGAAGCAGGACATCTATGTTTTTCCGTACCTGGATGACTGGCTGATTTATGGCCAGTCCCCTCAAGACACAGAAGCCGCCATACAAGAGACGATCCACACTCTCTCGCTGCTGAGGTTCCTAGTAAACCTCCAGAAGTCGAAATTTCACCCCTCTCAACAGCTGGAATTCATTGGGGCATCAATAGAGTTAAATAGTTAAGATGTCCTTCAATTGTTCTTTGTAAAAATAATAATAGCTTGCTATTATTAACGTTTTGTTATTTGTTAACCACCTCTGATCTCTGGAAGAGGCGGTATAGAAAAATGTATAAAAAATAAATAAATAAATAAAATAGACACGACTGTGGTGAAAGCCTTCCTTCCCCCACCCCAGTGGGAAACTATCATCTACCTCTCTCGACACATTTTGTCGTTCGAATCGACATCAGCAAGAACTCTTATCCGCCTCCTGGGTCACATGGTGGCAAACATGCAGGTAATACCTCTGGCAAGACTACACATCCGCATGATAGAATGGCATCTGCGTGTCCACTGGAACCAACACTCACAACTGCTGTCAGCGGTAATTCCCCTGGATGCAGCTGTGCAAAAATCCCTAGCCTGGTGGTCCAACCCGCTGAACCTCATGGACGGCCGGCCCCTACAACTATCCCAACATCAGATAGTCATCACCTCGGATGCCTCCCTATTAGGGTGGGGGTCCCACTGTGGTCAGCTCTGTGCCGAAGGAACCTGGAGCCAGGGGGAGCGCAGTCTGCATATCAACCTACTGGAACTCAGAGCATTAAGTCTCACACTCAGGACCTTCCAGACCCTGATCTGGGGAAAGACAGTCCTCTTACAGACAGACAATCAGGTGGCCATGTTCTACATAAACAAACAAGAAGGGACCGGCTCCAGTAAACTGTGCAAGGAAGCCCTACAGCTCTGGAAATTTGCACAGGCCAGACATTGTCTCCCTCAGGCCTCCTACCTCTTGGGAACACAGAATCAGTTGGCAGAAAAACTCAGCTGACAAATAGACGCACAAGAATGGTCCTTCAACCACCACACCACGAGGTCATTCTTCAAGAGGTGGGGACAATCGCAAATTGAAGTATCAGCCTCAGAGACCAACACAAAATGTGACCACTTCTGCTCAGCGTCGCCTCGGATGCCTTCGCCGTGTCGTGTGGTGAGTGGTCACCAGTGTATGCATTCCAACCCCTACCTCTCATCCTAATGACCATCCAATGGATCATATCGGACAAGGCACAAGCCATTCTCATTGTACCCTACTGGCCAAGCCAGATGTGGTTCCCAAACCTCCAACACCTGGCCCTCGAAGCGCCAGTGAAACTTCACCTGCGCGAAGACCTCATCTCCAGAGAAGGGGAACCTGCATCTCTCCAGTACTTCTAGACTCTAGTGCTCACTGCTTGGAAGCTGAAAGGGTAGCGCTATCCTCATTCGATCTCCCCACACAGGTCCAAGAGGTGATCCTCACTTCCCGGCGACCATCCACTCGGAAATCATATGGATTGAAATGGAAGCGCTTCACCTCGTGGTGCTCAACCCAGCATCTTGATCATTTCTCCTGCCCAGCCCCAAGGATCCTGCAATACCTCACCTCACTCCTTCACAGCAGCCTGAAGACTCAATCTATTAGGGTGCACCTATCAGCTATTACTGCCTTCCATGCCTACGAACAGGGCGACACCATTGCCAAGCTCCCACTGGTCGCAAAGTTCATGAGAGGGCTAAACAACATTTTCCCACTCATCCGAGCCCATACCCCTCTGGGACCTCAACACAGTCCTGAATGAGCTCTTGCAGCCACCGTTTGAACCCTTACACACTGCAGAACTCAAGTATGTTTCCTGGAAGACGCTATTCCTAATAGCTATCACCTCAGCCAGAAGGATAAGCGAGCTCCAAGCTCTGGTGGCACACCCACCATACACGGTACTCTTGCAGAACTGCTTGAGTTTGGAATGCCTTGAAAGATAATATTACAGTAGTCGAAGTGGAGGACAATGGTTGCTTGAAGGACTGAATGCAAGTCATGGTCGGTCAGTAAATGTTTGAGATGTTTGATCATTTTGAGCTTGAAGTAAATGCTAAGAGTAAGATTTTGTACATGTGCTGAGAAAATGAGGCGTTGGTCCAGTATGACTCCAAGGTATCATATATCTTATTTCACTTGGATTTGAGTGCCATCAATAGCTATGGAAGATGGTGGTTTGAAGCCAATGTCTGTTGTGATGGACATGGCCTCTGTCTTCTTGAGGTCTGTGTTCAAATTGTGTATTTTTAGCCAGTGGCAGACAATGGAGAAACAGGTTGTTATGGGTAAGATGTCTGGATTTGATGTGTTGATAGATGTGTATATCATTACATCATCGGCGTAAATATGGTATAGGATATTGCAAGTCTTTATTACAGAGCATACTGGTTGTACGAAGATGTTAAATAGTAAAGATGAGAGGATTGAGCCTTGTGGGATTCCTTGAGATTGGGGTGGTATTTGTTTGGTCTATTGGGGCTTTGTATGATATAGGTTGGAATTTATATGGCCTATTGGGGCTATTTTCTTTTGTGCCTTAGTGCTGTGTGGCACCCCAACATCCCATCCTTATGATTTCTGTATAAATTTGTAAGACAGGACAACTTATAAGTAAAAATCAATCTAATTTATTGAACTAAAATACACAGGTCTGCAGCAAATATAGATCTGTGAGGCAGAAAATTACATCACTCGATACAGAACTCCATTTACTATCTGCCCACTTTACATTCTACAAAGCACTATTTTATACATTCACGTCATAGTTTTTTCTCTTTAACCTATTTGTCCCTTTTCCCTTATATGGTTATTCCTTACAACAACCTTGGAAATACATTCCTTTCTTTTTCTCTTGTTGTATGGTTTTTTGCAGGGTCTTATTTCTATGTCTCATCTCCTTTAACCTCCCCCAAATCATTTCTTTTTCTGGTTTATATGTACTCATGGCTAAAGCATTATGTCTGCATTTGGTCTTGTCAGCAGTTTAAAAGGTAAACAACATACACACACAGAGATACAGAGACACTGCTTCATTCACTCATTTCAAGATGGAGTTTTCAGAGAGGATTCTGGGAAAGCAGACAGAGATTCATTCAGCACTCTCATCTTCTCAGGTCTATTCTTACTTGCAGTTTGTGGCCTGTAAGTAGTACTTGAACCATCTGAGGATTGTGTCTTCTAATCCAAGAGTTTGTAGGTGCTGAATTATGAGGTCATGTGGCATGGAGTACGAAGCTTGATTTGGTTTTTTTTGGTGCCCTTGATCAGATTGAGTAGTAGTAAAATTGCCTGTTGGTGCATTCTGCAACAGTTTTCTCTGCATAAACTATGAGTATCTGTAGAAAGTCAATGCAGATGAGGAATAAGAGCAGATATGGATGCCACTCTATCAACTATGAGCCACCGAATATTGTTAGGAAAACTACCCAGAGGGTTGCCGTGAGTGGACGCTGACTCGACAGCACTTAACAACAAGAAACTCGGGGATTATGTACAAGCCTCTGGAAACATCTGGTTCTTGTTCCAGGCTCTAAATGTGGTTATTGTTTCCTCTCTCTTTGCTGGGACGGGCAACCATTCTTACTCAAACAACCTCCACGGGCTTCAGTGATAGAACCTCATCCCTCTTCCACTATTAGAAGAGAAGCCGGACTCCAGCACTGATCCAGCAAAAGCCAAAGCTACCCTCAGGGGTCTGGGCAGGGTGGGAGGGAGCCAGGGCTGGAGCTGGTGCTATGGAGGGGGGCAGGAGAATGGCTGCAGGGCTTCTGGCTAGGTTCTGGCTTTTGCTAAATGCTTGCTTGGAAGGTACGTCTGCCTGTATATGTTATTTATCATAGCATTGCTAGGGTGCCTTAATTTTCAGTATTTTTGTTTGTGATCTTGTTCAGCTCTCTCTCTCCTCTTCATTATTATCCCAACCCATGGCTGAAAATCTCTTATAGCCGTCCTGTGTTCCTTACCACGATCACTCACATGTGCATCTCATCACCTGCAATTTCTGCCACCTATCCTTTTATTTCTTCTGAGTTCTGTTCTCCATCTCTCTCTTTTCTGGCTCCTTATCACTTTCTCATCCTACTCCTCATACTCCCTAATTGTCTCCCCTCCTACCAACACCATCAAGCCCATCCTCCTCATCTCCCCTTTACCGTCCTCACTTCCCCCATCTTGTCATCTACCCTATTATCAGCTCTTGGATTTCACCACTTTCTCCCCCTATTTCAGCCATCTCCTCTCTCTCGCTAAAACAATATCACCCTCGTTACCACCAGGCAGTCTCCTCTCTGTCCCACACTCTTCTACTCCTTCTCCTTCTCTCTTCCAGAGATATCAACCCCAACCCTGGGCCCCCAAACCTTTGTCACACTTATTGAACAGATCATCACGCAACATCTCAAATCTTATTCATATCCCTCCCCTCTCCCCCACCTCTCTCTTTCTCATGTACCTTTTGGAATGCACACTCCATTTCAAATAAACTTGCCTTCGCTCATGATCTCTTTATCTCTAATGCTCTCTATCTCCTTGCTCTAACTGAGACCTGGCTCCTCCCAGACGACAGGGCTTTATTTGCTACTCTCTGTCATGGTGGATTTCAATTCTCCCACACACCTCATCCCACTGGCCGTGGTTTTGGTATTGGGCTTCTACTTTCTCCTTCCTGTCAATTTCAATCCCTCCTGCTGCCTCAGTCTCACTCCTTTCCCTCCTCTGAAGTCCACTCCATCCAGCTTTTTACACCACTTCCCCTCTGATTACCTGTTATTTATCAATCCCCTGACAGGTCCGTTTCTACCTTTCTCTCTGACTTTGATTCATGACTTTCTCTCTTTCTGGATTCATCTCCCCCCCTACCCCCCCCCCCCTTATTCTCTGTGATTTTAACATTCATGTTGCTCACTCCTCTGACCCTTATGCTTTAAGCTCCTTTCCCTTACCTCATCATTCAACCTCCAGCTTTGCTGTACTGCCCCCACTCCTCAGCAAGGTCACTGCCTTGACCTTGTATTCTTCTCTAATTGCTTACCCTCAATCTTCGGTATCTCAATTCTTCCCTTATCAGACCATCACCTGCTAAGCTTCACTCTTAATCACCTGCCACCTCAACCTCACCCTGTCTCCTCCAACCTCTTTAGAGATCTGCATGCTAATGACCCGTTGAACCTCTCCTCCTTGGTCTCATCGCCACTTTCCTCCACTATGTCATCTGAGTCTGTTAATGAGGCAATAGCTTCCTATAACACTGTACTCTCCTCTGCTCTTGCTGCACCCATGCCAAGTCCTGTGAAGAGTACTGTACCCCACCCTTGGCTGTCTTCCACTACCCGCTACCTACATTATTGCGCCCATTCAGCTGAGCGGACTTGGCTGAAATTCCGCACCCTTGTGGACTTTCTAAACTTCAAATTCAGGTTTGTCTTTGCAGTCAGCCATAGCACTCACCAAACAAGGCTATTATGTCCATCTGACTAACTCTCTTGCCTCTGACCCTCGCCAACTCTTTACAACTCTCTCCTGAAGGTGCCTCCACCTCTGATTCCTTCCTCCCTTTCTGCACGACCCCTGGCTGACTACTTCCAAACTCCACAGGATCACACTCCAATTCCCTAGGAGGTCAGCTACTTCCCCTCCTCCCCTTCTTCACTCCCAACTTTCCCCCCTACCTCTGCTACCCTTTCTTCCTTTTCTATGACCCCTGAGGAGAAAACCACTCTCCTCCTTTCCTCATCCAAACTCACTACCTGCTCCTCTAATCCTCTTCCCACCCATCTCCATAGCTCCATCTCCTCTACAATAGTCCCTTCCATCTCTCATATTCTCAACCTATCCTTCTCCACTGCAACTTTCTCTGTAGCCTTCAAGTATGCTGTGGTCATTCCTCTCTTCAAGATACCCTCACTAGACCAACCTGACCTATCGACCCATCTCCCTCCTTCCCTTCATTTCTAAGCTGCATGAATGTGCAGTTCACCATCATCACCTCAATTTTCTCTCAAGCCCTTCTGGATCCTCTACAATCTGGCTTTCGTCCTTTACTCACATTCTACTGAAATGGCTCTTGCCAAAGTCTCCAGTGACCTCTTCCTGGCAAAATTCAAGGGCCTTTACTCAGTCCTCATCCTTCCTGACCTTTCTGCTGCTTTTGAAACTATTGACCACAACCTTCTCATTGATACCTTGTCTTCACTTGCTTTTAAGGGCTCTGTGTTATCATGGTTCTCTTCTTATTTCTCTCATCGTTCTTTCAGTGTTTGTTCTGGTGGATCCCTTGTAAAATCAAATTGCGGTAATCCAAGAGTGAGGTGATAATGGCTTGGCATACTGTCCTGACGTGGTTGTGGTCCAGTAGCGGATGGAGGTTGTGGAGGATCTTCAGTTTGTAGTTTGCAGTGGTTGTCATTTTCTTAATGTGCGCTTGCAGATTCAGTCACTAGTCTAACGTGACGCCAAGGTATTTCACTTCCTGTCATTGACCTTGAAAATTTCGGCAGTGAGTAGGATATCTCTCTGCTTGATGATCAGGACCTTGGTCTTGTCACAGTTGATTATTAGGTTGTAGTCTTTTAACCCAACTATGACTGCCTTCCGGAATGATTTTATTGGTGAATATTCTGAATTCTTGGTGTTGAAGGGGACATATAGCATTAGGTCTTTGGTGTATAAGTGGTAATTTATGTTGTGGCTCTGAATGAATTTGCAAATTGGTTGTATGTACAGGGAGGAACCTTGGGGTATGTCACTTAGATGGTTTGGAAGTTTTGTCCCTTATGTTAACTTGCTGCATGCATGTTGTCACGTAAAACTAAAACCAGGAGAGGGGGGTGCTGTTTATTGCTATTTCTGTCAGCCGATCTTCAGAGTTGCAGACCGCCCACTGCCCACCCTCGCTCCGCTTCTGTGACGCACCTTTACACCCACATCTAAGCCTCCCTGTAAAACACGTTGTTGGTACAAAAACGCTTTTGCTGGGGACAGCAAGGGAGCAAACAGCTGGGATAGACATTCCTGCTATTCATGGGACAGAATGACCCCCAGAGTGTTTATGAGAGAGGTGAGCAGTGTTTGCACATTGCAATTTGGTCTAAACTCATGTTGTTGCATGTCCAAGGGGGCAGATGTGTTATGAAGTCCTGTAGCTGTAATTGTACTGCCTTTTCTATTATTTTTCCTAAATTTGGAAGTATTGTAGAGATACTGTTCTGGACATATCATGTGTTTCAAGATGGATAACAACATCAGTTTTAAATCTCTTACTTTCCTTTGGGACTATTCTAACAAGCTGGTTCTTATTCTTACTGACTGAAGACTCTGGAAGGCTTTTTCTTGCCTTCTGACCCTGGAACGGAGTTCCTGAAATTAATGCCTTTGATAATGGAATCACCTAGTATTATCAGTTTTCTGTTTTGAAATACTTTGACAACACCCGGGACATTTCTCTTACACTGTATGTCAATCTTCTTGTCTAAGACCACACCTCAGTTTCCATTAATGGATTATCCTCATTTACCGAGGCAGAGAAGGTATTACAAAAGGATATCTCGAGGTGGAGTGAGTGTCTCAGTGTATAGTGTTGTAACCTGCCTGAACCCATTTATTCTTGAATTGCTGGATTTTTTATTATTATTCATTTATTTATTTTATTTTATTTAAAGATTTTTTTTATACTGCCTTTTCCAGGAATCAAAGCGGATTCCAGACAACAAAACCTCTTACATTGAACATAATTATAACAGAGTGAGATGTTAGAATTATATACAGACTTTTCGTCTAATTCAATATCAACTTTATACAGTGGCATACTTAAATAACATATTTACAAAAATAATTCCATTCCCAACATATTTGCTAAGCTCAAGACTTGTCAACTGTATTGGAATGCATGGACAGGAAGGCTAGGTTGGGTAGACCTTGACTTGGTCCTGTGGGTTGCAAAGTGCTGAGCGAAGAGATGGGTTTTAAGGGCCTTACAAAATGTGGAGAAATCATTAATTAATTAATTTATTTACATTCTCTTATATACTGTGCTATTCTGCATCAGTGTGGTTTACATTGAACAAATTGAAATTACATTGAACAGGGCATTATAACTTGGAGATAACTATTTTACAGGGAACATGGGCTATAGAGGGTTAAGTAGCTTGCCCAAGACCACAAGGCACACCTGTGGGACTAGAAACCCCAGACCTTCTGGCTTGAAGTACCTTGCCCCAACCACTAGGCCTCTCCTCCACTCCTCCATTAGTGGATCTGAGGTTATCAGGCAGGGAGTTCCAGTTCACGGGTGCAGTGTATGTAAAGGCTGTGTTTCTCATCAAGTGGTTAACCTTGCGGAAGTCAATAAATATATAATTACAAAACCTTGCGGAAGTCTGTGGGGACTATGAGGGTGTTGAGAGTTGAGGTATGATGGAGCTATATTCTTTAGAAGTTTGAATGTGATCATGAGTAATTTGTATTTTATATGGCTATAAATTGGCAGCCAGTGTAATTCATATAATATAGGTGTGATATATTCAGTTCTATTAACTTTCCAAATAATTCGAGCAGTCACATGTTGGGCTATCTGTAACTGGCTTATTGCCTGTTTGGAGAGGCCCTGGATAATGCTGTTGCAATCAAAGTGGCCTAGTGGTTGGGGCAAGGTACTTCAGGCTGGAAGGTCGGGAGTTCAAATCCCACTAGAAGACAGCAACCTTGGGCCGGAAGGACTGGGGTTTCTAGTCCCACAGGTGCTCCTTGTGGTCTTGGACAAGCCACTTAACCCTCCATAGCCCATGTTCCCTGTAAAATAGTTATCTCCAAGTTATAATGCCCTGTTCAATGTAAACCACACTGATGCAGAATAGCACGGTATATAAGAGAATGTAAATAAAATAAAGTGTGGGGTGATTATTTCCTGAATGACAGACCAAAGGTTATAGCTTGATAGCAGTGGTCTCAATTGCTGAATCATCTTTAGTTTGTAATAGATCTTACCTGGGGTTAATTTTATATTGATGGTTATGCTAAGAGATTGATCTAGAGTAATCCCAAGGAATTTCACCTCATTCTTTACCTGTAAAAGAGCTTGTTTTAGGTTTAAAGTTGAGGGAGGTTTAAAGTCATGGTTCCTGGTTACCTCCGTTTTCTTTAACTTAATCTGGCTGAATCTGGTCCAAAACTGTCACTGTCCCAAAGTATTAAAGATCAACAGGAACTGAAGACCTCTTGATGATGTGCAATACAAGGACTGGAGATGCCAAAACCACACATGCAGTTCTAAAAGTAAAAATAAGAATTTATCATACTGGCACCGATAATCAAATACCACCAAACAATCATCAAAAAAACTCAAACACCTGTCCAGCAAACCAGATAAAATCAAATACCGCCAAACAAGTTCAAATACCACCACACACGATTTAATAAATTCTGCACACAGTGTAGAATCAACGCAAAGGCAAGGCGAAATAAAATTGCAGTGTAGAATCAACGCAAAGGCTAGGCAAAATAAAATTGCAGAGGCAAGCAAAAGTCACAGTGGTTTGAACCAATTCAAAAGTAAGGCATAGGCAAGTTAGAACAAAATTGGAAAAGCCCGCCAAAATCACCAAATTCTCGACACTTTTGTTGTGTCTGCCCGAAAACGTTTAATGAAAGCGAACTATAAAGCAACCAACGACCAGCACATGACACAACTAATACGGTAAGTGTATTCAGGTAAAGCTCGGGAGAATGGATATCGCCCGGTATATAACACACTTCTAAGGGGTGTTGGGGGTGGGGCAGGAATGGGTGATTCTGAGAGGAAGGAGACCAGGTATGACACCGGACCTGTGACGTCTCGTCGCAGGGCGCGGGCAGCGGCCCTATGGGGTACCCACAAACTATTGGCACAAAAACAACAAGATCCCCAATACACCCACAGGCAGGGAAAAAGACAGGCAAATGATCAGCAGCGGTGGCAAGCCCTTGACAGACGACCTCCTGGTACGAGGTCTCTCCTAGCGATGGGGCGAGCTGCTGGAGAGATGGAGCCAAGTGGGGCTGGCGATCTACCTCTGACCCCTCCGCAATCTACAGGTAGATCGCGTTCTACCTTTTGGACATGCCTGACCTATAGTATCTCAGTTTTCTTTAAATTAATCAGCAGATTATGGGAATTAAGCCACTTTGACAATTCACTGAAGCAGGATATTATCAGATGGAGGTTAAGGCTTGCAATTTCAAATGAGAGATATAATGCTATATCATCCGCATAGATGTGATACTCCACTTTAAACTTATGGAAGAAACTACAGATTGGCTGTAGATAAATGTTAAATAAAAGGACTGATAGGGATGATCATTGACTTAAGCCCCTCTCTTTGTCTATATGGTTCAGATGTCTGTAAATTGATGTCGACTTTCTTGTCTAAGGCCACCTCAGTTTCCAATAATGAAGAATCCTACTTTACCAAGGCAGAGAAGGTATTCTGCAAGGGTATCTCGAGGTGGAGTTGGTGTCTCTGTGTAATGGGTCATAACCGGCCAGAACCACTATCATCCATTTATTCTTGCATTGCTAGATTTTTTGAGGGAGTTGCATGGATTGTTTGCAAGATGTATCTTGGGGGAGGTTTGTTTCATTGCAGCTAAGTCTTCCCTCATTTGAATCAAATATTTCTCTATAGCTGATAGCTCATGATGGATAGGACAAGCTCAAAGGCTCCAAATTGTTTTCATGAGGATTAAAGCACCACAACTATTGCACTGATTAAAAATAACTTTGATTAGTGTGTCAAATATGGGGCAATTGTCAGATGAAAAAGCAACAGAGAAGTGCTTTCCACTAAAGTTATGACAAGCAACTGTGTGTCTTGGGGTGACTAAGAACATCCAGCCCTGGGGTGGGTGGGTGAGGGGAGTGAAGGGAGAGAGGGAAATAAGTGACAGTAAGTTACGAGTATGAGTTCCTAAGCCAGAGATCCTGCAGGGCAGCTGTTACCTACCAGAGCAGAGGCAATACAGGCCAAATATATTCTTTTAAAGCTACTTTTCTAGATAAGGCTGAAAATTTGAGGTATTTTTAATTAAAGGTAGGTAATTCCTATATTGCATCCATTATTTTCTCAAAGGTTTAAGAAATCTACGTAGTGGATGTTTGAAATGCCCTCCCAATGGAAGCGGTGGGTGCAAATACAGTGACAGTATTCAAAATGGCATGGGACAGACACAGTGGATCCCTTTATAGCAACAGGATAAAATGAAAATAAGTGTAACTATCTCTTATATCTCAACAAATAGGGGTGACTTACACAGAGTGGTTGGTACACCCCTAAACAAAGGCATGAGGAGGGGTGACCTGCATGGAGCGGCAGGTGCACCGAGTCTTGCCACCTTGCTGGGCAGGCTAAATGAGCCATACTGGTCTTTGTCTGCCATCATATACTATATTACTATGTTAAACACAGGCAGTAAGTAAAGAAGGGCAATTACAGTAATTCCAAATTACCGACAAGGTACAGGCAGCTAAAACTATTCAAAGCATGCAAGAGAAAAAGAATAAAAACGTAGCCAGAGAGATCCACTCAATGTGCTTCCACCCCCAGTGCTCTGGAGACCAGTAATAGCTTCTGGGTCTGTTCCTACAAGTTTTAAATGCAGAGCTCCCTTGGATTTCTAGGGGAGGAGAATAAAGCCAGCCAACATTTAATGTACTCTGAGCACCTCCACGTGTCCCTGAATGTGTTTCTGGTTTGTGTTTCAGATGCAGGTGACGTTTGAGGACATCACTGTCTCTTTCTCCCAGGAGGAGGAGTATTTAGATGAAGGGCAGAAGGAGCTTTACAGGGAGGTGATGAAGGAGAATTATGAGACTCTGATCTCCCTGGTTAAGATCTGTACGACTGTATCTGCATTTCTAGCAGACAGTGGGGCTGATCTATTATACTGTATCTACCATTCTTCCAGGTTCCAGAGATAGGACATGTCCAGAAAATGTGCTCACATTGCAATTTCCACACATATTAACACCCAGTACCCATCAGGTACAATAAGCAGTATTTTATAAATCATCAATATATAATTCAACTCTAGATACAGAACCTGCAGAGCGGAGTGGGGGATGAGTCCGGTTAACCCTGGGGTACTGGGTTCAAGGCTCCAACAGGGAATGTCCTACCTTACCCCATACATATAGAGATGGTTCCTATAACTTCATCCCTTCAGGGATATACTTGTACAGTACTTAAAAAATAAAATAGTCCATCATATCTTCAGTCAGTCTCACTCTACATTGCTTCCTGTTGTGCTCATGTATAATTTTCTCATCTGCACATCTGTGTTTGTCCCCTGCTTTCTTGAATTCAGATACTGTCCTAATCTCTATTACATCCACTGGAAGACTATTCCACGCATCTACCACTCTTTCCATAAAGAAATATTTCCGCATATTACTCCTGAGTATATCCCCTTTCATCCTCATCCATCAGGTGCTGCAGGACTGCACCCTTGAACCCAGAGCCCCGTTCATCATCAGAAAAGAGAGAGGGAGGCTGAAACCCCTCCTGCTCTCCATCTCAAGGCCAATCAGGGCCCACCACAGCAACTTTAAAAAAGAAGCGCCTGGTGGGCATGTGCCACAGAGACGTTTGGCATGGCCCGTAGGCGGGGAACGCAGGCAGGTATGCAGAAATCAGCTCAACCCAAAGAAAAAGATGCCAACACTAAGCCCAACAACCTCGAAAAACCTCAACAACCTCGAAGACATCGCTGCTGACCTCACCCCTATCAGGACTACTCACTTGCAGACAACTCTCACCCCACACATCTCCTAGACACTTTGGATTGTATCATGACACACTTTCAGCAAGAAAATGGCAAACTGTAAATACCACTCATCAGAAATGGAACTCACTGCTGAAAGAGCCCCACCACTATCCTCCTATGATTCTACCAAAAAGCATAAAACTGCTATAATGCCACAGAATCAAAAGTTGCCAGCCAACCAAGTATTGTATGCTCTTCTTCTCATCTGGATCCTATTCTGACACTTGTCAACAGCTACCTATACCATAAACATACCCACAACAGCCCTACAACCTCCCCTATTACACATACCTTGCCACCCACACATATGGAGGAATCCCTATAAGCATGTCAACAGATGAACCCCCAGATTAATAAGAATTCAAACCAACACTCACACAACTTGTTACCACACCTGCACACTCTAATCATTCCTATTAACATTGGGCTAATCAGTGCTAGGCCCATCAGATACAAGACAAACACCATCATAGGCTATATTCTATATCACACAGACTGCATCACCAAATCCTGGCTAAAAAGCCCTGACCAGGTCATTCTATCTCAGATCACTCCACGATCTCATACTGCCTTCAACTGCCCACACACCCACAAGAGAGGTGGTGGGGCACTTATCTTTGTGCGAATTGACCTTAAATTTAAAATATCCTAACCTGTAATCCACAAACACTGTGACTTAATCATGATAGAAAACAGACATCTAGCCATTTACCTTACCTAAAGAGCCCCAAACACTCCTGCTGATGAGACATCCAACATCCTCGAAGCCATATGTTTTGCCAGCTCTCCTCATAAGTTGCTTATACTACTAGGTGACCTAAACCTGAGCTTCGCAACTAGCAGAGGAGAAGCTACTTTCACAAGGCAATGGAATCACATAACTTCTGCCAAATCCTCAAGGTACCCTCTCACCGTTCAGGCTCTACTCTGGACCTCATCTTTGTCCCAAAGAACCTTCATTCACAGTACAGCATAATGGCCCCTCTTGCCATACCAATACCCTGGTCAGATCACCATGCTATACACTTCAAGACTGACCTCCCCCAACAGTGAAAATCACAGAGAATACCCCTCTCTGAAAGAAGATTTAAAGGATATAACCAATACCAATTCCTCAAAAATATCCTTCCCAGCCTCCCCCAGGACTTTTCAGATATGGATGAGGCAATTTAAAACCTGGAACTGCACCATCAATGCAGCAGTGAAGCCTCCTTACACCCAAATCTCGGAAATAGAGAATAAAGATCCAAATCTGCCCCATGGTATTCTGACACAAGAAGAGAAAAGAAACAAAAGATTTGGCAACTAGAGCATAAACGGAAACATGACTGGTCACAAGCCCCCCTTCTTCAATACCAGAAAATGCAAAGAGACTACAATGATCTGATCAACAAGCAAAAATGAGAATACCACACCAACCTTATCTTAAAAGCCAGTGACAAGCCTCGAAAGCTATTTGAAATTGTCCACACCCTCATGAAGAATCCATCCCACAAAAAAGACACTATCCATCCCCAGATCTTTGGAGATTTCCTCATCAAGAAGAACAAACCACCCTTCAGAACTTCACTGCTAAACACCTCCAACACCTCAACTGCAGATCCCAACGTCAAACACAAATTGTACTGCTCTACGGAGGTCATATTCCACATACCCTGGCTTAGAAGTGAGGTTCACGGCTGTCATGTTAGGTGCAAAACTCACACTTACAGCTCCCAGAGTGCACTGTGACACTCCCACACTATAAAGGCCTTCTCGCTTGCCGGGTATATATGCCAATTCTGGCAAAGTGCCAACTTTGCAGTTGCTTGCTCGTCCGACTTTTAAAATCCAAGATTAGAAGAAGTATTCAAAACGTCCCCGCACTGCTCCTTTCTTTTTACGTAGTGTCACTCGTAAAAAGAAAGGAGCAGTGCGGCACTTTGCCAGAATTGGCATATATACCCGGCAAGCGAGAAGGCCTTTATAGTGTGGGAGTGTCACAGTGCACTCTGGGAGCTGTAAGTGTGAGTTGGATTTTAAAAGTCGGACGAGCAAGCAACGGCAAAGTTGGCAAGCGAGAAGGCCTTTATAGAAAGACACAAGTTATCATTGTGGCAAGAAAATCATATAGCCAAAGCCCCTGATGAAGGCATAAACGAAACACGGCCTGTGTCGGGCCTGGCTTTATGAAATAAAGGTGGTATTATAGTTCCTTCCTTGCCTCCATGGTTTTTACTGGGTTGCTGTTGGTACGTGGACTGTGCTTTTTCTGTTGGACTCCCACACTATAATACATAGAAACATGATGGCCTATCTAGTCTGTCCTTCCATATAAACTACAATAGTCCCCTCTTTTCCTTTAGAGATTTTCTGTTTGTCCCATGTTTCTTTAACTTCAGATACTGTACTCGTCTCTATCACCTCCACTGGGAGACTATTCCACTCATCTACCACTCTTTCTGTAAAGAAATATTTCTGCATATTACTCCTGAGTCTATCCCCTTTTACCCTTATCCTATGTCCCCTCATAGTAGAGCTTGCCTTCAATTGAAAGAGACCCTCCTGTGAATTTATGCCATGGAGGTATTTAAATGTCTCTATCATATCGCCCCTATCCTGCCTTTACTCTGAGTATACATAGTAACAATTTAAGTCTGTCCTTATATGCTTCATAATGAAGACCACTAACCATTTTAGTAGCCAACCTCTGCAATGACTACAACCTATTTCTAGGTTAAGGTGTGGTCTCCAGAATTGCACTCAATACTCCCAATGAGGTCGCAACAAAGACTTATACAGAGGCATTATCACCTCTTTTCTTCTGCTGGCTATTCCTCTCTCTATGCACCCAAGCATTCTTCTGACTTTTGCCATCGCCTTTTCTACCTGGTTAGCTATTTTAAGATCATCAGACACAATCACGCCTAGGTCCCGCTCTTCTTTAGTGGACAAAATACTTTACCCCCTATACTATATTGCTCCCTTGGATTGCTGCAGCCCAAATGCATGACCTTGCATTTTTTAACATTAAATTTCAGTTGCCAAATTCTAGACTATTCTTCAAGCTTAGTTAGATTCTTCCTCATGTTATCTACTCCTTCCTGGGTGTCTACTCTATTGCAGATTTTGGCATCATCCACAAAGAGGCAAACCTTACCCGACAGCCCTTCCACTATATCACTAACAAAGATGTTAAAAATAATTGGACCAAGGACAGATCCCTGGGTCACACCACTGGTAACCTCCTTCTCCACAGAGTGAGCTCCATTTACCTGTACCCTTTGTTGCCTCCCACTCAACCAATTTCTAACGCAAGCAGTAACTTTAGAGTTCATCCCTAGAGTGCTCAGTTTGTTTATAAGTCACCTGTGAGGAACGGTATCAAAGGCTTTATCGAAATCTAAACACACCACATCTAGGGCTCTCCCTCGGTCCAACTCCCTGTTCACCCAGTCAAAGAAATCAATCAGATTTGTCTGACAAGACCTGCCTCTGGTGAATCTGGTAAACTAACCGGCCTGTAGTTTTCAACCACATCCTTATTCCCGCTTTTGTGTAAAGGCACCATATGTGTCTCTCTCCAGTCCTTTGTCACCACTCCCAACTCCAATGAGGCATTGGAAACGTCAGTCAGTGGAGCTGCTAGAACGTCCCCAAGTTCTCTCAGTATTCTTGGGTGTATTCTATCTGGTCCCATCGCTTCGCCTACTTTAAGTTTAGCTAGTTTTTCACGAGCACAGTCTTCTGAAAATTCTTCAAGATGCCCCTAGCTTCTGCTCCTGTTTGTGGGTGTTTACTGAGATCCTGCTCCTGGTTCTTCATCTGTGAACACAGAACAGAAATATATGTTAAGCAATTCCGCTTTATCCTCATCAGCTTCTACATATTCTTCCCATTCACCCTTCAGTCTGACAATACCACTTTTGCCCTTCCTCTTCTCACTAACATATCTGAAAAATGTCTTATCCCCCCATTTTATTACATTGCCTATTTCCTCCTCTTTCTGAATTTTTGCTTTCCTGACCACTTTGCTAGCTTCTCTAAGTTTTCCGAAATATAGATGTCTGTCTTCCTCTCTCTGTGATCTCTTGTATTTCATGAAGGCCTCCCTCTTTTTCTTCACTTTTTCAGCTACTTCTTTCAAAAACCATAGTGTTCTCCTTTTCCTTTTACCTTTATTTATCATTTTAACGTAAAGGTTGGTTGCCCTTAAAATATCCCCTTTCAGTTTTAACCACTGTTTTTCTACAACCCCAGCTGTTCCCCTCCCACTAATGACTCCCTGAGATATTGGCTCATCTTGGCAAAGTTACATCATTAGTAGCCTTTCCAATAATCTACTATCCACAGAGATTAGAATAACCGGCCTGTAATTCTCAATGTCATCCTTACATCCGCTTTGGTGTAAAGAGACCACATGTGTCTTTCTTCAGTCCTTTGTCACCACTCCAAAGAGGCATTGAAAAAGTCAGACAGTAGAGCCACTAGAATGTACCCAGGGGCCCTGCTATGGTTCTGTATGAAGGAAAGCTTTTTTGAAGTCTACGGCCAACAAGAACTCTCTGTTGTGTATTGCAGAAGTTATTGACTACAGTATCTCCATGTGAAGATGTGGAATAGGCAGCACTCAGTTCATCTGTTTCACATCCAGTATGGTTCAGAACCAACTTTCTTTTTTTGGGGGATGACAAACTAAATTGAGCACTAACCTGTTCCCCACTGTTCACTGGGTGTGGTGACCACTGTCCAGAAATCCTTAAGATTTGCACCACAGTTCCTTTGTCTGGCACTGGACAAGGGGAAATGATAACTCAGTGAGATGGCGGGAAAACTCCAACATACAGCCTCTTCTCCCCATCTTCAAGGGCCATTGGATGGACATAACTTGCTTGTTGAAAGAAGGACCTGCAGCTCCTCATGGACTCCTCCTTTTCTGTCAGTATGAAAGGGAGAGGACCTATTCAGAAAACAGGCACACTAAGAGGAATGCCCCTCACCTGGCCAACAATGCTGGATTTCCCAGAGCTCAAATAAGATCCACTTCTAGCTTTATCCTCTGGCAACCTCTGGGGTTTAGACTGCCCTAGGTCTTTCACAAACCTCTTCCAGTCCTCCCCAGACAGGAGCTTTCCTGGAAAGACAACCTACTAAGCCAAGTCTTCGGTCTGCATCCGCTGACCAGTTCCTTACTCATACAGGGCATCTGCCACATAACTCGTACATCATTCCTGTTTCCACTCGGACAGCCTCTCATGAATTCTGCTGGTCATCCTCCGAAGCCTCCTCAGGTCACTGCTGTATCTAGTGCAAACAGACACTAAACATGCAAGTACTGCAAACCACAGCTTGGAGGCCCAAAGCAGAAACCTCAAAAGCCTTCTACAACCATCATTCAAGCTTCCAGTGTTATGCCTCCACCGACAAGAATAGTCATCTTCTTTGTTAATGGCATAATCAAGGCATCTACTTTAGGCAGCCTGAGCTTCTCCTTTCCTACCAGATGATACTTTCAAATATTCTATTTTACATTGCATGCGAGTGTCTGCTCATCCTGCAGGTAAAAAAATGTGCTGAGGGCTCTTTGAGTTTGTCTGGCTGCCAGGATCTAGTGTTTTGCTTGTCTGACCATTCTCACTCACAGGGAGCTTGCCTGAGTCCTCCAACTTTGGCTCCAGTCTTCATGTGGCTCTATTCACCCCTCTGCAGCATGAACCACGATGGCCAGAGCAGGCTTTGAAGTGCCCATGCTAGCAGACTCATGGCTTGCCCCTCCTGCCCCCTCTGATGCAACATCCTGTTGGAGGGAGCAGGAGCGGCAGGAAACCACACATAGGAAAAATCTTAATATTCTTTGATGCCTCAGACGCCGTCTGTCATAGCATCCTGCATCATAGAAAACAAAATGAAGTACTAAAATTGTTTCACTCCTATCTATTTATGGGACAACAACAACTGAAAATGGACATCAACACCTCATCCTCCTTCCCTCAAACCCAAGGCATCCCTCAAGGCCCTTCTCTTCTGCCACTATGCCCAATTATCCATGCCCATAACACATACTTCCATATCTATGCATATGATATAATGATTGATTGATTTATTCCACCATTTTTTATACCATTTTTCATTTCAGTCAAAGCAGTTTACATTGTAATTTAAACTTGGTAATGTACATTAAAAAGGGACATTGATAACTTGGATTTTACTGAGGCAATGGAGGTACGCACCTTTCAACACCAACAAAGCCATATACGAAGGAATATCAAGCTGCTTCACAGACATCACTCAATGACTGGCAAGAAACTCATTGACAATTAACTATAAAAAATCCCCAAATACTCTGCATCACCAAGGATGACATGTTCCACCCACCCCCATCCCTGACAATAAATGAGATTGATGTGAAAGTCCAGACAGAGGTTTAGTATCTAAGTTACAGCCAGGACCAACAACTAATACTGAAACCACACATAAACAACACAATGAGGACAACCTACCACAAAATCTGAACCCTGCTACACCTGCACCCCCTACTGGAACCATTGGACTTCTTTCTGGACGGCAATCCAGGCCATCATCTCACCACACTTTGATTGCTGTAACTCAATTTACCATAACTCAAAAAATTCAACTCTTCTCCCACTACACATTGTATAACATACAGCTGCATGCATCATTCAAGGAGCCCCAAAATACGACCACCTAATCCCTATCCTGCAACAACTCCACTAGCTTCCCCTGCAAAGCCACATCAGATACATCTGTTCCTAACTTTCAAAATCATCAACAAACTCTAATAAACACAACCAAAACCAACAGACAAAGCACTAAAAACAAAGGGCCTGATATTCAAAAGGTATTTTACACAGTTAGTGCCGCTGAATATCCCGTCTTCTCCCTTGCTTGCTCTGACGCTAACCGCTGAGCATCAAGGAGTGTCATGGGAGATCGGGGTGACAGTTCCTATCTTTTAGCTGCAGGGGCTAACTGGGAAGCATGCAATATCGCTGCTGCCTGGTTAACCACTGTAGCCATAAGGCAGTACGCTGACCCCAGATAGTCAATGATATTCTGAATGAAATAGAGACTCAATGAATGTTTTGCTTTGGCCTCTACTGAGGAAGATGTAGGGAAACTACCCATGACTGAAATGTTATTTAAAGCTGATGCAGTAAAACATTTGAAAGAAATAATGATAAACCGGGAAGATATATTACAACTCTGATAAACTGAAGAGTAGCTAATCAACTGGACCAGATGGTATACATCCAAAGGTGTTGAAAGAACTGAAATATGAGAGTGCATACCTGCTATTAGCAATCTGTGAACTATCATTAAAATCATATGAAATAACTGAAGATTGGAGGATGGCCAATGTAACACCAATTTTTAAAAAGGGTTCCAGGGGTGATCCGGGAAAATACGGATGTCAGTATTGAGAAAAATGGTAGAAACCATTATAAAGAACAAAATTACTGAACATGTAGATAGTCAAGGTTTAATGGGAGACAGCCAACATGGCTTTAGCCAAGGAAGGTCTTGTCTTACTAATCTGTTATATTTTTTTTAAAGACATAAATAAACAGGTAGACAAATGTGGGTCAGAAAATCTAGTGTATCTGGATTTTCAGAAAGCCTTTGTCAAGGTCCCTCATGAGAGAGACTCTTGGTGGAATTAAAAAGTCATGGGATAGTAGGCAGTATACTATTGTGGATCAGGAACTGGTTAAAAGACAGAAATCAGAGGGTAGGACTAAATGGCCAATTTTCCCAATGGAGAAAGGTTAATAGTAGGGTACCTCAAGGATATGTGGTGGGTCTGCTGCATATTAACATATTCATAAATGACCTGCAAATGGGAATAATGAGTGAGATAATCAAATTTGCAGATGAAAGAAAATTATTTAGTTTGATTACATGTTGAGTGAAAAAATATTTTCTCTTATTAGTCTTAAACAGATTACCCTGTAGTTTCATTGCATGCCACCTAGTCTTTCTATATTTTGATGGCATAAACAATCGATCTACGTTTACCCGTTCCACTCCATTCATTCATTTATAGACCTCTATCATATCTCCCCTTAGCCGTCTCTTTTCCAGGTTGAAGAGCCCTAACCTTTTTAGCCTCTCTTCACAGGGGTATCCTTCCATCCCCTTTACCATTTTTGTGGCTCTTCTCTGTACCTTTTCTAATAATGCTATGTCCTTTTTAAGATATGGTGGCCAGAATTGCACACAATATTCAATGTGCGGTCGCACCATGCAACGATACAGAGGCATTATAATATCCTTGCTTTTATTCTCTGTTCCTTTCCTTATGATATCTAGTATTCTATTTATTTATTTATTTATTTATTATTTATTTAATTGGATTTTTATACCGCCTTATCATACAATCATACACTGGGCAGAGGGTTATACATAGAAACATGATGACAGAAAAAGACCACATGGCCTATCTAGTCGGTCCTTCCATAACAACAACTACAACAGTCCACTTTTTACCTTTAGAGATCCTCTGTCTTGGTCCCATGCTTTTTTGAATTCAGTTACTGTCCTCATCTCTACCACCTCCACTGGGAGACTATTCCACGGATCCACTACTCTTTCTGTAAAGAAATATTTCTGCATATCACTCCTGAATCTATCTACCTTCACCCTCATCCCATGTCCCCTCGTAGCAGAACTTGCTTTCAATTGAAAGAGGCTCTCTCCCTGAACATTTATGCCACGGAGGTATTTAAACATCTCAATCATATCTCCTCTATCCCGCCTTTCCTCTAAGGTGTACATATTAAGATCCTTAAGTCTGTCCTCATATGCTTTATAATGAAGCCCACTAATCATTTTAGTAGCCACCCTCTGCACCGACTCCATCCTGTTCACATCCTTTTGAAGGTGCGGTCTCCAGAATTGCACACTATACTCCAAATGAGGTCGCACCAAAGACTTATACAGAGGCATTATCACCTCCTTTTTTCTGCTAGCCATTCCTCTCCATATGCACCCAAGCATCCTTCTAGCTTTTGCCGTCGCCTTTTCCACCTGTTTAGCTACTTTAAGATCATCAGACACAACCACGCAAAGGTCCCGCTCTTCTTTAGTGGACAAAAGTACTTCACCTCCTATATTGTATTGCTCCCTTGGATTGCTGCAGCCGAAATGCATGACCTTACATTTTTTAACATTAAATCCCAGCTGCCAAATTCTAGACCATTCTTCAAGCTTAGCTAGATCCCTCCTCATGTTATCTACACCTTCCTGGGTGTCTACTCTATTGCAGATTTTGGTATCATCCGCAAAGAGGTAAACCTTACCCGACAGCCCTTCCGCTATATCACTAACAAAGATGTTAAAAAGAATCGGACCAAGGACAGATCCCTGGGGCACACCACTGGTAACATCGTTCTCCTCAGAGTGAGCTCCATTTACTTGTACTCTTTGTCGCCTCCCACCCAATGAATTTCTAACCCAAGCAGTAACTTTAGGGTCCATCCCTAGGGTGCTCAGTTTGTTTATAAGTCGCCTGTGAGGAACAGTGTCAAAGGCTTTACTGAAATCTAAATACACCACATGTAGAGCTCTCCCTCGGTCCAACTCCCTGGTCACCCAGTCAAAGAAATCAATCAGATTTGTCTGACAAGACCTGCCTCTGGTGAATCCATGTTGCCTTGGATCCTGTAATCCGCTGGACTCCAGAAACCTTACTATTTTCTCTTTCAGCAGAGTTTCCAATAATTTACTCACCACCAAAGTTAAACTAACCGGCCTGTAGTTTTCAACCACATCCTTACTTCCGCTTTTGTGTAAAGGCACCACATGAGCCTCTCTCCAGTCCTTTGGCACCACTCCCAACTCCAACGAGGCATTGAAAAGGTCAGTCAGTGGAGTTGCTAGAACGTCCCCAAGTTCCCTCAGTATTCTAGAGTGTATCCCATCCGGTCCGATCACTTTGTCTACTTTAAGTTGAGCTAATTTCTCACGAACACAGTCTTCTGAAAATTGTTCAAGTTGTCCCTCACTTCTGTTCTTATTTGTGGGTGTTTTCTGAGGTCCTGCTCCTGGTTCTTCATCTGTGAACACAGAACAAAAATATTTGTTAAGCAATTCCGCTTTATCCTTATCAGCTTCTACATATTCCCCCCCTGCACCCTTGAGTCTAACAATACCATTTTTGCCCTTCCTCTTCTCACTAATATATCTGAAAAATGTCTTATCCCCCCATTTTATTGCATTGGCTATTTCCTCCTCCTTTTGAATCTTTGCCTTCTTGACTACTTTGCTAGCTTCTCTAAGTTTTTCCAAATACAGATGCCTGTCTTCCTCTCTCTGTGATCTCTTGTATTTCATGAAGGCCTCCCTCTTTTTCTTCACTTTTTCAGCTACTTCCTTCGAAAACCATAGCGGTCTCCGTTTCCTTTTGCCTTTATTTACCATTTTAACAAAAAGATTGGTTGCCCTTAAAATACCCCCTTTCAGTTTTGCCCACTGCTTTTCTACATCCCCCAGCTGTTCCCATCCCACTAACGACTCCCTGAGGTATTGACCCATCTTCGCAAAGTTAGTCTTCCTAAAGTCTAAGATCCTCACCTTGGAATTGATTCTAACAGCCCTAGTCCTAATACTGAACCACACCATCTGGTGATCACTGGATGCAAAATGATCTCCCACTACAACATGTTATTGATGATGATGCCTAAATCTTTTTCCTGGGTGGTGGTTCCTAATGTGGAACCTTGCATCATGTAACCATAGTTTGGGTTGTTCTTTCCTAGGTGCATAATTTTGCACTTATCCACATTAAATTTCATCTGCCTTTTGGATGCCCAGTCTTCAAATTTATCAAGATCCTCTAGCAATTTTCCACAATCCTTATGGGTTTGATAGTTTTTTTAATTTAAAATGTTGGACTTCCGGTGGCATGGTGAGCTGAGAGGACGCACTCTTCTTAGCTCCGGAGCCTGCTCCTTCCCCCCCGACGATTTTACTAAGTTTTCTCTGATAATTCTTCGCTTCAGAGTGGGGGATTGATCTAGCGGGTGACTGCAGCTCCATTCATAAGTTTAACAACTTTGGGGAGAGTGTCGTATGGCCACGAGAATCCCCCGCTGAGACCGAACACACGGCGGAGAGGCTAAAATGGCGGACGACACACAGGATGCCTCAGGGCCGCTGGCGACCTCGACGATGGTGGCGGAGGTATCCAAGGCGGTAGTATTGGCCCTGGAAGATCGTCTAGGGGGTCTGGCTACGCAGATGCAGGAGGTGGCCCAGGCCGTCTCGGAGTTTACACGGCGGGTCGAGCATGCGGAGAACCGCATTGGCTCCTTGGAGGACATGAGACTACAGGATGAGGCCCGGATCAAGAGTTTGGAGGAGGCCTTAGTGAAACACCAGGATAAACTGGAGGACCTGGAAAATCGCAGTAGGCGTAATAATCTGCGGTTCATAGGTATCGCGGAGTCCGTGCCTGAGAAAGACCTACGGCGGCATTTGGAGCAGTGGTTGCCTGCTAATCTACCTCTGACCGCTGATGTGGGGGAGATAGTGGTAGAAAGGGCGCACGGCTAGGGCCCTACCGGTCAGGTGAGCATGGACCGAGGGCGGTGATTGCCCGCTTCCTAAATGCAGTGCAAAAAGATGGTGTCTTGAGGGCCTCGCGGCAACTGAGATGCTCTGGAGCCTCTGCCTGCAAGGTTCTAATATTCCAAGATTACTCGGCGGGTGTATCTCTAAAGCGCAAGGCATTCAAGGAGACTTGCAGCAAATTAATCGAGCGAGGCATCCGCTTCACCCTGGCCTACCCCGCGATCCTGAGGGTGCACAGTGATGGGGGGAATCGAGCCTTCTCTTCCCCTGAAGAAGCGTTGGACTATTGTAATAGCCTTGGCTAAGGAGAGACATGTGGTGGAGTGGTTTGCTATGCTGTGTTTGTCTCTGGTGTCCCGGTGCTGAGCAGATCTGCCGGGGGCCCTGGCCTCCTTTTTTCTCTTTCGGCGTGGAGAGTGACAGGCTCGGACTTTGGAGTTTAGGCCTTCCAGGATGTCTCTTAGCAAGACACTACTACTACTCTTGGCCTTTTGAGGATGTCTGGGGACCCCAGGCGCTCTAGGAGCGAGTTGGACTTATCATCTAGTTTAAGATTAATGTTACTGTTTCAGTTGTTTATCTCATATTCCTGCTATTTTATTTTATTTTATTGTATCTTTCTTTTTATGTTAGTTTTTATTTCTATGTCACTGGTTTAGCCTGCTTCGGTGACTGGACTGCCCCTCCTTTAAAGTGTTAAAAAGTGTTCTGGGGCTTGCTTAGTGGGCCGAGGGCGGCTGAAGGTGGGCCTCTCGCCCCTGGGTTTCGGGGGGGGGGGGTGGATTCCTCTATTTTTTCAATGTGGGTTTTTCTTCTTCTGCTGCCCCACATAGGATATAGTATGTTAAGCTATGATAAACAGTGTATACGGGTGATCCTGTGAATAATGTTACCATTATATATTGTTACTGTATGCATGAATCGGATGTTCTGGTATTCTTGTCAGACCTCAGTATGGCGTTCTTTCCTTCTTATTTTCTTTTCCCCTTTCCTTCTCTTTACTCTCTGGTGCCTGGGCTACTTCGGTGGTTGAGATTGCTGCCAGGCCTGTCGGGTCTCCTCAATCCCCTGTTACAACTGCACGAAGGGGAGGGTCCCATTCGACAACTGCGGGGGGGGGGGGGGGGTAGTATAGCGTTCTTAGTGCCCTTCCAGCATGCCCAAGTCCTGAGCTTTTAGTTATATTGGCTGGGGCGGGTTTGTTTGTCATCAGGACCGAGCGGCTCATGGGGAGGGTGAATGCTGGGGGGGGTGTCTAGGGGTCGGGGGTATAGGCCCCTGCAGTTACAATCCTCTTCAGACCCCTTCACCTAAACCCTTTACAGAGCACGGGGTACTCTCCCTTTATCTCCCTTAGTTTTCGGTTCCCCTCCATCCCTTTCGATCTGGTGGCATTCTTATTCGTCTGTGGGAGGAACCTTTGGAGAAAGCACTTAAGGACACCAAGGGGCCCCGAGGAAGCGTTGCCAGGGATGGAGGGGGGTAGCTGGGTGGTAGTTTGCCGGGTTTTGGTGCGGGAGGGTGGGGCCCCCCTTAAGTTTATCCAGCTTGGAGAGTAGGGGGGGAGTGTCTGGAGTGGCTGTGGAGTAGTAGGGGGGGACCAGGGGGGCTCTTCATGCCTAAGAAGCTCAGGTGGGGCCAGCAGTAGCTGGCAGGTGGTGGGCAGATGATATGAGTGTTGGGTGGTTTGGGAGGGGAGGGTGGGGGGCGGTGGAAGGGGGGGGCAGGGGGGAGTGCATGTTGGAAGGGGGCAGGGGAGGGCGGGGGGGACGGGGAAACTAGGCATTTCGCTTGTGGTGGAGGTGTGTTTGAGAGTGTGAGTGGGATTGTCCAGATGAATCTAGATGTTCGGATATATTTGGTCGCTGCGGTTTGGATGGTGTGGAGGGGGGCTCTTGGCTGGGGGGGCCGCCGCTCACTCGAGGGTTGGCTTCTTGTTTTTTGGTGCTGCGGTCTTCTAATGTGCCATGGATAAGGGTACTCGAGTAGTCTCTTGGAATGTATGCAGATTGGGCTCTCCGGTGAAGCGCTATAAAGTCTTACAGCACTTGAAGCGTCAGCGTGCGGATGTGATTATGCTGCAGGAGACTCACCAGTCGGCGGCGGAACATACGAAGTTGGGTACAGGCCCTATAGCCCATGTTTATGGGGCTCCCGCGGTGGGGAGGAAGTGAGGAGTGGTCATCCTAATCGCCAAATTTGTCAATTGGGTCGAGGAAAAGGTTGTCTCTGATGTAGAGGGTAGATATGTTTGTGTATGGGGGAGACTTGCTGGGAGGAAAGTGGTGTTGTGTTCAGTCTACGGACCTCATGTGTATGAGGCCCATTTCTTTCAGGGTATTTCCCAGCTACTAGCAGACGCTGGTGGGTATCAGTTATATTGGGAGGCGACTTCAATGAAGTCCTGGATGTAGGTCTTGACCGTTCGGGCTTGGCGGGGAGTGGGAGTTGACGGGCTCGCCAACGTTTGTGGTGGTTGTGTGAAGCTTATAACTTACTGGACATCTGGAGGGTGATGCATCCTGGAGACCGAGACTATACTCATATGTCCCGAGCTCATGGGACCTGGTCCCGCATAGATTTCTTTTTGATCACGGACTCGTTATTCAGCTGGGTCTTGAAGGCGGACATTGGGACTCCCGTTATATTGGACCATGCGATGGTAATTTTGGAGATGAGGGGGAGCAGTCCATCTCGGAGTTGACTGTGGCGATATCCCCTGGAGCTATGTGGTGATGTACACTTTGAAACGTACCTACATGAACGTTGGAAGGACTATGAGACTTTCAATGCGAAACCGGATATATCCCCAGCCCTTTTTTGGGAGGCTGGTAAGGCTGTGCTCCATGGGGATATAATCAGTTATCACAGTCAGCGGCGCAAGCGGCTGAACCAGTGGATACTCTTGCTTGAACGGGACTTGGGTAAAGCGCGCCGGGTGGTGGCAGGCTCCAAAACTGCAGCGACTCAGCGCCGGCTGCGGGAGGTGCAGGCTGAGTTAGAGATGCTTCTTCATCGGAGGGCCCAAAAATCGATGTTGTATTACCGGTATAAGCTTTATCAGTATGGGAATAAAGCCGGTAAATTGATGTCCTCCCTACTGAGGACCGCTGGGGGTTCCCGGCAGATTGGGGCTATTCGGCAGGCTGACGGGGCTATTAAGCGGGATTCTGCAGCTATTGAAAAGGTATTTGCTGACTTTTTTCGGCAACTTTATGCTAGTGACGGAGACAAGGAACCAGAGGGCCGTCTCTTTCTAGAGGGGTGCGGTCTCCCACGACTTGGAGCGGAACATCTGGCGGCCCTCAATCAACCCATTACGGGGCGGGAAGTTCAGGCCGCGATTGTAAAATTGAAGAATGGGAGGGCTCCGGGCGTAGACGGGTACCGCAGCGAGTTCTATAAGGCTTTGGGTGACGCCGTTGTGGTCCCTCTAGTGGGGTATTTTGATGAATTGGTACAGCGGGGAAGGTTCCCGTTTGAGGCAAATAAAGCCTTGATCACTATCTTGCCTAAGCCAGGGAGAGACCCACTTCTGCCGAGTTCTTACCGTCCTATCTCATTGCTCAATGTTGACATCAAACTTTTAGCTAAAATAATGGCGGATCGGCTTGCGATCTACTTACCACTTTTGATTCATCGGGACCAGGTGGGCTTCGTACGTGGGCATCAGGTCGCCTACAGTTTGCAGCGGATTTTATTATCTCTAGGAGCGGGGCGAATGGCTGGGGACCCCTCCTTACTTGTCAGTTTTGACGCTGAGAAGGCCTTTGACCGGGTCAACTGGGGCTTCATGTATCAGGTATTGGAGGCGATGGGATTTGCCGGATTCTTTGTAGATGTGATCAGACTGCTCTATGCTAACCCAATAGGGGCCATTATGGTTAACGGGACTATGTCTGCTGATTTTGATATTCAAAAGGGGACTCGTCAGGGATGCCCGTTGTCCCCTCTTTTATTTGTATTATCGCTTGAGCCCCTTTTGATTCGTATCCGGACTTTTTCCCAATTTCGTGGTATTCGGATGGGACGGGAGGAGTTCCGCGTCGCTGCTTTCGCGGACAATTTGTTAGTGCATTTGGGGGACCCCTCTGCTGGACTGCCCTGTCTGTTGCAGCTTATTCGGGAATATGGAGAGCCCTCTGGATTTCGTCTCAATCTCGATAAATCTGAAGCTCTGTTCTTAGCTCCCGAAGGGCAGCCGGGTTGGCAGGGCCCCTTTCCTTTGAAGTGGGCGACGGGGCATTTTAAGTACCTGGGAATCTATCTGCTGGCGAGGTTGGGAGACCTTTACCATCTTAATGTCTCCAAAATGTTAGGGGCGGTGTCTGCGAGTGTAGATAAATGGCGAGACTTGCCGTTGTCTCTGGGGGGCCGCGTTGCCCTGTGTAAGATGGCGATCTTTCCCAAAATATTATACCCGCTTCAGATTCTCCCGTTGCTTTTGAAGCGTTCGGATCTTCGCCAACTGGAGCGATTGTTTAATCGGCTTCTTTGGTGGGGCCGAAGGCCCCGGGTGCGCCTGGCAATACTTCGGCAACCCTGGGGTCTAGGTGGCATGGGCTTCCTGGACATAAGGAGGTACAATGTGGCGTGCCTGCTGAGATACGTCCGAGATTGGCTATGGGATTTGGCAGACTGCTCCCCGACGGAGATGCTTGAGGCTGTGCTGGAACCTTTTCACATGCAATACTTGTTACATGCAAAGATGGTTCGGGGACTGCCGGGGGACATTCGGGGAATCCTCTTAACGCCCATTTGGATGGCATGGCGGTATTTTTGCGCTGTGCGCCAGATTTCGGCACATCATACGCCTTATCTTCCTATCAGGGGTAACGCGGATTTTGCACCGGGCATGGGAAGGTCTTACTTCCAGTCTTGGGAGGCTCTCAGAGTGGTGAATTTGGAGCATGTGCTGACCTCTGAGGGGGCTATGGTGTCATTCTCAGATTTGCGTAACCAATATCCGTTGGGGGATCGGGATATCTTTCAGTACACACAGCTTCTGAGCTATCTTCGCACGGTCCCTGTGGCAGCGATGCGGGGGGAGGTTTGTTCGGGGATTGAATTGGCGCTATTGGGGGGTGATTCGGGGACTCGTGTGTCCGGGCTCTACAAAATGTTATGGGACAGAGCGTCACCCCTTGCCGTCGACGCTTTGGCGATGGCCTGGACCGAAGATTTGGGAGAGGAGGTCGGTGTAGAGCAGCTCCTCGGTGGGTTGGCCGACATCCCGACATTAAGTGTGCTGGTGCTTCATCAGGACACCCAGTACCGGCTTATGCGTTGCTTATATTTCGCCCCCTTGAGGGCCTGGCGGGCGGGGGTGGGTGAGAGTCATTGTTGTCCTCGATGCGGAGAAGCCAGGGCGACATTGGGTCATATGTTTTGGCGCTGCTCCAAGATTCAGGTTTTCTGGGGACGGGTATCTGGCCATCTACTTCGGTGCTTGCCGCAGTTGGAGCCCCTCAATGTGCGGAATATTGTGCTGGATCTATGGGAGGATACTTGGGGGGGAGTGCTGGGGCCATTGGGATTGCGTTGGTTGCGATTGGTGCTGATGACTGCACGGATGACTGTGTTGCAACAGTGGTTAGATGTTCGGGGACCCATTTATGGGGTTTGGAGAGTCCAACTTCACAAGATCTTGCTTATGGAAAGGTTTTATGCTACTGGGACGGGGCACAGATGGGACCGTTTCCTGAGGACTTGGGGGCCTCATTTGCAATTATTACCGGCAGGGGCTCGTAGTCGCATTATGGGGGAACCCTGAATACCTGGGGCTAGTTTAGGGAGATGGTCCTTGGGTTTTTTTGTTTTTGTCTTTGTGTGGTCCTGCTCGACATGGGGATTGGCCTCAAACTCTGCTGCAATTCTATTGCCTATGACAAGGGGAGGGGGGTACCTGGGGGGGAGGTCGGGGGGGTAGCTAAGGCAGCTGTTCTCATAGCCTGGCAGACCTGCCAGGGGGGGGGGGCGGGCTCGGGAGAAGATTCAACCCTGGGCCGGCCTGTGCTTGTGTCCACAAATGGTCTGCATGGCGTGCGGGTTGGGCTGTGCTTCTGCTGGCCTTGGTGCTGGGGGAGATGGAATGGGGGGGGGGAGGGGCGACTGGGGTAGGTGGGGTCTATGGGGTGTTATGCTTTGGTATCATGTCCGTTTGTACTCCCGGTTTTGCAAATCCATGTGTCTTCTGTACCCCTCTTTCTTTCTTTCTTTCTCTTCTTTGGGTCTTCTTCTCTCTTGGGACTTGCATTTTGCTGCATAGTACGATAGTCTGATGGCCGGTTTATGTATATATGCTTTTCTGTATATGAAACTAAGTTGTATCTTTGTGTTACTGGTTGAATAAAAAGATTTAAAATGTTTTTATTTTATTCGTCAAAAGTACCAATGTACAAAACTTTATATTTGTCATACATCCAAGTTACATTTCCCAACAATTTATAACTTATCCCCTATATAAAGCAAAACCTAATATTTAGTAAATAGTATTCTGTATGCAAACATCATATTATAACAGTAACCTCTGCTATCGTTGCTTGTCCTTAATAAACAGTATATCTATACCTCTCTGTGTCCTGCCTTTCATTCCATTGGTTATGTACATTGTGAGTTATTAGTCTGAAATGACCTCAAAAATTTTGTACTGCCGATTACCGATTACCATTTTATATTTCCCTTTTTATTTTAGTTTTTTAAAATTTTTTATTAGTTTTCCCATCTCCTTGTACATTCCTCTCTAACAGCATTCCAGGCTCAGTTACATGCCATTTCCTCGAACCTACCAGCCCCAACATACACTCAATTTTACTCCCTTATTTCCGTCAACTCTGTAACAGTTTATCACACCCCCCATCCCTCCATCCCCCCTTCTCCCTCCCTTCCACACCACCCCCTACCCCATCTACCCTCTACAGCCTACCAGTTTATTCTCCTTCCTGCTTTCCTATCTTTCCCTCCACATTTTCGCAATTCCCTTCACCCTTCATACCAGTGCCAGTGCCACACCTGTAGATGTTTATTTACTTTTTGCATTTTATACGCTTCTGTCTCACAGAAACCTCATACTTGTTCCAACTTTCCCACCACCTCTTGTAACGGTGGAACCCCTTCATACTTCCACCAACTTAGCAAGCTCATTCGAACAGTTATTATCCCATATCCCACAAATGTTTTCAGGTCCCGCTCCCCCTCTCTCATTTCCTCATTTAATATAACCATTGTCGGGGTAAACTTGTAAACTCTCCCTCTCTCCCCCTCCTAACTGTGTGTTGTGCATATCCCATGAATCATGTTGTATACATTAATGAAAATGACTGGCTTTGTTCTGACAATCTATCATATAACCTTGTAAATCACGCTGTAATTCTTGAAATTTGTCATTGATCTGACACTTCCCTGTTTACTTAATCAAACCGCTCCTGATCGCTGGAAGTAGCGGTATACAAATATATGCTAAATAAATAAATAAAATAAATAAATAAAAACTTAAACTATACCCCAGTGATTTCCCCATAAAGCCTCTCTACTCCCTCACAGTACTCCCGTACCTTTGGACATTCCCATAGCATGTTGTGCCGCTTCAAAATATTTTATCAGATATGGTACCCCTAGGCCCCCCTCTGTCCTTTGCATATACAGGGTGCCTCTCGCCACCTTTGGGGATTTCTCTTCCCAAATAAATTGTAACATCAAATTCTGCAATTTCCCCAACTCCATTTTTGTCACCCTACATGGCAAGGATGCAAATAGAAACAACAATCTGGGCAGTATATTCATCTTGACCACTGCTATGCGGCCCAACCATGACAATCCCAGCCCCCCACCCCCTTCCTTGGTAGTTCCGTTGTTTAATTCGATCTAAGGGATTCCCCAACTGTATCCCTAAGTATCTAGAGTGTTGAGACACCCATTTAAACCTAAAATGTGATTTTAACCTTTCCTCCAGATTCCCCGTAAGATTAAATCCTAAAACCCCTGTCTTACTCTGAGTTATTTTATACCCTGCCATACTACTAAACTTTTCTATTATTCCCAATAACACGGGCAAAGTAGTAAAAGGCTGTTGCATAGTAAGGATAATGTCGTCAGCAAATAGCGCTATTTTTTCCTCTGTATCCCTAACTTGCACCCCTTTTATATCCCCATTCTTCCTTATTTCCGCTAAGGGCTCTATCGTCAATGCAAATAGGAGTGGTGAGAGTGGATATCCTTGTCTTGTATCCCTTTCCAGTAAAAACCTCTCCGAATACCCACCCTTAATTCTGATCCTTGCACTAGGTTGTTTATAGAGTGCTCTAATCCAGGTTATAAACCTTTCCCCAAATCCCATATCTTCCAGCAACTGAAATATTTATGGCCATTCCACCCTATCAAATGCCTTCTCCGCGTCTACTGTGACAAAAAGCTGCCTGATCCCCTGGATTCTGAAGGTGCCACCCAAGATTCATTACCTTCCGTATGTTATCACTCCCTTGTTTCCCCTTTACAAATCCTGTTTGATCCCTGTGAATGCGATTAGCCAAGATCTTAGCTAAGATTTTAGCATCCAAATTAATCAATGATATGGATCTGTAGGATCCACACACCCCTTTATCCTTCCCAGGTTTCGGCAACACTGTGATCCCTGCCTCCTCCGTTGTTGCTGGAATCTCCTCTCCTTCCAACACCCTATTAAATACCTGAGTCAATATAGGTGCCAGCTGCTCTATCATCTCCCTATAAAATTTCACCGTAAACCCATCTAACCCCAGGGATTTGCCTATTTTAAGTGACCTTATAGCTTCTTTCACCTCCTCCTCCATGATTTCTTCCCCTGTCCTTTCCCTTTCCTCTGGTGCAACCTGCTTCAGATTGCACTCACTCAGAAATTCCCCAATCTCCTCTGGCCCCTTGTTTAGCTCACTTGAATACAATTCCCTGTAATACTCTTGGAATACCTGACCTATTTCCCTTGTACTGTGCACCAACTTCCCCTTTTGATCCCTATGACATCTATGTATGCTGCTTGTCGCTGAGCCTTCAACCTACTCGCAAGAATTTTCCCCACTTTATTGCCCCCGGCAAAATACTTTTGCTTCAATACATTTAATTGGTGAGCTATTTCTTGCGCCTGTAAACGGCTCAAATCCGCTCGAGCCTTCACTAGACCAGCCTGAATGTCTGGATCTCACTTCCTCTGCTGCTGTCTTTCCAAATCGTGAATCTGTTTTAAGAAACCATCTTGCATTTTCTTTTTTTCTCGTTTAAGGTGCGCTGCCATGCTAATTAATTTCCCCCTAATCACTGCCTTTAACCCATCCCACACAGTTTGCAGCTCCACCTCCCCTGCCTGATTGAAGTATAAGTATTCCTGAATAGCCTTCTTTACTGCCTCCACCTGTTCCCACTCCTCCAGTAAATGCATCATTCAGCTTCCAGAATTGTATCCCCTCGCTCTCTTCACCCATATCAAAGAGTACCGTTACCGGAGCATGATCCGACCAGGTAATTTCCCCTTGCTCAGTCTCCACCACCCTGGAAACTCACCTACTTCCTCCCTAGATCATATCCAGTCTACTATATGTACCATGCACGTGGGAATAAAAGGTATACTTACGCTCCCCAGGATGTCTGCTCCTCCATAGATCTATTAGCCCCAACCTCTCCTGCATATTTTTCATTTTTTGTCTATCCTTTCTCCCTCCACTACTATGTCCCCCATTGTTATCTACCCATGGATTACTGGTTAAGTTAAAATCCCCCATCACTATGGGTACATCTCCCAACCCCTCCAAAATCTTCTCAAAAGTTTCCTCGTTAGCTCCGTATATGCTACCACCCACACCTCTTCCTCACCGATCCTCAGCCTCACCCCCACCCATCTCCCCTCTTTCCCTCTTCTCCACCCCACTATCATATGTCTACCCTACCAAAATCCCCACCCCTCCTTTACGAGGGTTCACTCTAGACCCTGCCAACACCACTTTTGGATAGCTCTTGGAGGAGACCATATATTCCTGTCCCACTCTCAGATGTGTCTCCTGCACACATATAATGTCAGATTTTGTATGCTTACCCTCTCTTTCCAGCAGCCTTCTCTTCTGCCATGTCCTCAATCCCTTCGCATTAATAGTGGTAATCACTAGTTTTTTACATTTCCTACTGGGCACCTCTCTCTTCCTCCCTCTTACTCTCCCCTGCCTCTTTCCCTTCTCTCCATGTGGTTCCCCATCCCCCTCTACCCTCTCTCTCCCCCCTTCCTTCAGCCTCTTGGCCCCTTCTTCAAAGCCCTCCCCCTCCATCCTTCGCTGCCCTCCCCCCTTCACCCACCTTCCCGTCCCCCCTTCCCTTCCACCTTCTCCAGGAGTCTTTTGGAGTAGTGTGCCTCCTTGCCTTCCCCACTTGCCCTTCCCTCTTTCCCTCTCCCTCTCCTTACCTGCACCTCCCACCGACCTATACCCTCCCCCGTCCACATACCACCTTCCACTCCCTACCCCTCTTCTCCCCCATCTATCCCCTCCTCTCCCCCTCCCATTCAATGCCCCGACACATTATGACATTCATACATATGATCAATCAAATTTTAACATTCTAAACATTTCAACCTTTTCACAACCAGGTCACTCCCCCTCCATCTCCTCGCTCTCCACCTCCTTCACCTCCCTCGTATAGATACTTTTCCTCACTCATCTCCCCTACCCATCATCTTTTGGTTTTACTCTCTTTGTTGTGTTCTTTCTTTAAGTCTTGTAGTTCCTCTCCGCCATTCTGCTTCTCCACTCCGCGCTCTCTGAGTTCAGCCTCTTGCCTGCTCTCTGTCCTTTGGGGCTTGATCCCAGCCTCCTGGAGCGCCACCTGTGCTTCCTTCCCTGTGTGCACTTTCCACGTTCTCCCTTTTTGTGTGAATGATAATCCAAAGGGGTGTAGCCACCTGTATCTGACGTCTGCCACCCATAGTGCCTGTGTCACCGTTGCATCGATCTCCTCCTTTGCAAAGTTCCCATAGATAGATCCTCATACACAGTCACTGGATATCCTTGCCACTTGATTGTGTGCATACTCCACATTTTATTTGCTATCCACTCTTTCACTTTGCAGCTGGTCAAACATATTATAATATCCCGAGGTTTATTTACTCTGGGTGATCTGCTCTGTGCACTGTGTCCATTAGTATTTCCTCAGGGGCTACCTTCTTACCTCCTGCTTTGAGTATTTCAGACCAAATCAAAGCTGCCACTTTCTCACTGCCCTGAAACTCCTTCTCCTCCGGTATGCCACTTATCCTTAGATTATTCCTTCGGGATCCGTTTTCTAAGTCCTCCATTTTATATTGCATGGCCTCTTGCCGCTTTTGTAAGTCCCCTTGCCATTGCTGGTTATTTTCCACTTGTGCTTGCAAGCTCTGCTGACGGTTCTCATGATCTCCAGCCATGTGTGTCAGTTCAGCCATTTCCTCTATCAGATTGCTTAAAAGCTCACTCAGTTCTATTTTTACTGCTTGTACCTCCTTCTTTATTTCCGTGAACCATTCCTTGAATTCTTCTTTATTTATTTCCTTTAGAGTCTCTCCATCTTCTGCTTGGCTATTCCATCCTCTAGTTTCCTCTGTTTGCCCTCCTGGTTCTTTCTGTTTGGCTTTATTCTCTAGTGGGCCATTCACCCCACTGCTTGTCCCGGCCCCTGCAAAAGCAAACTCTCTCAGGTCTGTTGTTTTCCTGCTCGTGGCCATATTGCTTCCTCCGTGCTGTCTTCTCCCCAGCCTTTACTGATCACCACGTGCCTGATACACCTTCACCTTTCCTTCTTCCTCTGTTCGGTTCTCTTCTCTCTTCTTTTGTTTAATGTATGTGCTGCCACGCGATTTGGGTCACACCTTGTTCCCCTCTCTCTCCTCCATTGTCTCTTTTCCCCCCCGCAGTCGCTCAGGACATACCCCACTGCACTAGTGCCTTCTTTTCCCGTTCTCCTCTAGCAGTTGTTACACTCCTCTGCTCTCCTCTGCACTGTCTTCTCCGCCATTATGTCTTGCAGCTATCTCACCTCCTGGTACTTACAGCTCCCTTTTCTTCCTCTGCTTGTCTGCCATTCTGGCTCCTCTCTCTCTACCATGTCTCTTCTGTGGTTCAGGTCGCCCTCCTCTGCCCCGCTCCTCCACCGATCACCATCTTTTTTATTGCTGCCGCTGCTCCTCCGATCGCCCCCGTCACTCTGTTGATCTTTCTCTGCTCCTGGATTTGCCGCACAGAACTTCCCCACTCTCCTCTGGGCTCTCAGCACTCAACCATGCTGTCTCACACAGCTCGTCCATGCAGTTTAATTCAGTTTAAGTGGAGTTAGCCCCGGAGCAGCTCTCTCATGCCGCCATCGGGGTTGGTGACATCACTTCCTCTCAATCCTCATGGGTTTTAACAACTTTGAATAGTTTTGTGCCATCTGCAAATCTGATAACCTCACTCGTTATTCCCATTTCCAGGTCATTTATGAATATGTCAAAAAGCAGCGGACCCAGCACAGATCCCTAGGGTACTCCACTATTCACCATTTTTCCATTGGGAAAATTGGCCATTTAGCCCTACCCTCTGCTTTCTATCTTTTAACCAGTTCCTGATCCACAATAGTACACTGCCTCCTATCCCATGACTCTTTAGTTTTGCCAAAAGTCTCTGATGAGGGACCTTGTCAAAGACTTTCTGAAAGTCCAGATACACTATATCAGCTGTCTCACTGTTGTCTACCTGTTTATTCGCACCTTCAAAAAATATAACAGATTAGAAAGACAAGACTTTCCTGGGCTAAAGCCATTTTGGCTGACTCCCAGCTCCAGCTGCTCTCCTCCTCCGAGGATTGAGCCCTCATCACCAGCTGAGGCGGGAATCACCATCTTGCTCGGCAGCCCAATCGGGGCTCGAGCCTGCATTTAAAAACAGCAGCGCCATCGGGCGCAGGAAGCAGAGACGCTCTCCAGCCAGCTCCAGCTGCTCTCCTCCTCCGAGGATCGAGCCCTCATCACCAGCTGAGGCGGGAATCACCATCTTGCTCGGCAGCCCAATCGGGGCTCGAGCCTGCATTTAAAAACAGCAGCGCCATCGGGCGCAGGAAGCAGAGACGCTCTCCAGCCAGCTCCAGCTGCTCTCCTCCTCCGAGGATCGAGCCCTCATCACCAGCTGAGGCAGGAATCACCATCTTGCTCGGCAGCCCAATCGGGGCTCGAGCCTGCATTTAAAAACAGCAGCGCCATCGGGCGCAGGAAGCAGAGACGCTCTCCAGCCAGCTCCAGCTGCTCTCCTCCTCTGAGGATCGAGCCCTCATCACCAGCTGAGGCGGGAATCACCATCTTGCTCGGTAGCCCAGTCGGGGCTCGAGCCTGCATTTAAAAACAGCAGCGCCATCGGGCGCAGGAAGCAGAGACGCTCTCCAGCCAGCTCCAGCTGCTCTCCTCCTCCGAGGATCGAGCCCTCATCACCAGCTGAGGCGGGAATCACCATCTTGCTCGGCAGCCCAATCGGGGCTCGAGCCTGCATTTAAAAACAGCAGCGCCATCGGGCGCAGGAAGCAGAGACGCTCTCCAGCCAGCTCCAGCTGCTCTCCTCCTCCGAGGATCGAGCCCTCATCACCAGCTGAGGCGGGAATCACAATCTTGCTTGGCAGCCCAATCGGGGCTCGAGCCTGCATTTAAAAACAGAAGCGCCATCGGGCGCGCCCGCGCCTGGCGGGCCCGCACCTGAGGGCCCTTTGGCGTGGCCCTTAGGCGTGGACCAGGAAAGTAAGACCAGGCAGCCACCACTCAACAGCAGCTCCCACCTCATTATCGTCTCTCCCCAGTCCTGGGAGTGAGCCACTTGACGCAGAAGGAGCAACGGTAACTTCGCACCACAACACGATCCGCAGCGTCACCTAAGTGCAATACTCCAACCTCCGAGGTACTGAACATATTATCACGTTTCATTACCAGTCTGTTCCCTCGTGGTAACTTGTATTTACCTTTCAATTTGTATTAGATCGATCCCTTCATCTCATGACTGTATCATTGTTACACAGTGCTACTAGTTAGTCTGTATCATTGTTACACAGTGCTACTATTGAGTCTGTTAAGAGTACCAACACCTGCTGCCATTATTTGCTTACTTACTGCATATGTACTACTCTCCACCCCACTACTATATGTATGCATGTGCAATCACATGACCCCATTACCCACTGCACTAGGCTCCTTATCAGTACTTTACTCCTCCCACTATTACTGTGTCCATTTGTATGAGAGTTGTGCTTTCACCATATCACAATTGCACACCCCCTTACACGCAATATGGCTTCTCACTCTCTGGCCTTTATTAGCCTGTATCTCCTCACACATTGGCTGGGAACATCCAATGCTTTCTCTCAATACCAGAACAATATCCCCATCTTGAGCAACTCGGGTAAAAGATGGTCTGGACCCCACCCAGGAAGTGACACTTACACACGCCGCTCCCACCTCATACACATCCCACTCCAACAATCCAGGTCACCCAACCATGAGAATCTCAAGTTCTGCCAAAACCTAAAATGTGCCATGATAAACTCGCGTTCCATACGCAAAAAGTGGCCCGTGGTCCTAGACATGATATCCCTTTACGACCTGGACCTTCTCATGATCACAGAAACCTGGCTATCTCCAGAGGATAACGTCCTCCTCAATCAACTCCTACCACCCAACTTCTCTATTCATTTAAGACACAGAGAAACCAAAAGAGGAGGAGGAGTACTAATACTCTCCAAATCAGACCTCCATTTCCATATCACTGAATCATCTAGCACAAGCAACCTGGACTCCCTTTCTATCAAAAACCAGCAATGCACCATCAATCTAGTATACAGAACACCATCCCCATCCCCTGAGGACCTCCCCACAATTATTGACCTTGCTGCTAATGCCCACAACCCTAACTCACCAATCTGGATTATGGGTGACTTTAATCTCCCTTCACTCCATCAACACCATGCAACTGCATTCCTCGAAGCCATGGAGGATCTGGGATTTAAACAGATCATCAACAAACCCACACATACAAAGGGAAATACTCTGGACATGGTGTTCGCTCCTCTGTCAGCCCTCGAACAAGACCACAACCCAATGATGTATGTTATTGACGTACCCTGGTCAGACCATAAACTAATCACTTTCCAAATACCCACCAAAGATAGCCAGTGGCCTGGCAATCGAAAGTGCAACAGCACATCGCACACTTCAACAAGAAACTTCCGCACATTCAACAAAGAGTTAATCCTCTCTCAAACCCACTCCCTCCTGAGCAAAACCACTTCTGATCCTGAAGAACTAGTCTCCTCCTGGAACCTCAACCTCAATGCCATCTCGCAACGTCCACAGTCCAATAACATATCCAGGAGAATAAGAAGTGCCGCCCCATGGTTCTCCCAAGAGCTGAGAGCATCTCTAACACAACTACGCAGATTTGAGAAAAAGTGGCGCCGATCGCACTCCACAGAAGATTTGACCACCTATCAACTCCACCTTTCAATGCACAGAGAAGCAATCTCAATGAAAATGAAACAACACCACACTGACACTCTGAAGAGATCCCTGAACAAACCATGGGATCTCTTCAGCTTGGTCCAAGCCCTTTCAAAGGAACCATCTCCTGAACAACACGTGGATATCCAACCACAAAAATTCGCTGACTACCTCCAATCGAAGATCATACAGACCGACAAAATCTCAACAGCCTCATTTAATACACCTACCGGTTTAACCCCTTTGCTCAAATTCTCCACACCAACCCGAAAAAGCATTGAAGATACAATAGCCTCTCTCAATACCTCCACAGCACAAACTGACCCTTGCCCAGCATTTTGGATTAAGGAGTTACGCAAGGAGTTCAGTCCATTCATCTCAAAGCTAATAAACCTTTCTTTCACTACTGGTTCCTTCCCCACAACACTCAAACAAACATCAATCAGGCCCTTGTTGAAGAACACCAAACTTGATCCTCAAAGGGTCGACTCTTACAGACCAATAGCTAGTATTCCCCTACTAGCAAAGATAATTGAGAAAGAGGTCCAAAGGCAAATTCAGGATCATATAGACTCCACAGCTCCTTTAGATCACTGCCAACACGGGTTCAGGGAGCATCATGGAGTTGAGACCCTTCTCACATTCCTATTCAACAACATAATCACAGGCATTGATGACATCAGACAAGGCTTTGTACTCATCTTTTTAGACATCGCGGCGGCCTTTGACTCAGTACATCATGAGCTTCTCCTTGGGCGGCTGAAAGAAAAGGGAATCTGCAATACTGCGCTTGATTGGTGCAAGTCCTACCTAGATGGTAGATGGCAATACGTTAAATCCGGTTCAGAAGAATCAAAACAATTCCATCAAACACAAGGTGTGCCTCAAGGATCCTCATTGTCATCTCTACTGTTTAACATATATATGCAGCCCATCTGCAATATCATTAGATCATTTAACGTGAGCTGTCTGATATATGCGGATGATATCCTCTTATATATGCCTTTCTCAACTGTTCAAATGGACCTTACACCACTTGTAGAATGCTTCAATGCAATATCAGACTGGCTACAATCACAAAACCTCCATATCCAGCACAAGAAAACGGAGGTACTGTTCATCTCCAGAGATCCTGACTTTATTCCACCATCCCATGTAAGAGTCAAAGAAGCGGAACTACAAACCAAAGAAACAATAAAATACCTGGGCGTCACTTTGGACCAACATCTGGACATGAAAGTTCATATAAGCAACATAGTCAAAGCTGTATATTTCAAAATCCGTTCACTCAGGCATCTGCGCTCCCTACTGGACCCAGATGATTTCCGGACCATATACCAAGCACTGATCCTACCGCATTTTGACTTTGCCAATTCCATTCTACAAGGCCTCCCTCATTCCACACTCCACCCATTACAACTGGCCATTAATGCTGCAGCAAGAATCCTCCATGGAGCATCCAGAAGTGACCATGTGACCCCTATTCTAAAACAGCTTCATTGGCTACCAATACACGGAAGAATCATCTTCAAAACTTTACTTCTTTCTTTTAAGGCCATCAAGCACATCTCCTCTACTGCACTTACTGAGCTTATCCAAGCCGTGCCACCCAACAGATCCAGGAGATCAACAGCTCTAAATCTGCTAATAACACCGAAGATTTTGACTAAATGCAATTGTACAACAGCAAACAGGGCCTTCAGTCTTTACGTCCCCAAATGCTGGAATGCATTACCACCTGATATTCGAGCTGTTGCAGACCTAACTAAATTCAGGAAGGCAATCAAGTTTCACCTCTTCCGCCAATTCTACCCAGACAGCAATGGAATCTAAATAACCCCACCTAAAAACACCCATGCTTAGTCTTATTACAGTCCCAGCCTACTACCTGCAGATCAGACACATTCCGTCTTAAAATAAGCTTTGTGTTGCATATAACTCATCGCAACTAATTTTTCATGTATATAGTCAAACCCTGTTATTGAATAGTCCAACCCTGTTATCGAATTCATCCCTCATGTATATAGTGCAATCCCTGTTATCCAAGTTGGTATTCCTGTTCTATGTAAAACCAAACAGTTTGTGTTTGGGTTGTTTTTGTTATACTGTAAACCGCGCTGATACCGAATAGTGCGGTATATAAGCAACTGTAATAAATAAATAAATAAATAACCAGCAAAGTTACAATAGTGTTTAATTTCCTTCCTCCTCACTCATTCAGCTCGCCACACAATTCCCTCATCTCTCTCCACTTCTGCCCCTTCCCATCATCTCTCCTCCCCACTCTTCTCTTATCTCTTCTTCCTCATTTTCCTCCTTTCTTACCCTCCCTCTTTTGCCTTTTCCCCACCTCTTACCTCTCTCCTTCCCCGTCCTTTATTCCATCTCTTACCTTCCCACCCCTCCTTCTGGCAAGCAGTGTTCTAACAAGACCTGATATTTTTTGGAGGGCCCCAAGCTTAACATGGGGGGGGGGGGCGCGCACACTGGGCATACAGGCAGGGCTGACCCAACCACCAGGCAAACTAGGCAGTCGCCTAGGATAGAAATTTACAGAGGGCAGCAAAGCAGGCTTTCAAAGCTAAATAATAGATTTTGACAGAGAGAGGGAGGTAAAGTTTGAGGTTCAACTATGGCAAGAACACTTTAAACCAACTCTAGGGCTGGCCCTGCATACAGGGGATTTTGTTTTGTTGGGCCCGGCCTGCGTGCCACTGAGTGCAGTGGGGGGCTGATTGGAGACATCGGGGGGAGGGGGGTGAGCCATGGGGACCAAACCTCCATCTCCGATTTTAGAGGCAAAGTAGAGAAGCCTTCCCAAAGGAGGTGGGACGGCCTTAAAGGGGCAGTAGCCACGTAGCAAAAACACCTAAAGTCGGCTAAATTAGAAATGAAAGTTAAAGGTTTTAAATTATGGGGATCAGGTGCAGGAGGTCTGCCCACCACAGAAATGTATTTTGTATAAAACTTAGAAATGTTAAATATGGCTGCAGAATGCTCTGTTTTTCCTAAGGAGGACGTTGAACCCTGGGGGTTAGAATTCAACCAGAGCCACAGTTTCATTTAAAAAGGATAAATCCAATGTTTCTTGGTTTTAAAAAGTCTATTTTAATGCTTAAAAATGATGTTTTATTGAAAAACAAGTCCCAGCTCCATAGAGTTAATGAGAGGGGTGCAGGGATCTATTTTAAGGGCTGCAATTCAGGCAGGAATGTCGCTGTTTCTGATGCAGTGAGATGATTTTAATTTCAATTGCCGTCCAAATTGAAAGAAATAGTACAGAGAAATTAGAACTGGTCCAGCCTTAAGGGGAAAATGTTTTGACATTGGAATTTAGAGTTATGGGGTGGCTGTAGAAGGTGTTGGGGAGCTATTTGAGGTTTGGTGAGTGGACGAGCACTAATGTGAAAGCTACAAATGTGGGTGATAAAATCTTGAATCTGGCAGTCGGGGCTGAACAGCGTAAGACGCAAGAGGTTTGCTGGTAGTGTAACGTGTGAGAGGAATAATTTTGAGGGTTAAAAGCAGTTATCTGAAGAGAAATTACTTATAGGGAAACTCATTGTGACAAAAGCGAAGGCAGAAAAATGAAATAGTGGTGGAAACCCATTTGCAGAGGTTTGAGGGAGCAGCACTTTAATTTGGGGTAATAGGCATTCACGACTTCACAGAAACAGCCGCCAGTGTGAGGGAAAAGACTCTTCATGTTGGCGGCGGTGCAGGAGGAGCTGGGGCCTCACATGGGCTTCCCTGGCTCCCTCTGAAGCCCCTTAGACAGCCATGGGGCTGTTCAGAGGAGGGGGGCGGGTCTAGCACTGGATGGGCTGTGATGGGGGCAACTTGGACTGGAAATGGGATTGGAAATTGGCTGATTGGGGAGCTTGGAGTGGAAATGGGCTGATGGGGAGCTGGAATAGGACTAGAAATGGGCTGATGGTCGGAGCTTGGACTGGAAATGGGTGATGGGCTGGTACAGGACTGGAAATGGCTGATGGGAAATGGGGGTTGGAACAGGACTGGAAATGGGCTGATGGGGACTGGAACAGGACTGGAAGTGGGCTGATGGGAAATGGGGGTTGGAACAGGACTGGAAGTGGGCTGATGGGGGGCTGGAATTAAACTGAAAAAGAGCATATGGGGGATAGGACTGGAAATGGGCTGATGGGGGCTGGAACAGGACTGGAAATGGCTGATGGGAAATGGGGGTTGGGACAGGACTGGAAATGGGCTGATGGGGACTGGAACAGGACTTTAAGTGGGCTGATGGGAATTGGAATAGGGCTGGAAATGGGCTGATGGGGGGCTAGGATTGGAAATTGGCTGATGGGGGAGCTTGGAGTGGAAGTGGGCTGATTGGGGGCTGGAATGAAACTGGAAAAGAGCATATGGGGGATAGGACTGGAAATGGGCTGTTGTGGGGGCATGGGAGAATGGGACTAGAAGGGAGCGGATGCTGGGTGACTAGAACTATAAGGGAACTGATTTTGGGGGAGGACTAGAAGGGGATGGGGATGGGGATAGGGAATGAGAATGGAGAGGGGAAAAGATATTTTGTGTGTGAGGGAAGAAAAGTACGATGGGCCGGGTATTGCAAAGGTAAGTGGGGATTGAGAATGGAAGGGTGAAATTTGAGTGGATGATAAAGGAATAAGGAAAAAAATGGGGGAAAGAGCAAAAGGGAAACGATCAATATGTTAAAGCAGATAAAGAGAGAGAATGGACTAATGGATAGCTCACAAAAGACACGAAGAATCCAGAAGAAAGTGACTGGAGCAATTGCAACTGAAAAATATAATGCCCAAACAGAAGGTAGAAAAATACTTTTTATTTTGAATTTATTAACTGGAATATGTCTGGTCTGGGAAGTGTGTATTGCTAATATCTTTGCGTTTTCATTTAGAGCAAGAGGAAATTACTTTATAGTTTTATTTCTCCAGTGTTGTACATTTCATGTTTGCCTTTAGGGTTCCCAGTTTAATTATTGTCTTCCTATTTCTAAATTGTGATCCCTTGTTCGTTGTGTGGTGATGATCTATGTTCTGCATGTGTAACCAAGCTGAGGTATTCTGTTCATGTAGTTTCTATTTGACAGTCCCTCTTGTTCTCTTTCCCCCAGTGAGATGTATTGGTATTCTCTGAGATGTGTTGGTTTAATATCTGCAGTGTTGCCTTTTGATAGTTAGGGTTTGGTGCTTTGTAAGTCCTGGTAGTGTTGTTATGATACGGTTGGTTTAAGAACATAAGATATGCCATACTGGGTCAGACCAAGATCCATCAGTCCCAGTATCCTATTTCCAACAGTGGCCAATCTAGGTCATACGTACCTAGCAGTTTCCCCAAAAGACACAGGTTCCACAATGCTTGTATTGGGTCAAGCATTGATACCCTGGGTCCCTTTTTAATAATGGTTAATGGACCTTTCCTCCAGGAACTTCTCCAAACCTTTTTTGCTATGGGTTCTAAATGGGCAGTGTTTATAATACTTCCTAATGGGCCTGGTGTTTATCACTGCAATATAGTAATGTAGAAATCTGTTAGTCTTTCTTTATGCAGACACTCATTAAGAGGCATGTTTACTAAAACACATGTTAATAATATTATGAAAATATTTATGCAAATGAGGCTCTTTATGCAAACAAGGCCCCACAAATAATCTCTGCTCATGGCCCCGTACCCCCCTTGGGCTGCCCCTGCCGACAACCTGTAAGTGCGGCACAGACCGAGGAGCTTTGGGTTTCAAGCTGATGTCTTTCTTTGATTCCTCCTAATAGAGGCCAGACTCCTGAAAAGAAAGTATGAATTGAAGGAATTCTATGTAGAAGATAAGAATTGTATGAAAGATGTGACCCTTGTGTGAATGAGTTTGAGTGAACATTTTTAGACAGGGATTGCTAATTATTCTTTATTTTAGTATGGATGGGACAGTGAACAAAGAAATTCAACTCAGTCTGAATATCTGTTACTCCAGGACTGAAACAGCCTCAGCCTTAGATCAGGGTTTTCCCTTTCTGAGTTGTAAAGATAGGGAGAAGGTTGTAAGCTCTGATGAGCAGAGACCGTCTCTTATAGGTGCCTGTACAGTGCTGCGTTGGTCTTGTAGCACTATACCAATAATCAGGAGTAATCAGTAGTAGTAGAATTTATTGGACACTGAAGAACTTCGCTGGACCTAACGAACTGGATCATCAGGAGCAACTGGATCTGAAATGGGCCCCGGCACAGGAGAGTGGCAAGGAAGAGTAACTTACCATTGTGCAGCAACCCTGCAGAGACACTTAAAATGAATGAGCTCGTGACATTTAATTTGAAAAATGTATAACACAGAGAAGAAACTTGCCTGTTCAAGGGTAGTTCCTGGGAAAAACAAGAACATGTTGTTGCTAACTGCCGTCTAGTCGGTGTCGACTCCTGGCGACCCTCAGGATGGTTGTATCTTGAACTGTGGTTGGCCTTCAGTCAGGCGGTTCATTGATGACAGACTGGCACCCGTAGCTGCTCTTATTGTATTTATCCATCTCATTGCCGGTCTTCCTCTTTTGCGTTGACCTTCTACCTTGCCAAGCACAGTGTCTTTCTCTAATGATCTCTTTCTTCGCATGATGTGTCCAAAGTATGAAGTGGAAAAAAAAATCACTTACCAGAATTGTGATGAAAATATATTACACTAGAAAGAAACTTGAGAATATCTTTATTGAGAAGAATACCATATTTTTAAACAGAACAAATATTTATTGGAAGTTTTTACGGGGCAATAGTGCAATAGTTTTAATTAGCTACAAAACTTTGGATCTTTTTTATGAAATTTTTAATGACCTATTTAGCTTTAATAAATTTAACTCATAAAATTCATTTAAGGAAGTGAATATGATTTTTTAAATTCCATTCTGTTAAACACTACCAATCCTGAGTCTTTGTAACATCACATTGGTAGGGCTGAATCCTATTTAGTTAACTTTCCTCTCATCCCTTGTTCTCCTGCTGGGGAAACGGGTTGAGCCGCAGTCGCTGAAATTCAGTACGCCTCTGCCGGAAAAGACATCACAACCAGAGGTAATCACTTCACTCTGACTCCACTAAAATATCACCGGGACTCTAGTAAGAGTCTGATTGCTTCTGCCTGGGCAGGGGTTACACTAGTTATATTCTTTACTACAAATAATGCCTTTGTGTGCACCAAAAATGGATTTCTGAGTAAATAGTCTGCATCAGCTGACAGGCATCGTGCGTAACGTTTTCTCTGTTATGAACAGGTCAAGAAGGAGGTAAGCGTGCTTTTGAATTCCTGCAGAAGAAACGTTGAGAGGGTAAGAAACATTTTTCTTATATATTGTGGTAAGGAAGCCTATGCTGAGTTAGGGGAAAGGGAAAAAGGTAAATAGTTCACCTTAGTAAAAGGGCCCCTTTTACAAGGTCAGGATAACAAAACCACAACCTCACCTAGGAACCAGAAAATCCCCAACTGGAACAGGTTTCAGATTTCCCCTAGTGGAATAAGGGAGAGTGAATACAGACCGAAGGTCCAAGACCCTTACGTCAGTAAGCTCCCTGATTACTCAGGTGCCAGAAGGCAGAGTGATCTCCATCACCTGCGAAGATAGGAGGTGGGGCTAGAACCCTGGAGATATAAGCCTAGGTTATATTATAGTAGGAAGAAGGAGGGCAAGAGAGGAGAAGCTGTTACAAGCCGAGGCACAAATACGAGCCTAAGAAGCCTGATTAATGCTGAGCAGAGCAGGAGAAGCCTGACTAATGCTGGGCAGTGCAGAGGTGCAGGAGACACTCTACGCTCTAATGAGAGGCTGTCAGCTGAGCCCAGTGAGCCAGAAGGAGAGACAGAGTCTATGCAACTAGGAGAGCCTGAAGTAGCACTGAATGAGGAAGACACCCTCATGGATTGCTCTTTGTGCCAAGCCTTAGCCACTGAAGGGTTGAAGGAAAGCCAGCCCTGAGAGAAAATCCTCTAGAGCAGTGGTTCTTAACCAGTCCTCCTTGAACCCCTAGGCCAGTCGGGTTTTCAGGATATCCACAATGAATATGCATGACAGAGATCTGCAAGCAATGAGGTGCTTGCAGATCTCTCATGCATATTCATTGTGGATATCCTGAAAACCCGACTGGCCTAGGGGTTCAAGGAGGACTGGTTAAGAACCACTGCTCTCGAGCAAGGTAACCATAAGAAGCAGGTAGATGGATTGTAAATTTTCATGTGGTAAAGAGGGGAAGTTTTACTAAGACATAAGAACAAGCTGGAGTTGTGAATTCTGCTTGTTAACCACCTGCTACCTGTGAAGTGAGACGGCAAGAAGCCAAATTAACTGTGAGGAAAAAGCTTTCTTTTTTTTTGCTTTTGAATGTTCCTGAGAAACCTGGATAGAACTTTGTTTGCACGTAGAAAGTTTGTTCCTGTTTGGAGGTTTTTGTTTTTGCTGGTAAATTGGAAAGCAGCCTGGAAAGGTTTGGGACTGAAAAAGAAGGCAAACTGCCACAGAAGAAAGCCTGTTTTGTGTTTTATACTTTAACCAGCAAGGCTAAAGGAAGCTGGTAGCCTTGCTGTTAAAAGGCTATGTTTTTCTGAGCTGAAGAATACTTTAAGCTGACACTTTGGTTTTGGGTTTTGTTTTGCTTATAACCTGTTGTACTTTGAAGAAGCCTGGAGAAGTATCCCTGAACGTGATATTTATGAACCTTGTTTTTTTGTGCTCAATAAATTTCTGTCATTGCCTTACCCAAGTAGCCCGACTACAGTTTTCTACCTGAAGCCATATATATAGAAATTAAACTACATTTCCCAGAAAGCATTGCGGGGAACCAGTCAGTTAAGGCTGAAAGAGGAAAGTTCCTATTACAACCACGCCCTTCCAAGCTGGAAGCAAGTGGTGAGGGCGTGACAATATATTGTTGTTTTTCACTTTGCATAGGTATAGTTATTAGTAGAAAATTTTGCATAGGTAGGATATTATAGACTAGTTAGGATGTTTAAGAAAAAGATAAAAGAAACTGATTCTGACACTAGAAAAGTGGATGTACAAGAGCAGACTGCATTACAGAAAGTTATTAACAGATATCCACTCGCTGCTAAAACTTTAGAACAGTTCTGCAAGAAGTGGCATAACTGGACACTACAGGACTCCGCTTTTGCCTGGCCAGCAAGCGGTACCCTAGACCCACGTTCGCTACATGACTTGCAAACTAAGATAGAGAAGGACAAAACAGGACAGAAATTAGTGCAACACTTACAACATTTATTTAAAGGATATTTCTATCCCGCCTTATCCTTCAATCACGGCGGTGTATACAGCAATCAATTGAATTGGCATTTGTGTTCTCAGGTATGATTATACTGTACAGTGAATGTGTATGAGTGTAGGTAGATTGATTGGTGTGTGCTATTTACAGCATGAGCTTTATACAGTTATGTACAATGAGCATGCGGATGTCACATTATGGGTGGAGATTGCAAGAGAATGTGGCGAGGAGCCCCCTCCTTATAACCCCACACATAATCTGGGAGAAACAGGACTATATCCTGCCTTAACTGCAGTTGCAGCTATAGGATACCAAGGTCCTATTCCTATAGATAAGGAACCTAAACAATCCAAGGGGACCCTCCACAGTAACTTGAAGGAGACCTCACCCGAAAGGAGATTTTATAACCAAATGCCCCCAGGAGCGATAGAAGATCCTGAGATGAGGGCAGAGTGTGAGGATATAGGGAGAGAGAAAGAAGAGTGGGCAGAAATATCAGGGACAGTTAAATTAGAATATTGTAAGCAGCCAATTTGTGAGAACGAATTAGAACAATGGAAAGCAGAGTTAGAAGCCAGTTCTGAGGAATGGAAAAGGGCTCGTCAAGAACAAGAGGAACAATTTAGAATAAGCCTAGAAAATCAGCAGGCTGAGTAGGAAGAGAAAGTTAAGGAGAAGGAAGAACAGGATAAATATAAAGAACAAGAACAAAAGAAATTAGAAGACTCACGAGTTAAAGATTGGGAGAAGCGGAAGTCAGAACTGGAGAAGTGGGAACAGCATAACAAAAAGGAGACAGACAGACAGGGTGAAAGAGGAGTGGGACAAATTAAACTCAACTCAAGAAAGACTGGACTCTTTGAGATCCAGCTATGAAATCAAAGAAAGTAATACAAAGCACATTGGGATTGCAAGAAATAACAAGTCAGGCTGGAGCCTCACTAATGCCTAAGGAAACAGTAGCTGAGGGTGAGGGAAATAATTACTTCATCGACCGATGGAATGACGATATGTATGGCTGGACATTGGAGAACCAGCCGCAAATGTTGCAATGGCCTCCCGAGGGAGCACTTGACAGTGCACATTTGAATACTGCTAGACTTTGTATTCATGGGGGAGCGGGAGACCCACAATGGGATTTAGATTACATGAAGACAGGATTAGAGGTGTGGGAAAAATATGAAGAAAAACTGTGCTTGCCCCTCTTGCATTCAAGAGGAGGAACTATTCGATATGTCCCTTGGAATTTTACTGATAGGGATAATATAGCTAATGCCTTACCTCCTCTTAGTAGTGGGGCAGTTTCATGGATTCAAAAGTTTGAGTGGGTAACGGCAGGGTATACTTTAGGGCCAGGGGATTAAAGCACTGTTAGCAAAACTCCTGGGAACTCATGCAATAAATCAAGTTTTTGCCAGAGCAAATTTATCCGAAGTTACTGTAGCAGAAACACGATATGAAGGGTTTAATGAGCACCGACCCAGAGTTTGGAATTCTATAAAAGAACTATACCCCACCCAGAAGAATTTAGGGCCAGTACTGAAAATATGTTTTAAGATAGGAGAAGATATTAGTGCATATATTGCCCGATTTCAAGATTTGTGGGAAACCCAGACAGGATGGTTTATTCTGACCCAGGTTTCTTGCCCCTATTTTTCCAAACACTTAGCAATACTTTGCCTAAATCAGTTCAATCAAGACTTGACACGATTGTGGGGTTAGAAGATGAGTTCTGGGCAAGACAGCAGTCACATATACACCATTTTGTCAAATTAGCTGAAGAAGAACAGGTAAAACCTGAAGGATATGAAAGGTTTGCAGACAAAATTAATGGCATTACAACTGAGAGAGTTGCAGGAGGATCTTGATAAAAGTAAGGTTAAAGAGAAAGACAAGGAAAAGGACGATGAAAAGGAAAAAGAAAGACAATGTTTAAATAAAACAGAAAAGCAGCATGAGGCAGAAAAGCAATAACTTAGGGTCATTATAAAACAGGAAAATGAAATTATTAGAGATTTAGAACAATATATCATTGAAGAAGACCCCTGGGAGAATTTTTGTTTATATGCTCAGGCTTGGAACCAGATAGGACCAAACAGTGGGGGTACTTGGAAAGGGGGACGGGCAGGACCACCTCAGTCACAGCATTTTCAGAGTTGCCGGAACTGTGGCAGAAGGGGACATCTTCAGCATGAATGCCGAAGCCCCCCAGCCTGAGGATCAGCAAAACCACAAGGGCCACCCAATGCTTACCAGGGTCCTCAGAGCAGGTTTCCCCAGTGGCAGCCTCCTCAAGGGGGACCACAATGAATCTCTATGGTGTTGCGGGCCATGCTCAATGAGCGTGAGCCGATAATTGAAGTCCGTCTAAATGGGTATAAAGTGCAGATGTTGTTGGATTCCGGAGCCACAACATCAGTACTGAATTCCCTACCCCCAGGAGTAAACCTCTCTCATCAAACTACTGTGACAACAGGGTTTAATGGAGACCCAATTACTACCAAACTGACAGTACCCATTGAGGTAGAACTCATTGGGCAACATATCTGTAAACCCCTATTGTATGCCCCACACTGTCCAGATTTATTTGATGGGACAGGATCTACTATCCGCCTTTGAGGTACAGATGACCTTTATCAGAACACCATCTGTTTTGCTCCTACAGACAGAGAGTCAGCCAAATTTTGCTAATATCCCACCTGAAGTTTGGGCTACCCCAGAAAGCCCTTGTGGCCTAATAAGGTCTGCATCACCTGTCCGAATTACATTAAAAGAAAATTGTCAGGGTATAAAAGTTGCTCAATATCCCCTACAGCCAGAAGCTGTAGTAGGAGCAAGTGAGGAAATTGATATGTTATTGCTAAATGGTATTATAGAACCCAGCATGTCTCAATTTAATACACCTCTGTTTCCTATTAAAAAGCCCAATGGTAAGTGGAGAGTGCACAGTGACATCTCACACAGTAATCCCTCCAAGGAATGAACACAACTACTAGAGCACACTGTGACACTTCCACACAGTAATCCCTTCTAGGAAGGACTACATCTACCAGAGTGCACTATGGGGTATCTTTACTAAACCGTCTTAATGTGCGCCCGGCAACCTTATCGCGTGATAAGGTACCTTATCGCACAATAATGGCATTTTATCGGGCGCAAAGATACCTTAGCGCGTGATAATGCGCTCAGCGGCGCAAATGAGCACTGAGGGTGGAGAAAGGCTCCCGGAGGGCAGAGGAAGGCTCCCCAGGGGCGGAGAGAGAGGATCAATGGGCGGAGAGTGGGAGGGGAGAGGCTCCCTGCATACTAATGCTGTGGAATCCGGGGCTGAAAACTAACGCCAGTGAAACCCTGGCGTTAGAGCAGATTTAAAGGGAAAAGAAACCATTTCCGTCAGCAATGTACAGCAAAACAAGGGAAACCTACAAAACGTGATAGGTGTGATACATGTGCACGGAACAAAAGGGCAAATAAACATTGAAAATGACCAGGAGAAAATGTAAAAATGTAAAAAAGACATAACCAAGCTGGGCAATAGTGATATCAATGGGAAACATCAAAAAACACTACCAAAAAAGCTCCAAACAAAAGATATTAATTTTGGAAGGGTCTATGCTCTATCCCCATACAAGGTGAATGATCCCACAGTGAAATAGCGCTGATCAGGGTTCTCCCTTTCCATTGGACAGCTTTCCTATGGCATGCACATGTTCTGCAACAGCAGGGCGGGCATGTCAGAATGGGCAACTGGACAGATGCTTGAAAAGGGGACACAGAGGGCTGCAGGCGGCACATGCTGTGGAGCAGCTGGGCCACAGTGCGGACTAGGGTGATGCCTAGGTGACTCATAGGAATGCTGAAACAGTAGAGCAGCCAGACAGCAACTGATGAGGGCCCAACATGTCTGTCTGTCTTTTTCACTGTCCAGCTTTCACATCCATATGATGTTATTGAAAATACCATGGCTTGAACAAGTCGAATCTTTGTATGGAGAGAGACATCTCTACTCTTGAGAATCTTATCTAGGTCTTTCATAGCCATTCTGCCAAGAGCAATGCGTCGTCTGATTTCTTGACTGCTTGTTGCTTCTTTATTGATAGTTGATCCAAGTAGGTTAAAGTTGTTCACGATTTCAATTTCTTCTCCTTCAACGATGAACCTGTTGATTATGCCAGTTGTCATGATCTTTGTCTTCTTTACATTAAGGTGCAGGCCCATTTTGAGACTATGTTCTTTGATTGTGAGAAGCAAATGATCGGCTTTCCTAAAGCTGCGAGAGTTAAAGAAAAAGTTCCAGCCTCGAATTGGAATGTTACAAGATGCTCAAGGTTCTATGTTGAATGATGCTGAGAAGATCAAGAAAAGGTGGAAGGAATATACAGAGTTTTTACATGATAAAGATCAAGTGGACCAACAGCCGTTTCAACCTATACCTTATGATCAGGAACCATTGGTGATGAAAGAAGAAGTTGAAGCAGCATTGAAAGCCTTATCAAAGAACAAAGCACCAGGCATTGATAGCATTCCCATAGAAGTATTGCAGCAATCTGATGCAGCTGTTACCGTACTTACACGGCTCTGCCAAGAAATATGGAAGACAACATCATGGCCAACTGACTGGAAAAGATCTGTGTTTATACCAATACTAAAGAAAGGTGATCCAACTGACTGTGGAAATTATCGCACAATCGCTCTGATCCCACATGCCAGCAAGATTCTACTGAAGATTATTCAAAAGAGACTACAGCCATACCTAGAACAAGAACTACCTGAAGTGCAAGCAGGGTTCAGGAAAGGGCGAGGAACGAGAGACATCATTGCGGATGTGAGATGGATCCTTGAAAAGACTAAAGAATACCAAAAGGATATCTATTTGTGCTTTATCGACTATAGCAAGGCTTTTGACTGTGTAAACCATGAGAAACTCTGGGCCACATTAAGAAGCATGGGTATACCAGAACACCTGATCGTTCTTTTGCGCAATCTGTACATTGATCAAGAAGCAACAGTTCAAACGGAACAAGGAGAAACAGAATGGTTTAAAATAAGCAAAGGTGTAAGACAAGGCTGCATACTTTCCCCGTACCTGTTTAATTTATATGCAGAACAAATCATCAGAGAAGCAGGACTGTATGAAGACAACAGAGGTGTGAAGATTGGTGGAAGACTCATCAACAACCTTCGCTATGCTGATGATACCACATTACTGGCTGAAAGTGAAGATGATCTGAAACATTTGCTTCTCACAATCAAAGAACATAGTCTCAAAATGGGCCTGCACCTTAATGCTCCCTCTATCGCCTGATAATGTGCGCAGCGCACATTATCGCACGTTAACACGCCTTGCTACGTTTAGACTGGAACGCCCACTCCTTTTATGGCATCCTGCACACTAACGCCGGGCGCACGTTAAGACTGCTTAGTAAACATACCCCTATGACACTTGCATACAGTAATCCCTCCTAGGAAGGACTACAGCTCCCAGAGAGTACTGTGACTCTCCCACACAGTAATCTCTCCTAGGAAGTACTACAGCTCCCAGAGTGCACTTTGACTCTCCCACATGTAATCTCTCCTAGGAAGGACTACAGCTCTGAGTGCACAGTGACACTCCCACACAGTAATCCTTCCTAGGAATGAACACAGCTCCCAGAACGCACTATGACACTTCCACACAGTAATCCCTCTTAGGAAGGACTACATCTACCAGAGTGCACTATGACACTCGCATACAGTAATCCCTCCTAGGAAGGACTACAGCTCCCAGACAGCCCTTTGACCAGGGGTGGTTCTATCATTAGACCACCTGAGGCGGTCACCTCAGGCGGCAGTTTCAAGAGGGTGGCACTCCAGCAGTCGCGGCTGTGCTTATTTCTGATTTTGCCGCCTCTGGCCTGCCACTGCCTTCCCCCCGCTATTTTTTCCCGCTCAAGATCGTCCGAGCAAGAAAAAAAATAGGGGGAAGGCAGGGGCAAGCCAGAGGCGGCAAAATCAGAAATAAGCACAGCCAATCCTTGGAGGAACCAATAGCCGATGAATTTGAGCAGAAAAAAAAGCAGCGGTGGAGGAAGGGGGGGGGGGGAGGGGGAGGCACTCCAGCAGCCGCAGCTTTGTTTATTTGCTTTTGCCACAAACTGCCTTCCCCGATAAATCTGCCCACGCAACCTTCATTCCCGCACAGACACCTTTGAGGCCCTTACCTCCTCCGCCACTTCCAGCATCCAGAGCAATGGAGCAGCACTGAGGAATCATGATCTGGGCACACGGAGGAAGGCGGCGGAGGCCAAACAATGAAGATGGATCGATCAGAGTGGTAAGACCTTTGGAGAGGGCGAGGACGTGCAAAACACTGCTGGCTCTGGGATACTCATGGACTCTCACCATTGTAAATATGTGCTTCTGCATGTACAAAAATGGGGAGGAGTTTTGGATTTATTTTAAGGGGGTGATTGGCTTTAACTATTTAAGTTTTAATTTTTGTTTGTTAGTGGTTTTATTATTTATAGTATTCACCGGTATCGTTGTCTTTTGGAATTCATTCATCATTAATTCCGCTTTTACATATGATAGAGTCCTGCCTACAGTCTTTGCACTCTCGATCTCCACCCAAGGTAGGACTTGCATCCACATCCAATGTCTGATCTTCTTTTGGAAAAATGTTTATTGACTTTCAGCTCTTGTTTTTAATTAATCCTATTTTCAGATTTTTAGTAAGTTTTCATTGATCACATTATATTTATAGGCTAGTTGTGGGGGGAGTTACACATTATGATAACTGCACCGTGCATATGGCCAACTTATGTTTTGTGCTTAATTTTTAATCTTTTGTTTTAGTAAGGTCATCATTCTATTATATTCTGGGTTATGTTAATTTGATTTTATTGTAATATTAGCATTGTTTTAAGTGGGTATATATAATATATATATATATATATAGTGTATGTGTGTGTATGTATATATATGTGTGTGTATGTATATATATATACATATACATACACACACATAATATATCACCCAGTCTGTATGAAGGACGTCACCTGCCTGCACCATGTCTGCTATGGGAATGGGTCCTGATTTCCTGAATGCCTTGGGTATGCAATAGGGATATGTCTTGCAAGCAATGGGTCTGAAATAGGAGTGTATCCTGCATGCACCCCATCTAAGATGGAGTTGGGAAGGTGTCCTGCATGCACCCAGTCTGGAATGTTTTAGGGGGGGGGGGTACTGGGAGGGGAGGAAAGCAGAAACCTCAGATTGGGACCAGCATGATCAGAGAATGAAATGATCAGGCAACAAAGGTAGAAGAGAATTTTATTTTCAATTTAATGATTGGAGTTGGTGCACTCTTTATATTTCATACAGTACAGGGAAATGTATTTCTTTTTATTTCTCTGGTGTTGCACTGAATGCAGAATCTGGCTTTTTGGGGATGCAGTTTAGTTTTTATCTGTATGTTTATTTTTAGGTTATGGTCACTTATTCAGTTCTTGCTGAGGGTCTGTGTTCTGAATGTGTGACCAAGGTCAGGTGTTCTGTTAACATGGAGTTTGTACTTAGGGATCGGTACTATAGTAATCTGAATTGTTCAGCTTTTCAAATAGATGTTGGATGTTCCAGGGCCCACTTGCAGGATTTACAGTGATGCTTTTTTATGGGTAGGACCCTTATGTAATTTTTTGAACTTGGTGCTGATATGGTATGGTAGGTTTGCTCTATAGATCCTTAATGGCTTTGTTGTAGGGTTTTGTATTAGTTCATAGTATGCCTTGTACTGGAGAAATGTTTGCTAGTGAGATGATCAGAATGAGATTTTTTTTATTTTAGATATTGAGTTCTGTGGGTGAATGTCCTAGTTCTGATCTGCACCCATTCTTGAGGAGGGGGTTCTGTGGATGTAAAATAAATGTTCAAAAAGAAATAGCAAGAACCATGATGCAGTTTATAACAGCAAAATAAAAATGATTTATAATTTGGTGCAATAAACTGTGCTTTTATCTTCTTAGTGTGTGAACATCTTGCATTTCCTTCACATTATCTAATTGGCTTTTTGTTTTGGTTCAGTCCCTCATTGGAGTTTTTAGAAAGATCCCCCCCCCCGCCCGCCCACTCCAGGGTGGGGGTAGGGTTGCCAACTGGCTCCAGATGCGCCCGACAGGCTTGATCCAGTCCTCGGTTTACTCCATTGCATGCAGGGACTTGTAGTCTTGCTTTTCTTATGGAATGCAATGGAGAAATCAGAACTACATGTCCCTGCATGCAATGGAGTAAACCCAGGACTGGATCAAGCCTGTCGGGCGCATCTGGAGCCAGTTGGCAACCCTAGGTGGGGGGGGGGGGGGCACCATCTCATACTCTCGCCTCAGGGAGCAGATTGCCTTGAGCCGCCCCTGTCTTTGACTCTCCCACATGTAATCTCTCCCAGGAAGGACTACAGCTCTCAGAGTGCACAGTGACACTCCCACACAGTAATCCCTCCTAGGAATGAACACAGCTCCCAGAACACACTATGACACTTTCACACAGTAATCCCTCCTAGGAAGAACTACAGCTCCCAGACTGCACTGTTACACTTGTACACAGTAATCTATCCTAGTAAATGGTACAGCTCACACAGTGCATTGTGACACTCCCACAATAATACCCCCTAGGAAGGACTACACCTCCCAGAGTGCACTGTTACACTTTATTTATTTATTTAAAAGCTTTTTTATACGGTGCTCTTCAATATCACTTCCACACAGTAATCCCTTCTAGGAAGAACTACAGCTCCCAGAGTGCACTGTGACTCTCCCACACAGTAATCCCTCCTAGGGAGGACTGCAGCTCCCAGAGTGCACTGTGATACGCCTATTGAGAAACTGTAGGGCTTTGTGGCTGGAACTTGTTCTGCGCATATAATGTCTTTGTTTCTATAGATCAGACAGGTGAAATCCTCCAGGGCATTCGGTTGTTAGTAACTCCTCACTTAACCCTCCATTGCCTCGGAAGAAAGGCCTGGCAATCTACTTCCGGTGACACTGCCAAGAAAACCCAGGAGCTTCTGGGTCGCACATTGCATTGCAACTCCTCTCTCCTTCCCTGCAGTCGGACTATCTCAGGAAGTGGATCTATGAGATGACCCAGCATTAGTACAGCCCCTTTCACAGACTTCCCAGGGCTGGGGGAGGGCACTCGGTCTCCAGCCTCCCTCCCTTGGTCTCTGTTTACACTTCCTCACACTGAAGCCACCAGGAAAGACGCTTCATAATAACACCAGCAAAATTCACATCACCAGCTTTGCAAAGAGGGAACCAAGGCGTGTTCCAGAGAAGGGCAGGAGAATGGCTGCAGGGTTTTCAGCTCAGCAGGTAGGAGACTGGCAGGAGGCGGGCAGCAGGGGAGGCAGTGCCACGATCCAGCCTCGGAGACACACACAAGCTGCATGGGGCAAGCAGAAGGGGAAATGAATCCAGCAATGCTCAGTCCAGGAAAGAAAGTTCTGCTCTTTATTCCTTGCAAGCCTCTGAGGCTCTTCCTCCTCATTCCACTCCCATGATGCTCTCAGTTTCTGTTTCCTGCAATGTCTTTGGATTCTGTTTTCCTCTCTCGCTCTTTCTTTTGCACAATTTCTTTTGTGTCAGTTTGCAGAAAATAAGACCCAGATACACATGCACACAGGTGGACATTCAGACCTTTACACTTCATTCTCTGCGCACTTCCAACAGACAGCTACATCCTGTCTCTTCTTTCTCTATAAGATTGGCAAAATTTGTCCCTTCTTTACTACACACACTACTAAGACATTTATCCACTCTTTAGTTCTCCTAGGACAAGCAGGATGAGTCAGCCACACCTGCTGATGTCATCTGACGGCTCTGAGATGGATATCTCTCCAAATAGCTCAGAAGGGCTTTGCCCTTCTGAGCATGAGTCACTAGCCTAACCCTCCGATCCCGCCCCTAGCTAGCCAGTTTTACTTCTGCCTTGGACGCAAGGCGGATTTCTTCTCTCCTCCTTACTTACAGTCTACATAAACAAAAAAAAGGAATATACAAAGAAGATAAGAAGAAGAAAGGAAAATAGAACAAGCATCACTCACCATGTCTGTTTTTAAGAAGTGCGCGTCCTGCTCCAGAAAGATGATCAACTCAGACAACCACCACAAATGCATCTGCTGCCTCGGTAAAGACCACCCGGTTCAGGACTGTACCCAGGGCCGGCCCGTCCATTGGGCGAGAATGTTTTTTGCACAGGGCCCCGCGTTTCAGGGGGCCCCGCGCAAAAAAACATTCTGATCTAAAAGTAAAATTAAAAAAAAAAAAAAAGCTGTCTGCTGCCGCTGCCGGGGCCGCCGCGGCAGAATCGAGTGTGCCGCGGGGCTCCCCTGCCCAGCAGAGCCTGCCCTCCCCTGTATCACCTCTCTCTTTGCAGCTGCAGTCACACGCGCCGGCTTTCAGAGCGCAAAGGAACTAGTTTCCCTTTCGCGGCTCTGTTAAGCCCACGGGGTCTGATGGGAACTTCCCATCAGCCCCCGCAGGCTTAACAGAGCAGCGAGGGAGAAACTCTCCCCTCGCGCTCTGAAAGCCGGCGCGTGTGACTGCAGCTGTAAAGAGAGAGGTGATACAGGGGAGGGCAGGCTCTGCTGGGCAGGGGGGGCCCCGCGGCACTCTCGATTCTGCCGCGGCGGCCCCGGCAGCGGCAGCAGACAGCTTTTTTTTTTTTAAATTTTCCCTAGGCTAGGCTGGGCTGGGCTGGGGGGGTTAGGAGTGGTGATGGGCTATGGGGGGGCTGGGGGGGTTAGGAGTGGTGATGGGCTATGGGGGAGCTAAGTCTGTATATGGGCTGATGGGATTAGGACTGGAAGTGGGTTGATGGGGGTTAGGACTGATAAATGGGCTATGGGGGGCTTAAACTAAAAATTGGGTGATGGGGGATTAGGACTGGAAATGGGCTGGTGGGATTAGGACTGGGAGTGGGCTGATGGGGAGGTTAGGACTGGTAATGGGGTATGGGGGGGGGCTTAAACTGAAAATTGGGTGATGGGGGATTAGGACTGGAAACGGGCTGGTGGGATTAGGACTGGGAGTGGGCTATGGGGGGCTAGGACTGGTAATGGGTTTGGGGGGTTGCTAGGACTGGAAATGGGCTGGGGGGATTAAGACTGGAGCTGGGCTGATGGAGTTAGGACTGGTAATGGGCTGTGGGCTGTTGGGGGGGGTTAGGACTGGTAATGGGCTATGGGGGGCTAGGACAGGAAATGGGCTGATGGGGAGGGGTTAGGACTTGAGGTGGGCTGTTGGGTGGGGTTAGGACTGGTAATGGGCTAAGGGGGACTAGGACTGGAAATGGGCTGATGGGGGGGTTAAGACTGGAGGTGGGCTGATGGGGTTAGGACTGGTAATGGGCTGTGGGCTGTTGGGGGGGTTAGGACTGGTAATGGGCTATGGGGGGGCTAGGACTGGAAATGGGCTGATGGGGGGTTAACACTGGAGGTGGGCTGATGGGGTTAGGACTGGTAATGGGCTGTGGGTTGATGGGGGGTTAGGACTGGTAATGGGCTATGGGGGGGCTAGACAAGAAATGGGCTGATGGGGAGGGGTTAGGACTTGAGGTGGGCTGATGGGGTTAGGACTGGTAATGGGCTGTGGGCTGTTGGGGGGGCTTAGAACTGGTAATGGGCTATGGGGGGGGGGTTAAGACTGGTAATGGGCTGTTGGCTGATGGGGGCTGTCTGGTAATGGGCTATGGAGGGGGTTAGGAGTGATAATGGGCTATGGGGGGGCTAGGACAGGAAATGGGCTGATGGGGAGGGGTTAGGACTTGAGGTGGGCTGATGGGGTTAGGACTGGTAATGGGCTGTGGGCTGATGGGGGGGTTAGGACTGGCAATGGGCTATGGGGGGCTGACTGGAAATGGGTTGATGGGGTTAGGACTGGAAGTGGGCTGATGGGGGGGTTAGGACTGGTAATGGGTTATAGGGGGGCTTAAACTGAAAATGGGGTGATGGGTTAGGACTGGAAGTGGGTTGATGGGGGGGGCTAGGACTGGTATTGGGTTGGGGGGTTGCTAAGACTGGAAATGGGCTGATGGGGGGCTAGGACTGGAAATGGGCTGATGCAGGGACTAGAAGGGAATGGATGCTGGGTGAGGCTGGAACTAGAAGGGAGCTGATATTGGGGGAGGATTAGAATGGGATGGGGCTGGGAGAGTAAAATGGAGAGGGGAAAAATATTTTGTGTGGGAGGGATAAAAAATCTACAATTGGCCGGGTATTGGGAGAGTAAGTGGGGTAAAATTTGAGTGGATGAAATAGGAATGAGGAAAGAGCAAAAGGAGAAAGATTAGTATGTTAAAGCAGATGTAGAGAGAGAATGGAAAAAAAACTAGAAGAGAGAAGAAAGGACAAATGGACAGCAGACGATGGAGAGTTAGCAGAAGACACGAAGAAACCAGAAGAAAGTGGCTGGAGCAATTGCAGCTGAAAAAAATGCACAAAAGGTAGAAAAATATCTCTTTATTTTGAATTTATTAATTGGAATATGTCCGCTCTGGTAAATGTGCATCATTAACGTTTCTACAGTGTTGTACATTCCAAGTTTGGCTTTTGGGATTCCCAGTTTAATTATTGTCTTCCTGTTTCTAAATTGTGATTCCTTGTTTGGTGATGGGCTATGTTCTGCATGTGTAACTGAGCTGAGGTATTCTGTTTATGTAATTCCTATTTGACATTGCCACTTGTTCTCTTTCCCCAGTAGGTCATGTATTGTTGTTCTCTGAAATGTATTGGTTTAATATTTGCATGTTTCCTTTTGATAGGTAGGGTATGGTGCTTTGTGAGTCCTGGTAGTGCTGTTAGGATACGGCGGGTTTTCTGTGGGTTCTAAATGGGCCGTGTTTGTAGTAGTTCCTAATGTGTCTGGTGGTTGGCACTGGATTATAGTAATGTAGAAATCTTTTAGTCTTTCTTTATCCATACACTCATTAAGAGGCATGTTTACTAAAAGTTAGTATAGGGTAACATTATGCAAATATTTATGCAAATGAGGCCCCTTATGCAAATGAGGCCCCGCACCGAGTCTCCGCACATGGCCCCGCACCCCCCTTGGGCTGCCCCTGACTGTACCGACTGTGCCCACATGTCCCCAAGGGCCAGAACAGCTCACGGCTATGCCCTGGAGGATTTTCTCTCTTCTACTCGTGGCTCAGGCACACCGGATCCCCGCATCAGGAATGGCACCAAAAAGAGGACCTATGCCTCTAAGCCCGCTCCTGTGGCGACCAACCGGCACAAAACAGGTCAGCAGCATCTGCTTCCTCCCCAGCGGCGGCCTAAGACGCGCCTCAGAGGGCCTCCGTCTCCTGCCAGGCCCCCGTACGGTCTTCCTACCCCGATGCTACAGAGCTCTCATCAACACATGGGGACTCTGGGGGCGGCCATCTTGCCTCTAAACACATGGTGTTGCAGGCCGCCACCCCCTCCTTTTCTGTTGGATGTTCTCTAATCTCCCAGCAGCAACTGGACCAACCCCGAGAATGCAGGGAATCCCTCTCTCCTCGGCGCAGATGATCCCCCGACAGCCCAGGAGCCAGCAGAAAACGGCACTGCTGCTCTGAAAGATTGTCAGAGCATCTCAGACACTGCTGGAGCAGCTCGGGACAGTGAAGGCACCACCAGAGCACCTCGGGACATCACAGGCACCACCGAAGCAGATGGGAGCACAGCGGACACACACGTAAGGGGAAGCATGGAGGCAGGAGGAAACACCTTTCACCACAGGACAAAAGAGTCAGGTACTCCTCCAGTTCCCCCTCCTCTCCGGCCTCCTTCTTCTCGGGACACAGAAACTCTAAGCCTTCTCCTGGCGCTTCTGCTCATCCTGAGACCCTGGAACCTCAACCCCTCTGGGCTCCAGAACCAGACATAGCCCATGTTCTCCACACTCCTTCTCCTACTCAGCTACATGCTTTGGGCCCCCTGGGGCCTACACAGCTTTTCCCAGCTATTTTCAGACTTCCTCTAGCACTGGTCTTCCTCGCGGACTCCTGTTCCTACAGAAGCGCAGCTACCTTCGGCACGAAGCCCTGCAAGTCACACTAACCCTCCTGACCAGCCTGTCTCCCCCACATCTACCTCCTCTATGGACTCCACAGCAGTCCTCTCCCCCCGTACTACCTCTGATGCTCCCAGTGCGGATGGGGAGGCCCCCACCATGGGAACCTCCCTCAGCAAGGATGAGCTGCCTCCTCCTCTTGAGACACTATCTACTGGATCTAACCTGGACAGTAACTCCAATCCTAAGAACTTAACATACCCCAAATTCCTGCGGAAGATCTCCTCGACTCTAGAGATCCAGCCCCTGACATAACAGATCAACGCCTGGAAACCCAAGCAGCCCTAAAGTTCCTTGAAACTCCCAAGATCTCCGTAATCCTGCTACTGCACCCCTTAATGAAGGAGAATCTCCTTAAAATATGGCAGAACCCGGCCATCGGTGCCACTTCTTCGCGGAATATACCTGATTCAACCATCGCCAGGGTTTGAAAAAGCCTCAACTACCCCACAACTCACTCGCCGTGGAATCCGCCCTCAAGCGGGTCAAATCTGCCCGCAACCATGCCAACTGCCCACTAGGAAAGGATCTCAAACTCATGGATAAGTTGGAAAGAAAGTCTTCCAGGGAGCAATTCTTTCTGCAAAGGTAGCAGCACATCAGCTCCAGCACACCCTCTATCAGGATATCATCATACAGGACCTCAAATCTATAACATCATACCTCTCGGAAGAGATGCGGATATCTGCCACCAAAGCCCTGACTGACCTGCTCGAAAGCACTAAACAAAAGATCAGAGCAGCCTTCGACTCCGTCGATACTGTCACAACACACAGCAGGGATAGCTATCTCAGCTCGCTGATTAGCATGTCAACGCACCTCTGGGACAATACCCACAATCACATTGCGAATGCACCCTTTCTGGGAGGCTCCTTGTTCAGCGATAAAGTGAAATACGCCAGGGCCTCGAACGTTTCTCTCGGCTACCAACTGAAAAGGATCTTACCATAAATCTTACTCAAAAACTAAGCGTTACCCCTCCTACAGCTCCTACCAAAAGTGGCAAGCGCCTCAGTACAAAAAACAGACCCATCAAAATCCATACTGCAACAAGCCTCGCCAGCGAGATCCGAAACAACTTAAGTCTACCCCGGCAGGCACAGGGAAGGTAAACCCCTCCTTTTGATGCCAGTTCGCCTTCTCCACCGCCCACCAGAGGACACATATCCACCTTCAGAAAGGCATGGAAATCTATCACCACGGACAAATGTGTCCTACACATCAACGAGGAAGGCTACAACTTAAAGTTCACCTCAACTTCCTTCCAACACAAGCTGCCATGGAACAACTTCTCAGCGGCTTTGCTCCTTGATTTCAACAAGGCCATACACTTCCTGCTAGCAGCCAGAGCTATAGAACCAGTACCCTCCCAGGAGCATTTTACAGGTTTCTACTCCAGATGTTTTCTGATTCCCAAGGAATTGGGTGGGTTCTGCCCCATCCTGCACCTCCAGTATCTCAACAAACTCATTCTCAAAGAGAAATTCAGAATGTACTCCCTGGGTTCCATACTCCCCCTCATCCAGCAAGGAGAATGGCTCGTATCCATGGACCTGCTCGATGCTTACACTCACATTCCCATCCATGTGTCTTACCAGAGGTTCCTCCGCTTCCAGATCCAGGACAAACATTACCAGTACAGGGTACTGCCATTTGGACTTTCCTCTGCCCCGCTGGTCTTCAGAGAATGTGTGGCTGTCATCGCCGCACACCTGAGGAAGCAGGACATCTGTGTTTTTCCATACCTGGATCCATACCAGGATGACTGGCTGATTTCCAGCCAGTCCCCTCAAGGCACAGAAGCTGCCATACAACAGACCATCCACACTGTCTCGCTGATGGGGTTCCTAGTAAACCTCCAGAAGTCGAAACTTCACCCATCTCAACAGCTGGAGTTCATCGGAACATCAATAGACACCTGGGTCACATGGCGGTGAATATGCAGGTAATCCCTCTGGCAAGACTACACATGTGTAGGATACAATGGCACCTGCGTGTCCACTGGAACCAATACTCACAACCGCTGTCACCGGTAATTCCCCTGGATGCAGCTGTGCAAAAATTCCTAGCCTGGTGGTCCAACCCGCTGACCTCATGGGCGGCCGGCCCCTACAATTATCCCCACATTAGATAGTCATCACCTCAGATATCTCCCTATTAGGTTGGGGGGCCCACTGTGGTCAGCTCCGTGCTGAAGGAATCTGGAGCCAGAGGGAGCGCAGTCTGCACATCAACCTACTGGAACTCAGAGCATTAAGTCTCGCTCTCAGGAGGTTCAATACCCTGAACCGGGAAAGACAGTCCTCTTACAGACAGACAATCAGGTGGCCATGTTCTACATAAATAAACAAGGAGGGACCAGCTCTAGTAAATTGTGCAAGGAAGCCCTACAGCTCTGGAAATTTGCACAGGCCAGACACTGTCTCCCTCATGCCTCCTACCTCCCGGGAACACAGAATCCGTTGGCAGAAAAACTCAGCTGACTAATAAACCCACAGGAATGGTCCCTCAACCACCGCATTACCAGGTCACTCTTCAAGAGATGGGGACAACCACAAATTGACCTATTTGCCTCAATGACCAACACAAAATGGGATCACTTCTGCTCCAAATGTCCATCCAGCCTCAGCGTCGCCTCGGATGCCTTTGTCGTGTCATGTGAGGAGTGGTGACCAGTGTATGCATTCCCACCTCTACCTCTCAGCCCGACGACCATCCAATGGATCATATTGGACAAGGCAGAAGCCATTCTCATTCTACCCTACTGGCTATGCCAGATGTGGTTCCCGTACCTCCAATGCCTGGCCCTTGAAGCACCAGTGAAGCTGTGCGACGACCTCCTCCCCAGAGAAGGGGAACCTACACCTCTCTAGTACCTCTGGACTCTAGTGCTCACTGCCTGGAAGCTGAAAGGGTAGTGTTTATCCTCGTTAAATCTTCCCACAGAGGTCCAAGAAGTGATCCTCACTTCCCGGCGACCAGCCACTCAGAAATTGTATCGATTGAAATGGAAAGCGCTTCACCTCATGGTGCTCAGCCCAGCATCTCGATCCCTTCTCCTGCCCAGTCCCAAGGATCCTGCAATACCTCATCTCACTCCTTCACAGTGGCCTGAAGACTCAATCCATTAGGGTGCACCTATCAGCTATTGCTGCCTTCCATGCCTATGAACAGGGTGACACCATTGCCAAGCTCCCACTGGTTGCAAGGTTTATGAGAGGGCTAAACAATATATGCCCACACACCTGGGCCCCCGTACCCCAATGGGATCTCAATGCGGCCCTGAATGAGCTCACACAGCTGCCGTTTGAACCCTTACACACTGCAGAACTCAAGTATATTTCCTGGAAGATGCCTAATAGCTATTACCTCAGCCAGAAGGTACTCTCCCAGGACTGTGCTTCTCTAAGGATGCACCCGAGGTTCATTCCCAAAATGGCATCTGCCTTCCACATCAACCAGGTCATCGAACTCCCCTCTTTCCGACATGAGGGAGAGGAACACCTTCACACCCTTGACTGTGTAAGGGCGCTGCGCTTCTACCTCCAATGCACAGCAACTCACCAGAAAGGCTCTCAACTGTTTTGTCTCTTACAACCCCAACAAACCCGGCCATCCAGTCAGCAAAAGGATGCTTTCCTTGTGGATGTCAGCCTGCATCACCTTCTGCCTGAGAAGGCAGGAGGACAGACAACCTCGAGGGTCAACGCTCACCACTTCAGAGCACTGTCCACCTCCATTGTGAACCTGCGCGCGGTGTCGGAAGCCGACATCTGTAAAGCCACAACTTGGTCCTCGATCCACACCTTCCAGACACACTACTGTCTGGACATGGACATTGCCCAGGCTCTGCTTTTGGTCAGGCGGACCTAGCCACAGCATTGCGGGATCCACTGCACTGACTTTGCTCTCTGTTGAACATAAGTGACTTATCCTTGTTTTCACACATTTGCACTGTCACATTGTTTGCACTCTCACTATTCGCTTGTACTTGCACTACGGTTTGCACTACCCTGTGTTCTATCAGGATAACTTGACTCCCAATAAAGTCACCTGTCAGTACTTAGTCATTGTTACGTCTATCATTTCATTAGTAACTTTGAAAGCAGTGGGTCTCCCCCTTCCACAACAAACTTAAGCTTGGGAGGCACCAGGTGTGGCTGACTCATCCTGCTTGTTCTAGGAGAAAGTGAGGTACTTACCTGTAAGGGGGGTTCTCCGTGGACAACAGGATAAGTCAGCCACACCATCCCACTCTCCTCCCCTATCCAGGGGTTGACCTCTCCTGTTCCTAGCTGAAGATCCTCAGCTAGTGAACCACTGCCCAGCTAAGGGAGGATCGGAGGGTTGGGCTAGTGACTCATGCTCAGAAGGGCAAAGCCCTTCTGGACTATTGGAGAGATATCCATCTCGGTGCAATCGGATGACATCACCAGGTGTAGCTGACTTATTCTGCTGTCCATGGAGAACTCCCATTATAAGTAAGTAACCTCGCTTTAAACCCCCTATCTAGACTACTGCAACCTCCTTCTTGCTGAATTCCCTCTCCCCTTTGGAGGTGTGGTGATGAGGAGTTGTTGAGGAGCTTGAAGTTTGTGAAGATGGATTTGAATTTAATGTGTTCCTTTATTGGAACCCAATGCAGTTGTCTTAGAAGAGGTGTAATGTGTTCTGAGGTTTTATTTGCGTTGAGTAGGATTCATGCAGCAGTGTTGAGTGCAAGTTTGAGAGAGTGGATAGTTGAGTTTTGTATGCCTTGAAAGATAATATTACAGTAGTCAAAGTGGGGACAATGGTTGCTTGAAGGACTGATCATGGTCGGTCAGTAAATGTTTGAGATGCTTGATCATTTTAAGCTTGAAGTAATGCTCTGAGTAAGAATTTGTACGTGTGCTGAGAAAGTGAGGCGTTGGTCCCGTGTGACTCCAAGGTATCATATATCTTATTTCATTTGGATTTGAGTGCCATCAATAGCTATGGAAGATGGTGGTTTTAAGCCAAAGTCTGTTGTGATGAATATGACCTCTGTCTTCAGGTCTATGTTCAAATTGTGTATTTTGAGCCAGCTGCAGACAGCGGAGAAGCAGGTTGTTATGGGTATGATGTCTGGATTTGATATGTTGATAGATGTGTATATCATTACATCATCAGCGTAGATATAGTATAGAATATTGCAAGTCTTAATTACAGAGCATACTGGTTGTATGAAGATGTTAAATAGCAATGATGAGAGGGTTGAGCCTTATGGGATTCCTTGAGATGGGGTGGTATTTGTTTGGTGTATTGGGGCTTTGTATGATATAGGGTGGAATTTGTATGGCCTATTGGGGCTATTTTCTTTGTGTGTTAGTGCTGCGTGGCACCCCAACATCTTATCCTTATACTTTGTGTATAAATTTGTAAGACAGGACAACTTATAAGTAAAAATCAACCTAATTTATTGAACTAGAATACACAGGTCTGCAGCAAATTTAAATATAACACCATACTGTTGTCCTGTGAGGCAGAAAATGGCATCACTCGATACAGAACTCCAGTTGCTGTCTGCCCACTTTACATTCTACAAAGCACTATTTTATACATTTACATCACAGTTTTTTTTTCTTTAACCCATTTGTACCTTTTCCCTTATATGGTTATTCCTTACAACAGCCTTGGAAATACATTCCTTTCTTTTTCTCTTCTTGTATGTTTTTTTGCAGGGTTTTATCTCTATGTCTCATCTCCTTTAACCTCCCCCAATTCCTGTCTTTTCTGGTTTATATGTAGTCATGGTTAAAACATTCTGTCTGCAGTTAGTCTTGTCAGCAGTTTCAAAGGTAAATAACATACACACACAGAGATACAGAGACACTGTTTTCATTCACTTATTTCAAGATGGAGTTTTCAGAGAGGATTCTGGGAAAGCAGGCAGAGATTCCTTCAGCACTCTCATCTTCTCAGGTCTATTCTTAATTGCCGTTTGTGGCCTGTAAAGTAGGACTTGAACCATCTGAGGAGTGTGTGTGCTAATCCAAGATTTTGAAGGTGCTGAATTATGAGGTCATGTGGAATGGAGTCAAATGTTGCTTTTATGTCTAGAATGATGAGTATGAAGCCAGATTTGGTTTTTTTTGATGCCCTTGATTAATTTGAGTAGCAGTAAAATTGCCTGTTGGTGCATTCTGCAACAGTTTTCTCTGCATAAACTATGAATATCTGTAGAAAGTCAATGCAGAAGAGGAATAAAAGCAGATATGGATGCCACTCTATCAACTATGAGCCACCGAACATAGTTAGCTAAACTACCCAGAGGGTCGCCGCCGTGAGTGGACACTGACTCGACAGCACTTAACAACAATAAACTCGGGGATTATATGCAAGCCCCTGGAAACATCTGGTTCCTGTTCCAGGCTCTGAATGTGGTTAATGTTTCCTCTCTCTTTGCTGGGACGGGCAACCATTCTTACTCAATGCACCTTCATGGACTTCAGTGATGGAACCTTATCTCTTTTCCACTATTAGAAGAGAAGCCAAACTCCAGCACTGATTCAGCAAAAGCCAAAGCTACCCTCAGGGGGCTGGGCAGGGTGGGAGGGAGCCAGGGCTGGAGCTGGTGCTATGGAGGGGGCAGGAGAATGGCTGCAGGGCTTCTGGCTAGGTTCTGGCTTTTTGCTAAACACTTGCTTGGAAGGTCTGTCTGCCTGTATATGTTATTTATTTATCTTAGCATTGCTAGAGTGCCTTACTTTTCAGTATTTTTGTTTGTGATCTTGTTCAACTCTCTCTCTCCTCTTCCTTATTATCCCAACCCAAGGCTAAAAATCTCTTATAGCCGTCCTGTGCTCCTTACCACGATCACTCACATGTGCATCTCATCACCTGCAATTTCTGCCACATATCCTTTTATTTCTTCTGACTTCTGTTCTCCTCTCTATCTCTCCCTTTTATTGCTCCTCATCACTTTCTCGTCCTACTCCTCATACTCCCTAATTGTCTCCCCTCCTACCAATACCATCAAGCCCCTACCCCTCATCTCCCCTTTACCATCCTCACTCCCCCCATCTTGTCATCTACCCTATTATCAGCTCTTGGATTTCACCACTTTCTCCCTCTATTTCAGCCATCTCCTTTCTCTCGCTAAAACAATCTCACCCTCGTTACCACCAGGCAGTCTCCTCTCTGTCCCACACTCTTCTACTCCTTCTCCTTCTCTCTTCCAGAGATATCAAAACCAATCCTGCGCCCCCACACGGTTGGCCCACGTAGTGAACAGATCCTCACGCAATATCTCAAATCTTATTCATATCCCTCCCCTCTCCCCCACCTCTCTTCCCTTTCTCATGTACCTTTTGGAATGCACACTCCATTTCAAATAAACTTGCCTTCACTCATGATCACTTTATCTCTAATGTTCTCTATCTCCTTGCTCTAACTGAGACCTGGCTCCTCCCAGAAGACAGGGCTTTATTTGATACTCTCTGTCATGGCGGATTTCAATTCTCCCACACACCTCGTCCCACTGGCCATAGTTGTTGTATTGGGCTTCTACTTTCTCCTTCCTGTCAATTTCAAACCCTCCTGCTGCCTCAATCTCACTCCTTTCCCTCCTCTGAAGTCCACTCGGTCCAGCTTTTTATACCACTTCCCCTCCGATTACCTGCTATTTATCAACCCCCTGACAGGTACACTTCTACCTTTCTCTCTGACTTAGATTCATGATTTTCTTTCTTTCTGGATTCATCTTCCCCCTCCCTTATTCTCGGGATTTTAACATTCATGTTGCTCCACCCCTCTGACCCTTATGCTTTAAGCTCCTTTCCCTTACTCATTATTCAACCTCCAGCTTTGCTGTACTGCCCCCACTCCTCGGCAAAGTCACTGCCTTGACCTTGTATTCTTCTCTAATTGCTTACCCTCAACACGTCCGTATCTCAATTCTTCCCTTATCAGAACATCACCTGCTAAGCTTCACTCTTCATCACTGCACCTCAACCTCACTCTGTCTCCTCCAACCTCTTTAGAGATATGCATGCTAATGACCCGTTGAACCTCTACTCCATGGTCTCATCACCACTTTCCTCCACTATGTCATCTGAGTCTGTTAATGATGCAATAGCTTCCTATGACACTGTACTCTCCTCTGCTCTTGCTTCACACATGCCAAGTCCTGTAAAGAGTACTGTACCCCACC